>JADLZN010004263.1:0-20000 GCA_018155175.1 Sinocyclocheilus anophthalmus | reverse complement strand
CCACTCATTTCTATTTCCTTCGGGGGTCTTACATCTGCAAACCTTATCTTCACCTTCCTAATTCCCGTAACATCATCGCCACATGACCGAGGTTGAGGGTGGGCAATTTTGTGCAGACTTACCATTGTCTCATACCTCGCGCGCACCTATTTGATGTTTGGTTGTTTTTTCCTACGGCTCTCATACCCGTGCCACCCACGCTTACTGCATGGTCCGGGTATCCACCAGAGGCCTTCTTAGACGACGGCCGGCTCCGAGGCTCGGGCAACCATTGGTGTGCTTCTGAGTACGATCTATTTGGCCCCGAACTATACTTATTATCCCAGTATATGTTTATATATATGTGTGATTTTAACCGGCTGTGGTTGTGTTGTGTCGTATTTCAAACTTCTGAGAGGCCTTTTCTTGTTGGGTGTTTATCGGGGTCCTGTTCTTTCTGTCTTTTCTAGGGTAGGTCCCTTGGTGCAGCACCCTCTGTGGATTCAGAAAACGGGTGCTAGATTTCCCTTGCAGGTTTATCTTGCACTCGTACGATATCCATGTATCCAGACGGTACGATTATTAGCAGGTCTTGGCTTCATATTTCGGGATACAGTGCGCCCAGATCACAGGCTTATGCGGGTATTGTCCTGTCTTTGTCATTCAGGCCCATGGCACAACGCACTCGACCATATCTAAATTTACCGGGTTAGTCCGGGAGGGGCTTATGCCCTTTCATGGTCCCTGTTACCATGTGTGTGGTAGAAAGCGTGATTAGACGCCATGAGGGCGGCCTAGACGATTGTATTCAGGATGTATCGACTTCTTCTGTCGCTTGTGATCTTTTTGCTGAGAGTAACGTTAGTGCGATCGAGAGTATAGGTGGCCATGTCGTGGCGTTGGGTTAATGTTCTATTGAAGCGTGTCATTTCGTTGTATTCATTGTGAAGTCCCTATGGCAGCTGCTCACCACTATCCTCATTCCCATCCTTTTCTTTAGCAGGATTTGTGTCGTGTCCCACCATCGTGGCTCTGTCTCCTGTCTCCCGGTTTGTGCCCATTATCTTCCCTGCGGGTTATTATGTGACCACCACGATGTCTTGACAAATTCCACTATACCTTTTATCTTCCTTACTGTCCACTGGTATCAGTGCCATTTACCCCTTATGTAGGCATCTGGCTCATATTTCTGACAATTACGCGTATGGTAACCCTGGCGGTACCCAACCGTTATTAACATTTGTCTACCTCCCTTTTCTACTGGCGTGGTTTAGACCCCCGTACCTTGGGCCCCTACAACTCATTCTAGTGTTTGTCTTGACGGCCTCGCACAGCTGAACATTATGCACTCCCTCACCATTGAGGCCTTTATTGTGAGACATTCGGTGCCTTTCTTCACGCGCTATTTACTTCTCTCTCTGAGTTTGTGTAGTTTTTTTGGACCCTTTTTATTATCGCTTTCCCCCTTATGGCAGTTACTTTTTCCCTTTGTGTACCGTGTGGGCCGTGCTTTTTCCCTTCTATTCCCATACGTTGGTGACCTGCGAATGAGAACACCCTCACCGTATCTGAATTCCGAGTTTGCCCTATCTAGCATGATCGAAGTGACGCTTTCCTGTTCTTCCAGCCAGCACCTGGAAACCAGCAGAATACAGGCGAATTAGGACCCTTCCTCTGCCTCTCACTGATCGCTGAGTATTTGAATAGCTTGCAATACGCTTACCCTTCTGGTTCTACAATTACGCTGTAGGTCGATCCCCCTCTCGTTGAGTGCTGGGTTTGTGCTCCCTCAGCTAAGGTAAACTACTGCTAACCATTCCAGCATTGGAACATGCTGTAAGTCGACCCCCCTTCTCGGATTGAGAACTAGGTGTGTTGCTCCCACAGCTAAGTAAACTAGTGCTAGCTGTTCCAGCTTTGGAACATGCTGCAGGTCGACCCTCCTCTCGCTTTGAGAACTGGGTGTGTTGCTCCCTCAGTTAAGTAAATTACTGCTAGCTGTTCCAGCTTTGGAACATGCTGTAGGTCGAGCCCCACTCTCGATTGAGAACTGGGTGTGTTGCTCCCTCAGCTACAGATTGTATTGTCTGACCGCAACTCCAGCATTATAAGCCTTAAGATCGAGTTGATGACTTTTCAAACATAGCGTTTTGGGATGCACCATTTCCATCTAAGGGCTGCTTTTTCAGAGTGCCACGAGAACCCCTTAGAGTGGTATTTTTAAATCCATGTTATGGTAGGTGTGCACGTGAAGTCTTTGTACACTTTCTAAAATCCACACTGTGGTAAGTTTGCACGCTAGTACTCTACTCGTTCTTTTCTAAAATCCTGTATGGTAAGAGCTACACGCAGCAGCTTCATGTTCTTTCTGAGTGGTTTAAAACCCCGGTTCCGCCTTGGGCACCGCTCCACCTATGTAAAACCTACAGGGTGTTAAAGTAGGTAGCCCCTGTGTGACAGGCAAAGACTAGTATGATTCAAGGCTCTTGGTCGTATTCCCTTAAATTAATCTATTCCTGATTCCAAGCCTTAAGCTCTACACCGGGCCAAGGAGTTCTGGCCCTAACAGGTAAGATTTTTGGGGTATGTAGCCTAGGCCTATGGCCGTAGGGAATAACGTCACTGACAGCCATCTAACGTCCCAGGGGCAACTCCCATGGCAATATGGTAGAGGTGGTACTTAGTGCTCGCCATGGTTCTAGCGGAATGCAATACCATCCCAGCATTTTGGCCCTCCCCATTCTTTTGTTGGGCTACTACCTTCCCATTCTTGACCCCTATTTGATTTTTCTTTGAACCTGAGTTGGTATCGTCATAGTGTCTGAAGTCGTCTTCCATTTTTTTGATTAGTGAACGTTTTCTCACGGCCCCCTAATCTCCTTATGCTAACACACCCGGGTTTTTCCTGAGTAGGTGGATTCGAGACACTTGCGCTTCCACTCTAGGTTTCTCTCATTTTGTCCATGCTGTGGAGAAGCTTCAGACCACATTTTTTAAACGCAAGTTTTTCGTTCACGGACTGGTCTCTCCCGGCTGCCTATTTTTTTATCACTATAGTCTGATCCACCGCGTTCTTTGTACGGCATCTGGTTTGGTCTGCCAGCCAACTGTGTTGTGTGTGTGTTTTTCAATGTAGTGCTTCAGATTACACTGGGTCACGACGCGGTCGTTCTCTGACACAGCTCCGATCCCCTTTGTCGGATGCAGGTATTCTCGTTGATTCTATCTTGCGGTGTTCATCCCCCACCCATTTTCTTTGCGACATAATGTTTATTTCCTGAGTCTTGTTTCTTTTTTCCACATGGTTTTTGTTACAACGCACAACCCTCTACGCCAGTTCGGGTTTTGCCCCTTCCAGTATACCCATTGATTCAGTTAGTCTCCTCTTCCTAAGTTTCTTGAGTCGTATCTAGTACTCTTCTTGTAGTTATCAATTGTTAATGTGCGGCTCGTTCATTGTATATTCCCCACCATCTACCCCTGACATGCCTGTTTATCGTTATATATTACATGATTAATTCGCTAATGATTGTGAGTTTTGTATTATGGCGATGTATGAGTTTAATCCTCTATGTACAACCATCACTGCCACAGCTTAGAGAAGAGCATAACAAGTTACTTACTCGTGATAGACGATTATCCACGGAAACAATATACAGATCCATCCGGCTGTTCTTGATATCATACCAACCCCACCCCACTTCGCACCTCATACTTATAATCACTAAGGTACTGCCCCCTCCCCCTCCCCTGCACTCTTAACACGGCTCCGCAACTACCAGCGAATTGCAGATTTTTTTATACCAGACTCCCACAGCACAAAAACTTTTTTCCAAAATTGGCATCCAACACCAGCCCCAGCACGAATACCGACGTAAGTGAACCAGCTCCAGCATGAGCACGGAGACGAGTAAGCCTAGCGGACCCAGCCCAACCCCTGAGATTGATCAGCTACTATCGATAATTAAAAAAATGTGATATGCAGTCAAATTTCCAATGCCACTTAAACAAGTGTTCATATCGACGCACTTGTAGTGCTTTGTAGAGTTGTCAAATGAGGTGACCCCCCCACCACCCTTTCACCCAACACGGACACACACAGCACCCCCAACCCAAAATCATCTTCTCGCGCCCCTGCATATACCATGTAATATCATATGAGGCATGAATATAATTTCACATATGTAAACACATAATTAAACACTCAACATGAGCTTTATGTTATGCATTTTAAAAATATATTTTAAAAATATATTTCAATATATTTAACAGTGCTTCACATATATGTGAATATATTACCTATCTGTATGGGAAAACATTGGGATTTTACTAAAAATATTTGAAATGGATTTTAAATATGGGTCAAGATCAGCCATACTTATGTGGCCCACATATCTACATTTGACATCTGGCCCATGTCTTGTGTGCCGTCTTAAACCCGGTACCATCTCTGCCAAACCCGGGCCATGTTTGGCCCACATGCTGTATGCCAGTGCCAGATGAATGCCAGCTGTGCCAGATGCATACCAAATCTGGGCCAAATTTGTTTGCTGACTGGCTAGTGTTCAGTCTAGCGTCAGGTATTGAACGACGATGTTTGGGTTTCATGGGTGTCCCTGACTGCCTTGTTTTACCCTGTTGAGCGTCTGGACCAATCAGGACACACCATTTTCATGTGATTTAACAAAATCAATATTCATTAGATGAACAAACATTCACAGACCTCACCAATAAAACATCAATGGGTTCCAAGGTGTCGTGAATGAGCATTTGCTTCATGCAGTGCAACACATCTCCTTCGCCTAGAGTTGATCAGGTTGTTGATTGTGGACTGTGGAATGTTGGTCCACTCCTCTTAAATGGCTGTGCGAAGTTGCTGGATATAGGCAGGAACTGGAACACACTGTCGTAAACGCAGATTCAGAGCATCCCAAACATGCTCAATGGGTGACATGTACGGTGAGTATGCTGGCCATGCAAGAACGGGGATGTTTTCAGCTTCCAGTAATTGTGTACAGATCCTTGCAACATGGGGACGTGCATTATCATG
Source organism: Sinocyclocheilus anophthalmus (assembly GCA_018155175.1). Classification (NCBI taxonomy): domain Eukaryota; kingdom Metazoa; phylum Chordata; class Actinopteri; order Cypriniformes; family Cyprinidae; genus Sinocyclocheilus; species Sinocyclocheilus anophthalmus. Next base: position 14,971 of record JADLZN010004263.1, on the reverse strand, counting down.
CTGCAACATGAGGTGAGGGTCGTGGATGAATGGCACAACAATGAGCCTCAGAATCTCGTCACGCTATCTCTGTGCATTCAAAATGCCATCAATAAAATGAACCTGTGTTCGTTGTCCATAACATACGCCTGGCCATACCATAACCCCACAGCCACCATGGGCCACTAGATCCACAACTTTGACATCAGCAAACCGCTCATCCACACGACGCCATACACTCTGTCTGCCATCTGCCCTGTACAGTGAATACCGGGATTCATCCGTGAAGAGAACAACTCTCCTAAGTGCCAGACGCCATCGAATGTGAGAATTTGCCCATTCAAGTCGGTTACGACGACAAACTGCTGTTAGGTCGAGACCCCGATGAGGACGACAAGCTTGCAGATGAGCTTCCCTGAGATGGTTCCTGACAGTTTGTGAAGAAATTCTTTGCTTATGCAAACCGAATATTGCAGCAGCTGTCCGGGTGGCTGGTATCATACGATCTTGGAGGTGAAGATGCTGGATGTGGAGGTCCTGGGCTGGTTTGGTTACACGTGGTCTGCGGTTGTGAAGCAGGTTGGATGTACTGCCAAATTCTCTGAAAACGACTTTGGAGACGGCTTATGGTAGAGAAATTAACATTCAATTCACAGGCAACAGCGCTGGTGGACACTGAGTCAGCAGAATGGCACTCTCTCAAAACTTGCGACATCTGTGGCATTGGGCTGTGTGATAAAACTGCACATTTTAAATTGGCCTTTTATTGTGGCCAGCCTAAGAAACACCTGTGCAATAATCATGCTGTCTAAACAGCATCTTGATATGCCACACCTGTGAGATGGATGGATTATCTCGGCAAAGGAGAGTGCTCACTAACACAGATTTAGACTGAAATAGATTAACACAGATTAACAAAGAAAAGGCCTTTTGCGTCCTTAGAAAAAGTCTTAGATCTTTGAGTTGAAATGGCGGCAAAAACAAAAGTGTTGCATTTATTATTTTGTTCAGTGTATATGTATTGTTCATTTATTTCTCTGTTGAACATCAGAAGGGAAAGTATGAAAACAGTTGAACTGAATTTCACTGAGGACGAACACTGAGGGACACAACAGTGCTCAGCTGCTGATGATGCTGTAATTTAAATGCCTTCTTTATTCATTTAACTTAAAGTTGTTGTTAAGTTTTTTTTTAATTTTTTTTTTTTTTCCCCAATGTATTGTACATAATAGGAATTAAAAAATTATAGTTCTAAGTTTGTGTTTATTTAAAACTACTAGATTCTCAAGGACTCATGAGCCTATGGATTTGACGGTGTCATCCACTAACCTGAAAATACCACAACATCAAATTATGTTGCACCAGTTTGCAAGCTGGCTTATCTTTATGCGGAAGTTATAAAGAATGCCCCATGCATAGTCAATTGTAGCCTCATTTTCCCTTCTGCTGCTGAAGTCCATCTGCAATGGTCTTCTGCAAATCTAATTTGTAATGTGTGGTTATTTGAGTTACTGCAAAGTCCCTTTCAAGGAAAATCTGTTCATTCAGCGTTCATATTTACAATGCCTCTGGGCAGATATTATGGGCATCCATAAAGTTCTATATAAGGCCTCATTTACACTGCAGGTCTTGATGCCCAATTCTGATTTGTTGCCTATATCCGACTTTTTTGGCTGTCCGTTTACACATTCTTTCAATTGTGACACATATCCGATTCATGTGTTTACACTTGACATACCATCTGAAACATTGTGCATGCTTAAAGAGTGTTCTTGCACACCACACTAGCCAAAATGGACAAATTTGAAATATGCTTGCTGAAATATGTTAGCTCTGCGATATATGCAAAGTTTGTCATTATATGTGTTGTTGTCATTTACTTCCTCCTGAGAATAATATCACGTCATTAAAACACAGAGAAGTACTAAATTGTTGCAGTTCTAATGACATACAGAACGCAATGTCTCAGAAAATCCGATATCTGTTTTTATGGGAACCAGAGCTTCTAATGGCAGCTGCAGTGACACAATGACTTTAGAAGGCTGGGCATATTCTGCCATATTGCACACTGCAGTTTCTCCCATTCATAAGTAACAGGAGGGAACCATCTTTGTATATATAAAGTCTTTGGTTACTGTTGCCTTTCTATCAGTTTGAACCAATCAGGGCATTCTCCTCTGATCTCTGGAATCAACAAGGCATTTTCACCCACATAACTGCCCCTTACTAGATATTTTCTGGATATGTTCATTCTCTGTAAACTCTAGAGATGGTTGTGCCTGACAACCCCAGTAGATCAGCAGTTTTTGAAATACTCAGACCAGCACATTTGGCACCAACAAACATGCCACAGTCAAAGTCACTTAAAATCACCTTACTTTCCCATTCTGGTGGTCAGATTGAACTTTAACCGATGGTCTTGACCATAGCTGCATCCCATCTCAGAGGCTGCATCCTTAGAAGGCTGCATTCAAAGACCGATTGCGCCATCACGGCACAACAAAGGCTGTCTCAATGACTTCGCCCAGTTCCTACATCCTTCGTTTCGTAGTCAGTGAAGGATACTCCACTGGCCAGACTATCCTGAGGTTCATTGCTCACAGATGGAGACAGGATTTGTATTTCTTTTTTGAGAGAGAGAGAGAAAGAGAGAGAGAAAATGTCAGATTACACTTTTAAATGCAAATATTAGGTTACAGCTTACTCGAATATCGAAAGATGCAAATGTGAGAGAGAAACAAAAAAAAAATAGCAACGACTTTAAAGCGGTTTAAATGTTGACATATCTTACTGAGAAGTGATTTTATAGATGCTTTATACTTGTTATTATTTATATAAATGGGCCAAGGTAAGCATATTTAAAGAGGTTGTGCGTTTTCAGATGGTTGAATTTCACTTTTAAAAAAGTCCAGTACAAACAGTGCTTGAAGTGGGCTGGTATGCACAGGTACGCAGTACCGGCACTTCTGTATTTTAGTCTTTAGCGTACTGGCACTTTTGACATGTTGCCGGTACTCAGAGTCAACGCGTCAGTGTCTGGTGAAATAACAGTATATAAATCAAAGTACCAGGAAGGGTCACCTCTCATCTCGTCAAATCGCGTGAATGAATGCAAGCGGAGTCGGTCTGACTACCGCAGGGGTTGTCGCTTTTTCACTGTCTGGCCAGTGCGAACCAGGCCTAACAAGCTGGGCGGGGCCAATGTTGCGCTTCCGCTGTCGGACCAGCGCTACTCTAAAACCCGCCATTAAGATGCCTTTCTGAAGCAAACGGCACACAGCATCATTTCACCAGTGAGGGGGAAATGAATGAAAACTATCGCAAAATGAACTTGACAGAAGTTTCATCCTTATAAAGTTTTAAAAAGTCTCCAGCATCGATATTTTACCAATGATTTACAATTAAAAAAGTTACAGTGACCGTAGTTTATTACTTTGTGTCAGAAGTGCACATCAGTGATGCTAAACTAATGTGTTTAATTATTTCACATAAAATTAGAAAACACATACTTGTTCATTCGCGGCTGCTCCACAAAAATGCATAAAACAACTCAGTCCATTTAAGTCCAAAGGCATACAAGTAGGGATAACAATAGAAAAACATGGTTAAACCCATGTTTGCGTCAACTTCTTCAGAAAGTTTCAAAAAAATTTTTTTCAAAGAAATAATATAATGTGAGGATGTTTGGGCGCTGTCCTGTTACACTATAGGCTGCTGTTATCATTTCAGCCAAATTGTGTGAGGTGCAAGAGCATGTCAAGAGAAGTAGAATAATAATTAATTACTAATTTGAATGAGTTCTTTCTTCTCTTTCTTAGCGTTTGCATTGCGTGCCCAGCCACAGAACAGCATCTTTTTCAGCCAGATGTAGAGCCTCGAGTCCGCCATTGAAATAAGTCAGCGGACACTATTTGACAATGTGCTGCATGGTTTCAGGTACCCCACAACTGCAGTTTGGATTAGTGGCTTGGCCCCACCGGACAAGGTTGACTGCACATCGACCTTGGCCTGTCCAAAACTGGTTCAGCATTGACCAGTGTCGTCGAGGAAGGTCGAAGCCAGAAGGACAGACATTAATGGTCTTAACCATAGCTGCATCCCATTTCAGAGACTGCATCCTTAGAAGGCTGCATTCAAGACTTAGACAAGACAAGACAAGACTTAAATGGACCATTAATCAGTTCATTATAACGAAAACAATACCTTAAAAATAAAAAAACGCAGGTTTTTACGATCACAATGGTAACGATGAACTCCAAGGGGATCCAGTAAGAGAATTCAAACAGGTTGCGACAAAAACAGAGCTAATGCAAGAGAATATGGCGATTTCATCAGAGATTGTGGATGAGAATATTGACTCACGGTCCAGAGATGTTCATCTCAGTATTCTTTTCATTGTTTATTTGGCATACTATAAAAGCAAAAATTTTTATAATGGACGCTGGCTGTTGCTGAGCGGTGTTAGCGGCTCGGTAGACGCGGCTTTAGCGTTCGGAATGTATCATGTCAGGTTCAAGGCAAGCAGGTCTTAGTTTCATTCTTTTGGCATCTCACTGTGTGGGTTTTTTTTATTTTGGTCTCCTTTTTTTTTTTTCACCCCCCTTTGTCTTCCTGTGGTTTATCGCTCCAGGCGTACTTGTGCTATTTGTAAAATCGTTTATTATATTCATGGATTGATTGTGGCCTCCTATCGCAGTGCATAACAGGTGCATTATGAAAATTAATAAGTTACTCTCTTTAAATATATATAAAAAAACTAAGATGGGTCTTGGGGGCGGCGATTGGGTGGGTTGAGTACTCGGAAATTACTTGCTTTTCCCCTCTCAAGCATGAGTACAAAAGTAATGAGAGTGCAGCTTAAATTAGGGACCCTCAGCTCAGTTGTACCATGTGACTCAGATTATTTGTACTTAAGATGCAATTGCACCAGTGTGAGAAAATGCCGGCGATTGAAATGCAACTATTTTTTGTACCTTCCGCAACAACCCTACCGCGAATCATGGAACCCAGCAATGGCCAGGATTCATGAACTGAAAAAAATGCATTTACCTGGATGTGAAACACTAGTCGATTTGGGCGGGGAAAAAACAGCATCTTCAAAGGCATGACACATAAATGCCAACACATCAAGAGTAAACATTCTCGCTCCAAACCCCACACAACTCTGGAAACAAAATTAAAGTAATAGTCATCGGCAAGATCAACCACTGATGTTTAAATTTTCTGCTGAGTCTACTCTCTCTGAACAGTCTGAGATTTTATTCTCATTCTGTAACTCTTGTCTGAGATTCTATTATTCTATACAAGCTCAGAGACACTTGTTGTAGGTTGACACTGTACCACAATACACCCAAGATTACCCCATTACAATGAATTTCACCATGCAGGTGCCAAAAGTCGTGAGGAGCCCTCTGCTACGCGTAAATCTTTAAATTAAAAATCTGGGCACAGCAGCCTTTCTCTGAATTTAGATAATCTGTAAAGCACGCTCTGCTTGATGCATTTTGCTAAGGAACATTTCGGTTATGATTTAATTCACCCTCATTTGATGCAATTCAAACCCGTACGGAGTTTCACTTCCTCTGTGGATATGAATGAATCCAATCAATCCATCAACTGACATAAAGCACGCTCAAAAAAACCATTCATGATGGTTGCACATACAGTCAACACATGCCATCTCTGAAGAATAATAGAGAGTTTACCTTTTTATAAAACAACAACGATTGCATTTGTGATTTACACTCTCCTATCCACCTTTTTTTCTAAACCCCCCATGATGCTTTGCACAAATTAGGAGTTAACTTCAATTACCGGTCACACAATTAGCCAAAAGTTCACCTATACGGCATGCAGTAATAAGCATTTTTAAAATTCATTTCTGGGTACAATGACCTTCCACGTGACAGTTATTTTACTCCACCCACTTTAAACCTTGATCTCAAAAGGAATTTAAAAGTGTAAAAGCAATAAAAACAGATTCTTTCAACATACCATCACATAGTCCTAAAGATCCTCCTTCGTAGTCCGTCAGCAATAATACAGAGGTGTTAAACATCCGTTATAGGAATGATTGTCTTGTTCCCATAACATTACATTTTACAGCATCCAATCTGAAACAATAAAAAAACCTGCACAAAGAGACACAAGTTTCGAGGCTTGAGAAAACTGGCAAGAAAGAATCTTAGGGCATTCCAGGGAACACTTTCTTCAGGTCTTCTATATCGTAAATTTTAAATCACAAGAAAAGCACCATATGCACAGTTAATGTGTCTTTCTTATTTCAATTACGCGTAATTACAAAGGCAAAAAGAAAATATAACACGGAAGAATTTTAGAAAATAATGCAGCGGACTGAAAAGAGCTATTCTATAGAAATTGTTGTTCACAACACATTAATATGCCAGATGCAACAGTATTGTCCTGACTTCTAAAAATAGAAATGTTATAAAATATACAGCCCATATAGTGAAAAATTATGGATAAGGACTATTTTAGCGCAATCTTGTGATTTGCTCTAGTCTTTTGAGTGGAACTTCCCCAAACCATAAGTGCCTCCCATTTTAAAATGTACACTCTAAAAAATGCTGTGTTAAACCCATGTGGGTCAAACTACGGAATACACCAACTGCTTGGTTAAAAAATGTACCCATCTTATAAAATGTACCTCAAAATGTAACCCAATCCAGGTGGGCTTTAGCCCTTATTTGACCAACATTGGCCGTTGAAACAACATCCCCCTCCCCAGGCATTTTTTTAGGTGTATAGATCCCACGTTCCCGTAGTTGGAACACACAGGGGGAGTTACTGCATTCGTGAGGTGGTCTCAGTGAAGTTGCTGTAATGCAAATATGTATTACGTATTATTTTCTATCTAATTTAGTTTTGATTTGCTCCAAATTATCTCATGTAAAATATAGTTTTTTACGAGTCTTCTCCCTGATCCTTACCCATAACTTTTTTAGGACATGTAACACAGGTGGTTGGTCAATTTGGTTATGCACCACTAGATACGCTAATAAAAACATAATTAATTTTATTTGCCATAATCAAATATAAAACTCCCATATGTGCTGAACTGCAGACCCCAATTAGGGCTCTTTAGCACGCACAATACCTAATATACAGGGTTCTACTTCCACCTTCAATTATATCTGACCACCTGTCTATGGATTAAATCAAGTTATCTTTCTTTCAGTAGTTCAGCGTTCACATGTGAAAACGGGTGGATTAAAATAAATACTGCTGAAGTATTTAGCTCTTGGTTCTTTAATTTGTGATGATTTTGGCTAAATTTACAAAAACCACCACAGCACCCTATCTCAAACAAATATTTTAGAATACCTTCATAAGGACCAATAAAAAAAAAACATTTTCGGCGAATGGTTTGGCCTGCTGAAAAAGTTTCTATGTTCATTGTATGGCCACTCGTACTATAATCATTGGTAGGGGCCTCCTTTGGCTTTATTGGGCGCCAATTCGGCGTGGCATGGATGGTGATCAGTTGTGGGCACTGCTGGGGGGTATGGATAGCAAGGTTTTGTTGACAGTGGCCTTCCATGTTTTTCTCATCTGATTTTTGGTATCTTGTTTCATCATTTTCCTTCGAAATACCCCATAGATCTATAGTGGGAGGTCAGGTATGGGAGTTTGCTGGCCAGTCAAGCATACCAACACCATGGTCATTTAACCAACATTTGATGCTTTTGGCAGTGTGGGCAGATGCCAAATACTGCTGGAAAATGAAATCAGCATCTTAAAAAAGCTGGTCAGCAGAAGGAAGCATGAAGTGCTCCAAATTTTCTTGGTAAACGGGTGCAGTGACGTTTGTTTTCAGAAAACACAATGGACCAACAGCAGCAGATGACATTGCACCCCAAATCAACACAGACTAGAAATAAATCTAACTCTCCCCTGTGATTCAAGCTACTGGGCTATGAGCTTCTCCCAAATCCTCTCCTCCAGCACTCTAGCGACAATGGTTTCAGAATGAAATAAAAACTTGATCCTCTCTGAAAAGGGGACTTGGCCCACTTGGAAAACCCGGGAAACAGTCAAGTATCTTCTCCTTAGACCAGGTATATGCCGACTCTGAAGTGGTCTGTGGTCAGGACTGTGGCCCCCCCTCCCCCCCTCTCCTAACAAGAAGTACTATCCCACGACCCACACCCCTGTCAGCCCACACAATTCTGTCACACGTCTGTGTGTGGTGGTCTGATTTGCCTGGACATCAGCCCTCAGGCCATTCCTTGGGAAGTTTCAATCAAAGTCTTGAATCTTGAGTGTGCTTGACAATTTATTAGGCTGCGGCTCTCTCTCCCAGTTGGATTGTGCCATCTTTTTCTTCCATACACCTTTTACTTTACTCACCCAAACTCCTTTCTGTTAACATCCTTGCTTGTGATTAGAGCAATTCTGGTGAACAGCAGCTTCTAGGTCATGAATGTTTGTGGCTTATCCTTCTTGTGAAGGGTTTCAATGATTGTCTTCTGGACAACTGTCAAACCAGAAGTCTTCCCCATGATTGTGTAGCCTAAAGAACCAAACTGAGAGACCATTTTGAAAACTCAGGAAACCTTTGCAGGTGTTTGAGTTGATTAGCTGATTGACATGACACCATATTCTAATTTGTTGAGATAGACCCCGTGCCAATTGCGTGGGGATTGTTAGGTTGAGCCAAAATCATAACAATTAAGAACCAAATTATTACAAAACTTCCAGTCTAGTGTGCATTTAATTTATTAATACACGATGTTCACAATTTGTTACCAGTTGAATTAATGTGCAAATAAACCTACTTTTCCACGACTATTCTTAATTTATTGAATGCCACCGGTAGTAATAGGGGGTATGGCTATATTCTTTAATCTAATACACATTGTGTTTTTATGCCATCTGGATCTCTGTCATTTACGCAACAATGGAATTGTGAAAACACAAACTTTGCAAAAAGGTTTTTGAAAATGATACAATATCAATGGGTAAACCTATCAAAAAAATGAAAACTTGTGACCAAATTGATGTCATTGAGCATTGCGTAGTTAGTATATCCACCTATTTTTCAATGCGGAAGTAAGCTGTTTCCGGTGAACGTGGTGCAAGATTTCCGATTCATTAGCCATATAAGGAAAAACGAGAAGAATTCAAAAAGCAGTGTAAACAGCAAAAAAACGGTCCTTAAGAGCCAGTGTGTTTATAATGAAGACACACATTTACCTTAAATCGTGGAAACAGGAAGTGCTCGACGACTTGATGTCAGTATATCAAGAAAAGACAGTGAACTCAAATTCCATCACATTACAATTGAGTTAATTCCTTACCAGGGCTAATTATCAGTTGACATTTCATAATTACATTAGTTTCATTCCTAATGCTCCTTTTTGGGGGAGGGGGCATCATCAACATTGATCCCCCCCCCCATAGGTCTTGTTAAAATTGAAATTTCAAATAACTTTTATATTCAATAAAATGATTAAATGTTATTGCATCAGTTACTTGGCTGATCATCCATACATCTAATATACTATATATATTATATATATATATCAACACTACAACACAGCCTGTAAAAAAAGATTCCAAGCCTTACGTTTAATAATTACTTATTTAGTAATAGTTCCAAAGACCAATTTTAAGCTTCAGTCAATTTCTGTCTTTCAAATTTTCAGTGTTTGCCGAATGTTTTCTTATTTTTGTTAGTGGCTAACATTTACTAATAGTAGAAATGAGTTGCGTTTTATAGTCATTCAACTAAATGTTGTAATTGGTCAAAACATTTAGAAAACCATCTACAAGACAAAATTGAGTCATTCACACTTCCACCAGTTACTTCGAGGTCAGTTCCATATGTTACCTCTAACAAAGATTTATTATTTGGGCATCAGAAGGTAATTTTGAAAGTTCAGAGGAAGGAAAAGGAAGAGAAGCTCGGAGTCCCCCCGGTGGAAGATTGGCCGGGTTAATTATTCAATGACTCAAAAATAACAAACAGGCAGGCGCTCGGCGTTCAATACACACGAACTCTACAGCGCTTCGGCGATTCCTCTAGTCCACACGGTCACACAGTCTTCCACCCCCGATCCTAAGTCCGTCCGTCCGTCGTCTGTCTCGTCAAGCCCCTCACTCCCCTCTTCCCCCCTCCTCCATCCTCTCTCTTTTTTCTTTCAATTCTGAACCAGTAGAGATTTTAGGTGAAAACATTGTCTTTGACAACATTGCAATTCATAAACTGCAAGTCTCTGGCTGCCAGCTTTTGAGAGTCAAATAAACATATACAGACAAGACCAAATTATCAAAGGCTCCTGAGGACACATTGAGGTCTTGTGAAGCTAAACAATCAAAAAGCAGCAGCCACAGTGTATGAATCGCCAAGGTTCACTGTTTCAGATAACAAAAACATCTTCTTTACTGTTCTACTGAAGAAAAAAAAAGTCTACTGTACATCTTGGATGGCTTGAGGGTGAGTAAATCATGAAGCAATTTTCATTTTTGGGTGAACTATTCCTTAAAGTCATACAAGTTGTCAAACATTACATTTGTACTACAACTACACATGTATTTTAAACATTTGCTAATTAATTCAAAACAAAAGAACCTCTAAACTAGTGTAAACAATGTTTGTAAACAACCTTTACAAATATTAATACTGTTCTACAATTACGTCTTCCTATTCAATTGAAGGCAGAAGTCAGAAAATAAAAATTAACCAGGCACTTACCGTGCAACTGAAATGAGGTAATTAAAGTCCAGTCCTGTTTTTATATACGTTCTTTTTACCATACAGATTGTATCAAAGCACCGATTTACAATATTAAACAGAAAAATCATGTGTGACAGGAACCAAAACTCGCAATAGTTTTTCTCCTCCGGCCACGATGAAAATAGCTGTTAATTGTCAGACTTCAGGAAAAAGTCAGATTGTGCAGAGGACTGGTCTGGTTCCTGTGGTCTTGTCTCGATGGCTGTCTAGGTGACGAGGTCTTCAGAGGGGATCTGTCTCTGAGGGACTCAGATAGTTGTCATGGCTCTTTGACATTCAGGGCCTGTCAAGCGTCAGCGCTAGGTGTGATCCACTATCGGACTACCATACGACTGGATCCGGGTGGACTGCAAGTGACCATACTGATCGGAGTTACAAATGGATCTGTGGGGGGTTTGACGTGACCGGAATAGAATGAGAGACAAATATAATATTAGCGAAGATGCCACGGAGAACAATAAAAGTACATTTAATTGTTAGTACAATACTCTAACATTTACACATTTACCTTAAGTCTTAGGGTTGAAAGTACACACACACTAATGTATTTGCAGTGGAACATTGTTTTTGGTCACCATCGGCAGGGTTGGTTGCCTTGGAAGAAACGCTTGATTACTGCACGGAACTGGGTTCCTAGAATAAGGACTGCGACGCATTGTGTATGGGGGTAAACCTTCCTGTTACTCTGTACTGAGCTGATTTGTTCCCGTGTGTAGCTGCAAAACCAAGGAATTTATCCCGTCCAGAAAGGGCACGAGTCCAAACATGGATTTAAGTCGGATAGCAGAGAGCCATTTCATCATGGAATCATCGAATGAAGTGACAGTCACTCGATTAGAGATTACAGCCATCGGAAATGTCATCGCGGAGTACCAGCACACTAGAATGAGCCCCAATGGACACATCCCCAGTGAATGACCACCTGTCTCATATGACAGCCATAGGTGACAAAGACCACAGGAACCAGATAGCCATCTATGACAACTTACCTTTGCAGCATGCATGGATCAACCTTGCGGTCGTCTAGCCTAGATGGAGAAACTGGCCCCCCCTGACTGAGCTTTATACCAACCGGTTTTTTTTCTCCATTTCTGTCACAGATGGAGTTTGGATTCCTTGGCGCTGTTGACTTTGGCTTGCTTATTTGGGGACACTTCAGTCCCAGCTATATTGTTGACTTGATTGCAATTAACCGCTAAACTACTATGTAAACTGAACTGAGCTGGACGATGACATCATGGATTCCGTGATGAAACTGCCTTTAATGAAAATTGAATGTTGCTAGTGTTTTGAATTGACCACTATTTTCCTACGTTGATATTGTAAACCTGCTTTGACACACAACTGTACTTGTTTTGGATATCTAATAAGGCGTGAACAAAAAAACTGAATCAATAACGGCCGTGCTTCATGCAGCAGAAGCAAGACCTAAGCCCGCTCTGTCCGAGCCCAGTTCTGGAGCATTAATTAAGGGCCCACGTTGAACATGAGCCAACTGAGTCTTCCGAGACATAGGCGAGGAATTTTTTGGAATAGCCATTCCACCCTAAGGAGCAAATAAGCAGTTTAAGATGTTGTCATTTATTTTTATTTAAGTTGGCCCAGAATCCTAGGTACTTACATTTTAACTAATCATTTGGTACAATGCACCTCCCTTTCTAATATGTACATCATGTTTCTTACATTGTATGATTGATAATTTAAACATACGCCTGCAGTTACTTACATCTGTAATTAATTCTGTAACTAGTTTATAAACACTGGTGACCCATCCCTACAACCTCTAACCCCCCTTAAACCTACACAAACACCAAAACCTGTCCCTAACCTTACTTGAATCCCACCTCAATAGCAGCAAAAGTGTTTTGCAATTCATATGCGGACACCACTAAGTAATTGTAATTATTTTTTGATGTATGGTAATATTCGTTAAGGCCACTGTCACATATAACGTGGGACCTAAGCAGTTTTAAGTCAATAAAATCTGCATGGAGGGAAGGGAATTAGGCTGTCAAATCTGGACCAACTGGGGCAGCGACGACCAGTACGGATCTGCCTAAATTGTTATCTCACAAATAGAGACGTAGCTGGACCAAGACCAGGAGGGGGCCATTCCTCTAGTGGAGTGGGCCCTCATACCTATGGGGCATTTCAAACCTTCTGAGGCATAAGCCAAGGCAATAGCGTCAATTATCCAGCGGGACAGTCTTTGCTTTGTAACTGGCAGCCCCTTAGAGCGGCCTCCAAAGCAAACGAAAAGCTGCTCTGACTGTCTGAACAGACTGGAGTGTTCAAGATATATGCTCAGGGCCCTGACAGGGCAGAGAACATTAGGACTCTGCTCACCATCTGCAGCGAGGAGCACCATAAGGGTAATAACCTGGGCTCTGAACGGAGTTGAGAGCACCTTCGGAACGTATACATGTCTAAGCCAAATCACGCTTTCACCTTTACTCCTCTATGCGAGAGAAGATCTCGTCTCAGTGGTATCGGCCACGGGGCTGCTACTGAGAGCTGCACTAACTAGGGGAACCAAGCCTGGTTCCTCCAGAGTGGGGCCACCAAGAGAACTGAGCAATTCGTCTCCCTGACCAGTTTGATGACCTGAGAAAGCAGGGCTATCGGGGGGGGGAAGGCGTACAGGCGAGCACAGGGCAATGTGGTGCACCCCCCGAGTCACTCGTGTATCGAGACATGAGTTGGGCAAGGGAGAGACGTCTTCTGGGCTGACACTCACGCCCTGTTTATTTACCTTGCTCCTTCCGAAGACAGACCCAATTTCTTTTCAGAGCACACATGCCCTCTGGACATCATGTCTGTGCCCATGACTTAAGATGCCGGCATGTGAACTCCCCCACTTTTAGCATGAAAGGACGTTATGTTTCTGTGCCAGCACCAAGAATTAGGATTTGGCAGAGCCATTCTACCCTTGTAAAGGGAAGAGTGAGGACCTAGACCACCTTGGCGATTGTTGCGGGTACCGCTGTCGGTTGTCTGAGGACCGGTTTTTTAGGCACCACATGGGGTTGGGCCGCGTCTTCTTCCCTCTTTTTTCCTCCCCCTGGCACGGCAGGAGAAGGCTGTTTAGGGCCAGCCAAAACTGCTATAGGATGCTATAGCAGTTTATTATGCAGCCCATTCCCCGGGCCTGACCAGGAGCAGGATTGCCACCGCAGAGCTCCCCAACCGAGCCCCCCTTTTTTTAGTTGGAAGCGTCTGTCACACCACCCTCCTCTTTGGCGGTCACCCCACCCTGTACGCCTGCCTGACACAGGTGTGAAGTTGCTCCATGCGGGCCACAGCTTTCGATCAGCGATGGTTTACTTGATTTAAGCCAGCCCAGTGCCAAGCGCGGTCAGGACTGGAGAGGGCCGCATGTGAGCAGTTGCTCTAAAGGTAATCGCGACGGTGTGTTGTCGTGTCCTGATTGGCCCCTGCAGCAGCATGGATTTAAACCTTTGATTTTTTTTTTTTTTTTTTTTTTTTCTGTGCGACGCGTTCCCTGGTTTTAGGACGTACGCACAGTTTTTGCTGACTAGATTGTTCTATTCTTTGGGACTCTATTCTTCCCGGATTGGGATTTTTCTCATCTTTTTATTTGCTCGCCGCCCAATTAGGCGGCAGCGTCCACAAACACCTACGCTACCAAGCAACTTTAGACCCCAATCGTTGGCCTGTCTGCGGCGACATACAAATGCACTCTCAGCAGTGTGTTCAACCCGAGGTGCTAACAAGTCGTGTTTGCTGAGTATTCATCAGCACTCATCCCTTCCTGTATGTTTATTTGCTTTTACTAATTCCCACTTCGCTTCCTCCGAATTGGCTCCTATGATAGCCAGTGCGCACCATCTTCTTCATTCTCTTTTTGCGCCCCCAGTTGATTTTCCTTCCCGCGTCGCGATTACCCATCTGCCCTCCAGACCCGTGGTTTTAGCCCCGATCAGAGCCGCGTTACTTAAGACGTCATAAAGTTGTGACGGGCCCGACAAGAAACAGGTCCAAATTGGTTTTACGCAGATTCTGTGTCTTGGTCTTCGCGACACTACCCACTGTATTGACGTCCGGAATTCAGACACAGGGCTTTGTAGGGGGACTATGTGGATGTGAAAGCTAAGCTCTTTCAGGCCGCTCACATGTTAAAAAACCGTCCTACGGGCATATGGTGCACCGAGGATTCTTCTGTTTGTAGTTAACATTTGATTTCTGGCCGCGGAACATAAGCGATCGATCGAC
>JADLZN010004262.1:0-41986 GCA_018155175.1 Sinocyclocheilus anophthalmus | reverse complement strand
CATGGTTATCACGTATTCATTCTAATTACAGAAGTTATATCATTAAATAATATTGATTATCATATTATAAGGCTTGACTGACTGATGTTAAGAGTGTACTTTCAGATATTAAAAAAGCTGTGCCATTTTACAAACATATATATGTTTGTAAATTGGCATAACGTATATATAGATATATATATATAATATATATATATATTATATTTTATATATATATAAAACCTGAGGGGTTTGACTGTATAAAAAAACAGTTTGTGCTGCAGGATTTGTTTGTCCTATCGTATCTAGCATATGTTGTTGCCTTATTAAAAAATATGCTATACATTTTAAAATAAATGTATTTTAATTTTATAGTATATACAGTACTTATATATAAATACATTCATGAATGTTTTTAATGAATGGATTTTACAATAATACAAATAGCAATGTGTAACATTTTACCATATTTAGCACTTTTATTTGTTCCCCACAAAATATAGTTTTTCACAAAATGTTTGGATTTCTAAAATTATTGATATAAACTGATTTTTCTAGAATAACTTTTGCAGCTGAATTATCCACTAACCTAGTTTATAAATTTTTGTCATAGATTATAAATATAAATAGGCCTATATTTTTTCATATTTGTATATTTTATTTTTCTTTATAATGAAGTAATCTGTATCTAGTAGATTGTGAAAGAATGATTATTAGTTCCACACACAGAGAGATATAAATTCTATATTTATTTAAATGAGGGAAAAAAACCTTCACTGGTATCGGATCGGTATCGGCCAATACCGAACCCTAGGTATCGGAAGCGGTATCGGAAGCGAAAAAGGCGGATCAGAGCATCTCTAATCTGAATCTCTCAGTTGAATCTGCTGGTTTTGAAGATTAACTTTATTCACTGTGAAAACTTTAGATAATGTTTCTTTGTCATGTCGCTTGTAATGTCTGGTTAGAACAGATGATATTTACTGCTTGACGCATAGTGGGTCCAAATGTGGGGAGGACGAGCATTCAGACTGGGATTGTTTTGCTATGTCGGGTAGAGAAGGATAGATGAGAAAAACTTCCCAAAGCAGTGTTACGGTTTCTCTCCAGTGTGGATCCTCTCATGTCTTTTCAGGATTCCTGACTGAGTGAATCTCTTGTCACAGTGTGAACACTTATAAGGGGAGGATGGGCGCCCTTTCTCTCCAGTGTGAATCCTCTCGTGCAGTTTCAAATGTTTAGCTGAAATAAAAGTCTTTTCACACTCAAAGCACATGTACTCTCTCACAGCAGTATGTATTTTCTGATGTTCTTTTAAACTTTGTAGACGTGAAAAACACTTTCCACACAAATAACATGAATGTAGCTTCTCAGTATGAACTCTCAGGTGCTGCTTCAGCTCTGAAGCTCTCAAAAATGTTTTCCCGCACTGATCACATATGTACAGTTTCTCTCTAGTGTGGATGTTCATGTGTTCTTTGAGGTGGGCTAATTGTGCAAAACTCTTCCCGCACTGATCACAAGTGAACGGTTTCTCTCCAGTATGAATTCTCATGTGAACATCAAGCCTTGTTTTGCGTGAGAAACTCTTTCCACACTGAGTGCAGGTGAAAGATTTCTTGGTTCTTTTCTTTAAATCTTTCTGTTTGTTTTGAGAGCAACTCAAAGGTATTTCTCCAGTTTTGACATGATGTTTCTCCTCAGCTTCACTCAGTTCTTCACTCTCCTCATTTAACTCTGAAATAAAAAAGTAAAAATGGTTTATTTTCAGTTAATCATAAAAACAGAGGACATGGGACTAAACCTTAATTAACCCTGATGTAACATTATTGCCACTAACCTGTTTGTTGTTCAGTATCTTCAGTGTGTTTGATTCTGCAGGGTTCTGGGTCTCTCATCTTCTCTCTGTCCTCTTTAATAAACTCTTAAAGTCTTTGCAGATTTCTACGGAAGTTCTAAGCGGCCATGCATTATTTTTTTTTCCTTCTTGTTTTCTCGTTATAACGACTTGTTTTCTTGTTATATCGACATAACGAGAGCTGTTTTCTCGTTATAACGACTTAATTTCTCGTTATATCGAACATAACGAGAGTTGTTTTCTCGTTATAACTACTTAATTTCTCGTTATATCGACATAACGAGAGTTGGTTTCTCGTTATAACGACTTAATTTTCACGTTATATCAACATAACGAGAGTTGTTTTCTCATTAATTTTCTTAATGACTTAATTTTCTCGTTATATCGACATAACGAGAGTTGTTTTCTCGTTATAATGACTTAATTTTCTCGTTATATCGACATAACGAGAGTTGTTTTCTCGTTATAACGACTTAATTTTCTCGTTATATCGACATAAAAAAAAGTTGTTCTCTAAGTTACAAAACTGCGCCAACAGATGGCACTATTGACCTGAATATAACTGAATATAGCTGATGGGGTGTTGTAGGCTATGCTGTACGTCCACTTTACGCATTTGGGATAGAATATGAACGACCTCATGATCGCTATAATTTGTACAGTATTTTTCATTAGGCTACTGACATTTAATTAATTCATAAATGTTAAATGCTTGAATCAATATGACTATTTTGTGTATTAAGTTCTTGCTAGATGCATGAGTTTCACCAACACGTTCTGTGTCATAAAATAATAACTGCTTATTAAAACCAAGGTTGACGTCACTGT
Organism: Sinocyclocheilus anophthalmus; assembly: GCA_018155175.1. Taxonomy (NCBI): domain Eukaryota; kingdom Metazoa; phylum Chordata; class Actinopteri; order Cypriniformes; family Cyprinidae; genus Sinocyclocheilus; species Sinocyclocheilus anophthalmus. The sequence continues at coordinate 39,321 of JADLZN010004262.1, read as the reverse complement.
ATTCTGTTTGCACCTATATCTTTATTTGTGCTTCTTTGAGATACATTATTGTTAGTTAATAAACGGGGATGTTATGTTTATCTACAGAAGGACGGGCTTCAACGACGTAGGCTATTTGTAATGTGCCTCTTTTCCTTATTATTAATCTTTATTGTTAATCATTAAATGTATATTGATAAGAAATGTGATTTATATGTAAAGTGTATAGGCTAATTTAATTCAGTGATGTTCTACAGTGTTGTAATCTTTTGTGTTTTCTACATTTCTTTGTGGAAACCCCACACACACGCACACATACCGAACATATACACACACAAATATACACCACACACACACACACACAACAATACCACATAGGTACACGAAGAATTTTCAAACAGAAGCTTGTAACGCACGTGATATCAGTCACAGCATATAATGACTACTAAAAATTGCAAATTATATATAATTTTCTTTCAAACAAAAGGAAAATTGAAAGTGAGTTGAATCCAAGCAGCTCTAAAAGATTTGAGAATAGTTCTGCATCCTGAAGGCGCTCCGCCTGTGCTTGCGGTGTTGCTTTGGCCATTTAAACATGCTAATTACACAGACACATGTTTAGCGTACTGTCTCTGGAAATATAAACCGTGATTGATCAGCCTTTATTTTTGTATTGTAGACGTTATTACTAGGCGAAACAAAATTTGCTGAAATATCCACGACCTAAGCTACAGTAAGAGCGCATGGTTTATCTGCCCATCAGATTGAGTTCGTTACTATAACAACAGCAGATCAAACAATCATTGTAAAAAAAAAAAACCTTTTGTCGAGATACAAGATATTAATTCATATAACGATAAAACAACTCTCGTTATGTCGATATAACGAGAAAATTAAGTCGTTATAACGAGAAAACAACTCTCGTTATGTCGATATAACGAGAAAATTAAGCCGTTATAACGAGAAAACAACTCTCGTTATGTCGATATAACGAGAAAATAAGTCATATAACGAGAAAACAACTCTCGTTATGTCGTTATAACGAGAAATTAAGTCGTTATAATGAGAAAACAACTCTCGTTTTGTCGATATAACGAGAAAATTAAGTCGATATAATGAGAAAACCACTCTCGTTATGTCGATATAACGAGAAAAAAAGTCGTTATAACGAGAAAACAACTTCGTTATGTCGATATAACGAGAAATTAAGTCATTATAACGAGAAAACAACTCTCGTTAATGTCAATATAACGAGAAAAATAAGTCGTTATAACGAGAAAACAACTCTCTTTATGTCGATATAACGAGAAAATTAAGACGTTATAACGAGAAAACAACTCTCGTTATGTCGATATAACGAGAAAAGTCATTATAACGAGAAAACAACTCTCGTTATGTCGATATAACGAGAAAATTAAGCCGTTATAACGAGAAAACAACTCTCGTTATTGTCGATATAACGAGAAAATTAAGTCGTTATAACGAGAAAACAAATCTCGTTATGTCGATATAACGAGAAATTAAGTCATTATAACGAGAAAACAACTCTCGTTATGTCGATATAACGAGAAAATTAAGCCGTTATAACGAGAAAACAACTCTCGTTATGTCGATATAACGAGAAAAAAAAGTCGTTATAACGAGAAAACAACTCACTATGTCGATATCACGAGAAAATGAAGTCGTTATAACGAGAAAAACAACTCTCGTTATGTCGAGATAACAAAAAAATTAAGTCGTTATAACGAGAAAAAAACTCTAGTTATGTCGATATAACAAGAAAATAAAGTCGTTATAACAAGAAAACAACTCCCGTTATGTCGATATAACGAGAAAATTAAGCCGTTATAACGAGAAAACAACTCTCGTTATGTCGCGATAACGAGAAAATGAAGTCGTTATAAAGAGAAAACAACTCTAGTTATGTCGATATAACGAGAAAATTAAGTCGTTATAACGAGAAAACAAGAAGGGAAAAAAAAATAATTCATGGCCGCTTAGAACTTCCGTAGATTTCAGCTCTTCCTGATGCTTTGATGCTCGTCTTCACCAGTGTTGGGGTAACTCATTACAAGTAACGTCAGTTACGTAATCAGATTACTTTTTTTAAGTAACTAGTAAAGTAACGCATTACTTTTTAATTTACAAGATAATATCCGAGTTACTTTTTCAAATAACGCAAGTTACATTGTTTTATTTTTATTGATTGACAGCTCTCCTGTCCACATGTTGAGAGAAATCAGAAGATGTTACTGTAGATCTAAAATAAAAATGAATATGCATTAATTCATCTCACTCACAAAAAAACACAGATTCAGTATTCCTCAAAATGAATAAAAATAATGCCACTCAGAATATGACGCAAAAACCGGCCTCATGTTAAACAACACATATCCTTTTTGTATTTAATCCCATTCTATTAACCAAATGTCTTTGCTTCTGAGCTTCGATGATCCAGTTCAACCGTACTAATAAGCACAAATTACTCTAGACAAACATTTGTGTGTCTTTGTTTATTGCTGAAGTGTGTTGAAATGTCTTCTTCTGCATTCTACTGTACGGACGTAAATTTACTTTCCGTTCGGCCTGAGGTTTATTCATTTCACTTTTGGCGTGAAAAGGCTTTTATATCTGGCAAAAATATATATTTTTTTTATTTAAAAACAAACACGCAAGCCCTGTCCAGATTTAAAAAGTAACGCCAAAGTAACGTAACGCATTACTTTCCATAAAAAGTAGCTAAGTAATGTAATTAGTTACTTTTTTTATGGAGTAATGCAATATTGTAATGCATTACTTTTAAAAGTAACTTTCCCCAACACTGGTCTTCACTTGTAAAATGATAGGAATGTTCCAGCATTTATGGTTGAACTGTTGAAGGCGTGATTGTTGTGGGAGGAGCTTCATTGGGCATGAATTTCTGTGTGGAAGAAGCAGAATCGCTCAATTTACAGATTTAAACATTTATGTAAGTGAAGCAGATGTCCTCCAAATTTTATATTTGAAGAGACCAGAGCCTTACAAATACAAAGTGGTGTGTCTTTGTAGATCATTATATTACTATATTAAAAGTAACAGCATCAACACAAAGAGCACATAAATTTAAAATGCAATATGTGCTAATTCACACAATCTGTGCATTTCTGTTTTGTCTGTCTTTCTATAGTTAAAATTTCTATCCATATTTTATTTTTCATTCTGCCCCAGTATTAACATATAAGAAGATATCCATCTAGAAATATAGAACAGAATACAATGTAAATTCATACAAATATAAATAACAGTAAGAATAACAATTAAAACCACAGACATTTGATGAGACCCATCTTCGTTAACAATTATAGTCAAATAACTACACTAAAGCACATCTAAATTTAGTTCAGAGCAAATAAAGTAATTAAATTAACATGCTTTAGTTTGATGTGCAGTAATTGACAGTGATCATAAAATCTTCTTTAAATACAAAAGAGTACATCAAAGCACAAATGTAATGTTTCCAATGTATTATCTCTTCATGTCTCTGTAGATTTAAAATAGCACACATAATACAGACTAATTATATGAAGTATTTAGCAGTATCTATTCTTAATTTTAACCATGTAAAATAACTATAACAAATTTAATCTGCGAAAGATATATCTTAAAAGAGGATCGACGTTATAAATAATAGCAGCAGCAAAACTGATATAGGTCATTATCCATTCCTCTCACAGAGCAGGACAGATTCATCAACAGCATCACTCCAAACATCGAAACAACCCTCTACGCGAACACAAACCCACTCCGGTGAATGTGACATGTTTTCCTCGCAGCATTAGAGCATCAGTGTTCAAGCCGACAAACAGCGTACTCGAGGATAACAAGGCAGAAGCCCGGGATCTGCTCACCTCTCCTCAGGAGACTCGACGCGGAGGACGCGCGCTGGTGATGGGGTCATCGCCGTGAGGCGGGATCAACGGCAGATCTTCTTCTTCTTCTTCTTCTACTGGCAACCACACTTAACAGTGCATTACTGCCTTCATCAGGTAGCTTGGATCAGAAACATTTCCTCTATCTCTTAAAGGGCTCATATGATGCGATTTCAAGTTGCCCTTTCTCTTTGGAGTGTTACAAGCTCTTGGTGCATAAAGAAGATCTGTAAAGTTGCAAAGACTAAAGTCTCAAATCCAAAGAGATATTCTTTATAAAAGTTAAGACTCTGCCACGCCTACCTAAAACGGCTCGTTCTAGCACGCCCCCACATATCTACCTCACTATGTGGCAATATTTGCATAATGCTCCCAAATGTGCACGCAGAGAAAGAAGGCGTGGTTTCAGTAACCGCAGTTAGTGTTGAAGCAGCATGTTAGGGAGACGCTGTGTGTTTCTTGGAGAAAGCAAAAGCACTTTATTTGGACTTCCAAAAGTAGATGCATTTAGGAACCTTTAAGATCACTTACAACAGAACAGCACAACCCAGATGTTTGAATTTGTGCAACGCATTTTAATGGTCGACAGTTTTTTGAACCTAGAAGAGTACAAGGCTGGCTGTGCCAAAGCTGGCTGGCTTTTAAAAAAAAAAACAAAAGGGTCAATTCCGACTTTGCTGACAATCTGGCGTTTCTGAATCAGCGACTGCAAGTATGTCTTGTTATTAGTTTAAATATTTGCTATCGACTGTTCAAATGCGGAATTTTGCGCAAAGCAGAGTAACGCGTCGTGTGTGTGTGCGTGTGTGATGTGTGAGTAGGGGAACGGGTCACATAACGCGGAGAGAAGAGCGTGAAACGGTCTTTACGTCAGAAAGCATAGCACGTCAGCGTGTCATTGAACCGCGGCTTGTGTACTGCATCATCACTTTGTCTGTCATGTGACTCTGTTGCCCTTTTTGGCTTGAACTGATGGTAAAATTAACGGCATTATTAACTGTCTTGATATTTACTTTGAGAGCTGAAGCTGCGATTATGGTAAGGGGCGTTACATTTCCGACGAGTGCTTGCAGTGTTTGGCCAATCACAATGCACTGGGTCAGCTAGCCAATCAAAGCAGACTGCGCTTGTCAAAGGAGGGACTTTGTAGAAAACGAAGCGTTTTGAGAGAGGCGGGGCATAGAGGACCTACAATATGTACAGTATTTGAAAAATAATGTGTTTTTGAACATTAAAGCATGTCAACACATTCCGCCTACACCAAATACACAAAATAATGATCTTTAAAATAGCATCATATGACCCCTTTAACATTTTCTAACATCCCCCCCCCCACTAAAAAGAAAGATGGCGGTTTGTTCAGCTCCTCCAGGTTCCACCCCAATTCCCTTTAAATCCCAATATCCCACTGTATCCTTATGTAACCTTCAGATATACTTTCCCTTCTACCCACACTATATCAGCATCTTCTACCTCTCTATATACACTTATCCTACATTCTCTTCATTAAACCTGTATTATTCAGAAACTGAAACAACACATTTATCGTACTATTTCCTGTATCTGAGTCTAATATATTCTTTAATGTTAACTCTTTTCCTTCATTCTTCCATACTTCTTCTCTTAGTACTTCTATTTCTTCATCATAACCCTTACAATTAATAATCACATGTTCTACAGTTTCACTCTGTCCACATTTCTCACACAATCCCGTTGGATGTTTAGATATTAAATGTAATGTTTTATTCAAACCTGTATGTCCCATTCTTAGTCTTGTAATTATACTTTCCTCCCTCCTATTTCTCCCACTTTTTCTACCTTTTCCCACTTTCTTTTGTATTGCATATAAATGTCTCCCTTTATTCTCACTATCCCAATACTGTTGCCACTTTTTAATCACTTTCTCCTTTGTTACTGATTTTATTTCTCTTATACTATGTGATAGCTCAGTTTCTACTATTTCATCATCTACTGCTTGCTTAGCAAATTTATCTGCTTCTTCATTTCCTTTAATTCCCACATGGGCTGGAACCCACATAAACTGTACTTCTATTCTACTTTGTTTTAACTCAAAGAGATTCTGAAGGATTTCCATAATTAAATCTGGCATTGACTCTGATTTCTGGTTATCAATACTGACTATTGCTGAATATGAATCTGAACAAATGACTGCATTTTGTATTTCTCTTTCCTTAATTAGTTGTACTGCTACCAGAATAGCCATCACTTCACCTGTATATACTGACAGTTGATCACTTATTCTAGCTTTTTTCTTCATCAGTAACTTTGGCACATTAACTGCCACTACTCTCCCTCTTTTTTTGGAGGCATCTGTGTATATCCGTATATTATTTCCATACATAAGCCCTAAATACTCCTTTGCTCTCATTACTTCCTGCGCTCTGTCTTATCTTCAGTAATGTTAAATCTACTACTGGTTGAGGGAGAATCCATAAGGGGTTATGTGGATACATTACTCTTGGTATACATCTTTAATTTTTTATCCCCATCTCCTTAATATCTTCTTCTACAACCCATCCAAAACTCTTATGTTTATTCATTCCTTGTTCCCAACATATTCCTAGTATTTTCTTTGTTGGATGTACCTGACTCTGACTCATCCTGACTCTTAAGATTTGTCCAATATACAGCCATTAACTGTTGCCTTCTAATAAAAAGTGGCATTTCATTTATCTCTACTTGCATTGCTGCAATAGGTGTTGTTGGATATGCCTCACAGCAAATTCTCAATGCTTGCGCTTGAATTCTGTTCAATTTCTCTAACTGAGATTTTGCAGCCAGCCCATGTATACTTCCATAATCTAGCACAGATCTTATCATTGCTATATAAACTGTTTGAAGCGCCCCTCTATCTGCTCCCCATTCCTGTCCTGCCATACATTTCATTACATTTAAAGCTCTTTTACACTATCTTATCAATATGTTCTTTCCATGTAAGTCTAGTATCCAGCCACATTCCTAGGAATCTAATTGATACTCGTGCCATGTCTTTGTTATATATTCTTAACTTCCATTCACTGTCTACTTTCTTGTTAGAAAATAAATAATAGTTTGTGACTTCTCCACAGAAAACTTAAATCCTCATTTGTATGACCATTTAACTATCTCATCCACAGCCTTCTGCATTTTCCCCATATTGAACTTATTGTTTCTTCCTCTGAACCACAAAGCCCCATCATCTGCAAACAGTGATCTTCCAATACTCCTATCCACCTTACTAAACATATCATTTATCATTATTATAAAAAGCACTGGACTTATTATACTTCCCTGAGGAGTGACATTTTCTATTATTCCTTGAGATGATATCGAGTCTCCTACTCTCACTCGTATTACTCTTTGTTTAAGGAAGTCACTAATCCAATTAAACATCCTTCCCCCTACCCCCATCTCCTCCAATTTTATCATCAAACCCTCTCTCCATAACATGTCATAGGCTTTTTCAATATCGAAAAACACAGCAATTACTGATTCTTTATTTGATAGAGCCTTCTTTATTTCCGCTTCCAAACACATAACCGGATCCATAGTTCCTCTTCCTACCCTAAATCCACTTTGACAAGGTGATAATTTTCCTTCTTTTTCCAAAAAATAAACTAGTCTGTCCGTTATCATTCTCTCCATCACTTTCCCTACATGAGATGTAAGGGCTATTGGTTTATAATTAGCCGGCTTACTTGGATCCTTCCCTGGTTTCACTGGCAAGTTTCAGATGCCTTGTCCAAATACCCACACTTGCGGTCTTGGCCACTTGAGAGAGTGTGTGCGCGACAGGAAGTAAGTGCGCAAGACTGTCCTAGGTCTTCAAAATGCCAAAGCGCAGTGCTCTTAACACACACTAAATCCACACTATCTCGAATACTGCTCCGGAGCGGTATTCGAGGCTTAGTGTATCCCATCATGTTGTGGAAATAAATCGTGAGACTTTTTGCCGAGATCGTGAGAGGTCACGGAAACCTTTCCAATGTATGTTAAATATTAATAATAATTAGATATTACATATAATTTGGTAGTAAAACAAAGAGTTGCATGTTTTATTGGTGAAAATGAGTAGTGGTGATAATTATTTTGTACAACATTTGCAACTGCTTTTTATCACTAGAAGCACCACTAAATTCAATTGCGTCATCTGTTATGGGGACTACTGAACATTGGACATTGGACATTTACAAGTTGATTTTAAAATGCAAAGTATTGAAAATAAAAATAAAGCTCTGTAAACACTTGCATTTGTACAGCACTATAAGTGTGTCCCATCAGGTAATGAAAAGTTCTACACACACTTGTGGTCTTCATGCTCACTTGAACACTTGGACCAAATACAGGAAATACGTCATATAAGTAGTCAAGTGGTCAAGTGCATAGACCGCAAGTGTAGGTATTTTGACAAGGCAAGGCAGACTTCTTCTTCTTCTTCTTCTTCTTCTTCTTTTTTATTGGCGGTTGGCAAACCAGCTTTTAGGTGCACTACCTGAACTGGAGTATGGAACAGCAATGTGGAAGGACTACTCTTATTAACTTATATATTTGACTATATAAATAAACAACTTAATACAAAGAAAAACCTATTAAATACAAATTATTATACTTAAATACATAAATAACACTCATACTAACTATTTAATATTTAATTTCTTAATTATATTCTCAAATATAATATTGTTGCTTTTACATATTGTAACACCTCATCTTTCATACCTTGTTTTCTTGCCAACATGTTTTTTAATGACATGTCTTGGATTCCTTTTTCCTGCAATTTTATGAACAACACTCGTCTTTCATTTTCATACTCTGTACAATATAAAATAACATGTTCAACTGTCTCTTCTACATTACAATGACTGCATAACCATTGTGATGCTTTTTAATTTTATATGTTACCATTAAGTCCAGTAAGCCTATAACCTATACGTAATCTTGTTATAATTGATTCTTCTTAATATTGTTGTGAATCCTCTTTCTCTACCCACATTTCCTTGAATTCTATATAAATGTCTTCCTATTGTTCCTCTGTCCCACATTTGCTGCCATAGATTATTTGTAGCTTTTCTAATAATTGCCTTAAGGCCCGTTCACACTAGAACGAAAGATAACTAGATAATTATATTAGCGTCCACAGCGGGCGATATCGTCTTTTTAATCCTAGCGCACGCTTGTCTGCCTCTTTAAATTCTCGAGTTCGTTATGGCAGGATTGATTCTGATTAGCTGTCAATGTTTTTATCGTTCATCAGCTGGAAAAAAATAGTTCTGAAAGTGATTCCAACGATAGTTACTCTGTGCCTTTATCGTTATAGTTGTGGTGTGGACCATTCTTTAATATTGAGATTTTTAGAACTATATCTTTATCGTTATTCTTTATATCGTCCTTCGTGTGAACAGGCCTTTAGTTTTAGATTTTCTCATGGGAATTGTAATTTCAACATGGCTGCATTTTAATGAGCTTTTTGCTAGTTTATCCACTATCTCATTTCCTTCTATTCCTACACGAGCAGGAATCCAAAGAAAATGGATGATGTTGTGTATTGGTGTGACTTCATCACGTAAGAGGGAGTAGTAAAAGTGGATGGCAAGTTCAATCAGGCGTCTGTGTGGTTTGATCCGATATAAATAGTGAGTTTATAACAATGGCGACGAGGATAGGCTAACAAAGACTGACTCCTTAGTTAAATCTGAAAGTGAGTCAGGCATGTGTCCCTTTGAGGAGTTTATTTCAGCTAATTAAAAAGTTTAGCTTCGAGATAGGCGGCGCGTGTCAAAGATGGATGCTTCAATTCCCAAATTTGACTGCTACAGCGATCCAGCCACATTAGGTCCGCGGTGAACAAGATGGCTAAATGCTTTTGAACTCTTTGCCGATGGGAAAGGTTTGATCCTGACTGACGATGCATCTGTTGCCACAAAACAAAGATGGAGAGCCCTGCTTTTACATCATGCTGGGACAGATGTGCAGGATATTTTCTCCACACTCGCTGACACGGGAGGGCCAACGGACTATGAGCAAGCAGTGACAGCACTAAACGCATACTTTGTGCCTCAGGTAAATCCAGCGTTTGCAAGACAGACATTTTTATCACCTCAAGCAGAAAACGGGAGACCGTGCAACAGTTTGTCACATGTTTAAGGCAAGCGGCCAAGGATTGTGACTTTGGAGCTGATAAAGAAAATCAAATAAGGGATGCTGTTTTGAGCCGATGCAATTCTGAATATGTGCGTAGAAAGCTGCTGGAAGAAGGCACTGATTTGACGCTTGCTCGCACCCTAGAAATTGCAGCGCAGTGTGAACGTGTTGAACTGCAGATGGCAGCGTTGCACATCTCTCCAGAATCGGAGAAAAAAGAGACGGTGGGTCTTGTGTCCAAAAAAGGTGCGAGAGATCAGAAAAAAGTATGCTATACAGTAAAGGAAGAACGGATTCGGATAAAACTTGTTACAGATGCAGACAGACAGGTCATTTTGCAAAAGATTATAAATGCCACGCACGTGGAAAATCATGCAGGAAATGCAATGGGAAAGATCATTTCTCAAAAATGTGTAAAACAAAAGACAGTTCAAAACAGACAATAAAAAGAGTTGACTCAGAAGAGAATAATCAAGACTTTGCATTTGTTGTAAAAGAAGAGAGCAATATGGACAGAATAACTTTCTCAGTAGGGGGCATCAAACTACCAATGTTGGTTGACTCAGGAGCAACAAGCAACATAGTAGATAAAAGAACATGGGAAATGCTAAAAGAAAAGAAGATCAAATGCAGTTCAGCCAGGTCAGACAATAAACTGTATGCGTACTAGTCAAGTGAACCCTTGCCAGTCAAAGGAATTTTCTGGTGTGAGGTAGGAATTGGAAAACGCAGTACAACGGCAGAGTTTACAGTTATTTGTGGGCGTGGGGAGCCACTGCTCGGAAAAGACACAGCAGTTAAATTAGGAGTGCTGAGGATTGGAGCTAACGTTGTGGCAGTGAGTGATTTGAAGTCCATGATACAACAGCAATACCCTAAAATGTTCAGCAGAGTAGGCAAATTGAACACAAAACAAATCAGCCTGCATATAGACAGCACAGTGACACCTGTTGCACAGCCCCTGAGGCGCGTTCCATTCCACCTCAGAGAGGCTCTTGAGGAAAAAATAAATGAACTGCTTAACATGGACATTATTGAGGAAGTTGATGGAGCAACTCCTTGGTGTAAACCCAGTTGTCATTGTGCCCAAAGCAAATGCAGAAATAAGGATGTGCTTAGACATGAGGCAGGCGAACGCTGCAATCATTCGTGGGAGGTTTCCAATTCCCACAGTGGATGAACTGTTGCAGGGAATGAATGAATCAGCCATATTCAGCAAACTAGACCTGAGACTAGTCGAGAGAAATCACAACCTTTGCCGTTCACAATGGCATATATAGATTCAAAAGACTGATATTTGGAGTTTCCTCTGCAAGTGAGCAGTACCAACACGAAATAGCAATGGTTCTAGCTGGCATTGAAGGAGTAGAGAACATATCCAATGACATAATCATCCATGCACCTGACAAAGAGTATCATGATGAAAGATTGCATGCAGTACTAAGGAGATTGGAAAGCTGCGACTTGACTCTGAATGTGGAGAAGTGCCAGTTTAACATGGACAAGTTAGTGTTTATGGGCATGCTGTTGTCAGAGAAAGGCATTGGCCCTACAGCAGAAAAAGTGAGAGCAGTCGTGGAGGCAAGGGAACCTGAAAATGCTTCAGAGGTGAGAAGTTTTCTTGGTTTAGCTGGCTATAGCAGCCATTTCATACCTCAATTTGCAAGTATCTCAGAACCTCTGTGCAGACTGACAAGGAAGGACGGCAAATTTAATTTTGGGACTGAGCAAAAGAAAGCGTTTGAAATTCTCAAAGATAAGTTGGCTGAAGCCACAACACTGGCCTATTTCAACAAGGACGCTCCAACGAAAGTCATTGCTGATGCTGGACCGAAAGGCATTGGAGCAGTACTAGTGTAGGACCAAAGAGGAGGAATGGTTCCTGTCTGCTATGTGAGTAGGGGCTTGACAGAATGTGAACAGAGATATTCGCAAACAGAGCGCGAAGCACTTGCACTGGTGTGGGCATGTGAATGACTGCACCCATACGTGTATGGTCGGAAGTTTGATCTGGTCACAAACCACAAGGCATTGGAGGCAATTTACAGCCCTTGTTCAAAACCATGTGAATCGAAAGGTGGGTCTTGAGATTACAGCCCTATGATTTTCGGGTGATTCATATACCCGGAACGCACAACATTGCAGATCCTTTGTCACGCCTGCCGGGGCCATCGGCCAAATGTGCGACCCATGCACATGAAGCAGAGGAATATGTGAGATTCATAGCTGTTTGTGCGACACCAAGCGCCATGACCACCAAGGAATTTGAGCATATCTCAGCAAATGATGTGGAATTACAGAGACTGAAAACTGCCGTTCCAACGGGTTGTTTTGACGACTGCCCTGCATACAGACATATTGCAGGTGAGCTATGTGTCATTGGCCAAATAATACTCAGAGGGACAAGAATTGTTTTGCCAAAGTCGCTGCGTGGAAGAGCGTTACAGTTGGCTCATGAGGGTCATCTTGGTGTAATAGGAACAAAACAACACCTGAGAACAAAGGTGCGGTGGCCCGGAATGGACAGGGCCACAGAAAGGTTTGTGAGGGCGTGTCATGGTTGTCAGCTGGTAGCGAGACCAGATGTTCCAGAACCGCTGTCACCCACAGTGATGCCTGAAGGGCCCTGACAAAACTTGGCAACAGACTTGATTGGGCCTTTACCTGATGGACATTCGATCCTGGTCGTTGTTGACTATTACAGTAGGTACTACGAATATGCGATCCTCAAATTCACAACTGCAGAAAAAGTGATTGACAGTTTGGAGGACATTTTCAGTCCGCATGGACTTCCCTTAACAATCAGGTCAGATTGTGGGCCGCAATTCAAGTCAAGTCAGTTTCAAACGTTTTGTCAGGAAAACGGAATCCACCACATTAAAACAACCCCAAAGTGGGTGCAAGCAAATGGGGAAGTGGAAAGACAAAATGCATCACTTATGAAACGAGTACAAATTGCCCAAGCTGAAGGCCAGGACTGGAGAAAAGAGCTACGCAAGTATGTGACTGTCTACAGATCCACAACGGGCAAAAGCCCAGCAGAACTTCTTTTTCAGAGGAAGGTAAGAGGAAAGTTATCAGACATTGCAACACCCCACAGTGACCTGGAAGCTCGAGACAGGGACGCAGAGCAAAAAGGAAAAGCCAAAATATACACAAACAGACAGAATGCAAAGACATCTGACATAGAGGTTGGAGATCAAGTGCTTGTGAGGCAAGACAAAACAGACAAGTTCACAACAACATTTCACAGTACACCTCACAAAGTCATACACAGAGAAGGTAACAGTGTTATTGTTCAGTCACCCACTGGAGCGAAATATGCTCGGAACACAACATTCGTCAAGAAGTTTCATTCAATGGAAACACCAACAGTGAATCGTGATATAAAATGTGCTCAAAAGCCAAATTCAGATGAGGAACAAAAAGGAATTGCAGATGAATGCAAAATGAACTGTGAAACAATTCAGGAAGAGGAACAAACTCTTAAACCGTGCAGGCCTCTATGTTATTGAGTGACTAATGAGATTCAAATACTGAAAAAAAGAGAGGACATTTAAGTTTAATAGGTTCCAAGGACGTTAAAGGTTATGTTAGTTAAAAGAGAAAAAAAGGTTCCAAATGAGTTATGTCATGGTTCAATGTATTTGTTTTAAAAGCATTGGGGATGTTCTATGAAATCGTGAAGAGCTGATAAGAAGAAAAAAAAAGTTGTTACATGTCTTGAATGTTCTGAAATCTGTGAGTTGTAAGAAGATGTGAATGAGAATGTGTTAGATAGGGTAAGTTCATATTCAAGTAGAGGGGGGGTGTTGTGTATTGGTGTGACGTCATCACGTGAGAGGGAGTAGTAAAAGTGGATGGGAAGTTCAATCAGGCATCTGTGTGGTTTGATCCGATATACTGTAAATAGTGAGTTTATAACAGATGTTAATTCCTTGATTATGCAGTATGTACACTAATTGCAATAATTCATATATTATATCCTGTCTGCAGTTAGAATGTCCATATTTCAGACTTTTTAGAGCTGCCTCACTTCTTCCACCCACCGTAGAGCCAGATATATTGCTACAAGCTCAGTTGTAAATACCATTAAATTATCTGTAATTCTCTTATTGATAGCTACCTGGTACTTTTCCAGATTCTGGGTCCTTTGAACCATCTGTAAAAATATTCAAAATATTACTGTATTTTTGTTTGATATCTTTAGATAGGGGAAGTCGTGGCCTAATGGTTAGAGAGTCGGACTCGTAACCCATAGTTTGTGGGTTCGAGTCTCGTACCGGATTGTAGGTGGGGGGAGTGAATGGACCTTCCACCTTCAATACCACGACTGAGGGGCCATTGAGCAAGGCACTGAACCCCCAACTGCTTCCTGGGTGCCGCAGCAAATAAAATGGCTGCCCACTGCTCTGGGTATGTGTTCACAGTGTGCGTGCGTTCGTGCGTGTGTGTGTGTGTGTGTGTGCACTTTGGATGGGTTAAATGCAGAGCACTAATTCCAAGTATGGGTCACCATACTTGGCCACATGTCATGTCATATATATATATTAAAACTTTTGTTGAATCTGTGAGATCATTTAATTTGCCTTTTCTTTTTAAGATACATTTCATATATTCATATATATTTTTTAATATTTTACCTTATTTGTATATTTGTATAGTTGTATTTTATATTTAATCTGTATCTATCTGTATTTATGTTCTACTGTTAGCATTATCTGCACCAAGGGTCTGAGAGTAACGCAGTTTCAATTCTCTGTGTGTATGTGCTGTACATGTGGAAGAATTGACAATAAAGCAGACTTGACTTGAAGTCTGCTACAAAATACAGTGTCGAGAAACATTATAAAATACTCTTTTATTCCCATTTAAAAAGACAACACAAATAAATATTTAATAAAAAGAAAATAGGTCACGTTTGTTCAATTAATTCCAAACACAAACATTCATTAGTGTCATTTCCCTGCATGTGAAATAAAATCCCCCAGAAAAGGTAGCGCAACAATCATGTTACATTACGGTGCTTTAACCTATAAAAAAAAAAATTAGAGAAAGGTGTCCAATGTTTCTTTTTTTTGCTTTCTGCCTCAGATTCTCTTCAGCCTTCCACTTGATTTTTTATCAGTGTTTTCTTCTAGTGCCTGATCACTACCAGAAACAACCCCAGGCTTTTAGTACCACATACTCCTATTCTTTTCCCCATTTAGCTGTGAAGCTCTCCAGTCATGGAGTTCTGTGCGAGTCCATCATAGTGCAGTACAGTCCGGATACTGGGCTCATCTGAGTTCTGACTCGGTCACATCTCTCCTCATATGATTGTCTCAGAGCAGTTCTGCCTCATCGTCCTCATCCTCAGAGCCGGACGGACCTTGCCGCACCTCCTCATACCACTTATTAGTGAGCGTCTTCATCTGAATCCGGCCATGCAGCAGATCCTTAGAGAGGAAGGAAGAACGACAGATTACAAACCCTATTTTTTTTCATATAGCTGGACTAATCTGTATGAAGGTTTGAGCAGTCTCACCTCTTGTGTGAGTCTACGGGTGAAGAAAGGGTTCAGATACTTGGCATCAAGCCACAGGAAACCCTTCAGATCCTGCCTCTGAAAAATCTGAGCTTCATACTCTTCCTCTGTTAGCTCCGACAAATGCTCAGTTTCAATGGCATTACCCTGAAAGAGAGAGAGCTATGCATGTTTGCTCTGTTCCAAAACCTAGTTGCCATGCATCTTAAAAATAAATCTAAATAAACATATTGCATATACTGGGTTTATTTATTCAAAACATTAAGCATTTCCCCTTTCCGGATTTAATGATTCATGTTTTAGTGTGTTAATACCCACAGTAGCATAATAGCTTTTATTCTGCATCTGCATGAGACTTATTCATGAAACATGAGCAGATATCTGTGTAAATCATTTTTTTTAATCATGAAAGTGTTTAAATTTTCAAAACATTAGTACAAAAAAAAAAAATAATTACAGCTGCTCTGAAACACCCAAACCATCTGTAGTTTTTCAGGCAAACTGATAATACTGAATTTTGACAATATTTACCATAATCTTGAGTTTGTTTGCCCATATAAAAAATGGCAATGTTGTGCTAATGCTCACAGATCTGTTTTTATAAGAGTGAAAACTCTTTTCTTGTAATCTTAGTGTTATATTGTGATGTTTATCAAAATAAAACTGCTAAAAAAATGCAGATCCTACTTCACTGGTATTTAATCATTATAGGCTTATGATTAACTTTATTCTTATGCATACAGGTACTGTATTAAGCAGTAGATGAAGTAATGAATGAAAAGTGTTTCTGTTGCTACACGAAAATGTATGAAACATCTGTGTGTTTGACAAACACTGCATCAAATCTTCTTTATCTGCAATAACATACGCAAGCATTGCATGAGCGCCACTATGGGAAACAGAAAGTTTCTAACTATACTTCTCCATTTTCAACTCCTTCCCATAAGTGGCACATCTTGCCGTTTGGTTACATCCAGACCCAGACAAAGTCAAACACACTTTTCCTCCCATCAAAGCCTGTTGGTAGTTTTGCTAGTCTAGCCTGTTCCTGCCGGTTCACACCTGACAAACTGTGAATGAGCGTACATTCACACCCAAAATACTAAATGTTTTACATGCAGAAAAAAAAAGAAGAGAAAATGGGAAAGACAACATTTCTCTCACCATTTTCTCAGTTTTGCTCAAGTTGATATATTTTTTGTTCTTGCGCCGTGATTTGGCTCTCCTCGATGTCCATGATGCGGATGAGGGGCATGGTCCCGCCCCCCAGCAGCAGGATGGTGAAGAGCACGATGACGATAGTGGTGGTGCCGATCAGCTGCCGCTTCTCTATGGGCTCCAGACCCAGATGAAGACTGAGGGCGTACGGGATCGCACCCCGCAGACCTGAGCATCAGCACAGAGGACGTGTGCTTAGATTCAACTACACATGCAATTTCATGAAGTTTTATGACTATATGGAATATGTGTATTTCTAAATATACAAATGATCATAAAACAATTGACATAAACCACTAAAACTAAAATGTAATTTAAAATGGTGAAGGAATAGTAACTAATTGCTGTCTCTGAAATATACTCTGAAATCATAATTTAAAAAATTGACTTAAAGGGGTCATGAACTGAGAAATCAAAATTCCCTTGATCTTTTGACATTATAGTTCATTGTACTATAAAAACTAACCCTAACCCTAACCTGTACGTTTCAGAACTCAAAGTTTCTCATTAGTCTAAAAACAGCTTATATTGAAGGCAGTCTGCCAAAACAACAGCTTGTGGAATGTTCTACTCTATGATGTAATAGTGTGGATAAGCACCGCCTGCGCAGAAGATCAATGCCTGATTCTATATCGCTGCCTGTTTAGCCCCGCCCACCGATTCTACATCACTGCCTGTTTAGCCCCACCCACCGATTCACATCACTGCCTGTTTTTTTTTTTTTTTTTTTAGAGGCCCACCCACCGATTCTACATCGCTACTGTTTAGCTCGCCCTCGATTCTACATCACGGCTGTTTCAGCCCCGCCCACCCGTTCAACATCACTGCGCTGTTTAAGGATTAGAGCTCCCCCACCCACCGATTCTACATCACTGCCTGTTTTGCCCCGCCCACCGATTCTACATTACTGCCTGTTTAGTTCCGCCCACATATTCTACATCACTGCCTGTTTAGCCCTGGCCACCGATTCTACATCACTGCCTGTTTAGCCCCACCCACCGATTCTACATCGCTGACTGTTTAGCTCCGCCCATCGATTCTACATCACTGCTGTTCAGCCCCGCCCACCGATTCTACATCACTGCCTGTTTAGCCCCGCCCACCGATTCTACATCTGTCTGTTTAGCCCCGCCCACCGATTCTACATCACTGCCGTTTAATCCTCGCCCACCGATCTGCATCACTGCCTTTTACCCGCCCCCGATTCTACTCACTGCTGTATACCCCCCCACCCGATTCTAACATCACTAAATCCCTTTTTGCCCCGCCCCGATTCTCACACTGCCTGTTTAGCCCCACCCCACCGATTCTACATCACTTCCCTGTTTAGTACCCCCCGCCCACACCGATTCTACATCACTCCTGTTTAGCACCGCCCACAAACGATTCTATATCACTCCAGTATGCACTGCCCACCGATTCTAACATCACTGCCTGTTTAGCCCCGTCGCCACCGATTCTACATCCCTGCTGTTTTAGCCCCGCCCCCGTTCTACATCACTGCTGTGAGCCCCGCCCCCTATTCTACATCACTGCTGAATACCGCCCCGCCCACCGATTTCTACATCGCTGCCGGTTTAGCCCCGCCCACCGATTCCACATCGCTGCCTGTTTAGCCCCGCCCACCAAGAAATTTTTAATAATAAATTAAAAAAAAATTTTATAAAAAAAAAAAAAAAAAAAAATATATTCAATTATAAAAAATAACATCAAAAAAAAGAAAAAACAACCGATTCCCCATCACTGTCTGTTTAGCCCCGCCCCCCGATTCTACATCACTGTCTGTTTAGCCCCACCCACCTTTGCTACGTCACTGCCTGTTTAGCCCCCGCCCACCGATTCTACATCCCTGCCTGTTTAAGCCCCGCCCACTGATTCTACATCACTGCTGTATAGCCCCGCCCACCGATTCCACGTCGCTGCCTGTTTAGCACCGCCCACCGATTCTACTCGCTGCCTGTTTGGCCCCGCCCACCGATTCTACATTGCTGCCTGTTTAGCCCCGCCCACCGATTCTACATCGCTGCCTGTTTAGCCCCACCCCCCAATTTCCTACATCACGCTGTATGCACCGTACCCACCGATTCTACATCACTACCATTTTAGACCCCGCCCAGGCGATTCTACATAATGCCTGTTTAGGCCCGCGCCCACCGTTCGACATCACTGCTGTATAGCACCGTCCCACGATTTTCTACATCCCTGGCTTTTTACCCGCCCACCGTTCTACAATCACTGCCTGTTTAGCCCCGCCACGATGATCCATTGCTGCCTGTTTAGTCCTGCCCACCGATTCTACATCTCTGCCTGTTTAGCTCCGCCCACCGATTCCACATCACTGCCTGTTCAGCACCGCCCACCAATTCTACATCACTGCCTGTCTAGCCCCGCCCACCGATTATACATTGCTGCCTGTCTAGCCCCGCCCACCAATTCTACATTGCTGCCTGTTTAGCCCCGCCCACCAATTCTACATCACTGCCTGTTTAGCCCCGCCCACCGATTCTACATCACTGCCTGTTTAGCCCCACCCACCGATTCGTGCACGTAGTGTTTACGAGAGCGGTTAACGCACACATCTATGCAGAAACCAAACAGTAAAGATGCTTTGAAGATAAAAAGACGCTGTTCAGTGCCAAGCTGTGGGAAAACAGTCTTTGCATTGCCTTCCCAACATTAGGAAAGAGTGGATGAACTTTATTTTTAATAAAGATCCATACCACATCAGTAAGAACTTAGTCCTTTGTTCACTTCATTTTACCGTGGATACGTTTATAAACAAAGCACAATTCGATTTTCAAAAATATTGAAACTAAAAGACCTGTGCCGAATATATTGGATCCGACAGTAATGTCACAACACACAAGTATGAGTAACTGTTTTTATTGCTTTGTCTGTCATTACAGATTGTTTGATATGTACTGAGCATTTATGCGTTTTTAACCTAAATCACAGCAGTGTCCATCTATGAGTAATGTACACTGTCAAACATACACAACTATTAGCCAATCATAGCAGTATGCTTTTACTTCAGAGTCTACAATCCACTATGCTTATTCATACAGAGCTTCAGATGAGGGGGTTAAAAACAGGACAGAAAATAGCCTGTTACTTACTAAATTATTATGTTTTTTTATGTAAAAATCTTGATAACATTATGCGTGTACCTCAGAGAACAGTAGAAAATAAAACACAGAGGCAGTTCATGACCCCTTTAAAAAAAGTCCATGTAATTAACAACTAGCAAAGTAAAATGTGCATAACTAATATGTTAAGTGGATGTAGGATAAAGAAATGTAAATGTTTGAAGCATAAAAACTGAATATATAAGAGGTGACTGCAATTTACATTTACAGACCCTTTTATCCAAAGCGACTTACAAATGAGGACAATTAAAATATAAGATTAAAACAGAATATGACAAACTCACTTCAAGCATTCAAACCACATGGAAATGAAAATGAATCATCTTTTGGGTTTTCTTACCACTGAACCACATGATGAACATCATTTTGGGGGTGATTTTATGATCTCTGAAGAAGTTGAGCAGAAAGGAGAGGGGGAAGATATTTACAGCCCGACCGACAAGAACCAGAACCTGTGACAGGAAAGCCCAAACAACTAAGTTCTGAATTTTGATTTAAAACTGATACACATTATAATCATCAACTTGTCTTTTTTTATTATAAGTGACATCAGATAAAATTCCAAAGAGCCAGTGACATCTCACACATTCAGCAAGCATTCATGTTTCATCAGATATTGAACAGCAGAGAGAGCCATAATGCTCTGGAATGAGACAGACAGCTGAAAACAAGCACTTCGGTGACACGTACTATACACCAGATGACAAACGACAGCTCGAACTTATGAGGGAAACTGAAGATAGACAAGCCCAGGAATGCAAACACACATGTTTCTGTGGAATCCAAATACAAAAGAGAAGAGTAAGGTTAATGTTAACAGCAGCTCCCTCTGTGAAGCAGCAGGTTTGTGAGGAACTCACCACACATGAAGGCCACGGTTTGAAGAGTCTGCTGCATGAGAATCTGAGTGACTGGCGATAAGTTATGATGAGTATAATGAGACATGACAATACCTGAGAACAGAATGGCCATGATACCTACAGACAGAAAGAAATCAATTCTAATGAATTTTGATGCTGAAATCACAACACTATTTTACTAATAAAATAGTATTACACATGTCTCAACTCAGCAGGACCTATTTTTAAATTCACCGGAGAGTTTGATGCCCTCGGCAAGACCATACGGCAGGTATGCAAATATAATCATCATCCCAAACTCCAGAGACGGAGTCTTCCTCAGGTCGAAGTGTTTCAGAACCTGCATACTCTCATTCAGAAATATAATCTCACAGGACCTCAGTAGAAATCTTTAAAGACGTCTTAAAATAAACACTCATATACAGTATGTACAAACCCAATTCCAAAAAAGTTGGGACACTGAACAAATTGTGAGTAAAAAAGGAATGGAATAATTTACAAATCTCAAACTTATATTTTATTCACAATAGAATATAGATAACATATCAAATGTTGAAAGTGAGACATTTTGAAATGTCATGCCAAATATTGGCTCATTTTGGATTTCATGAGAGCTACACATTCCAAAAAAGTTGGGACAGGTAGCAATAAGAGGCCGGAAAAGTTAAATGTACATATAAGGAACAGCTGGAGGACCAATTTGCAACTTATTAGGTCAATTGGCAACATGATTGGGTATAAAAAGAGCCTCTCAGAGTGGCAGTGTCTCTCAGAAGTCAAGATGGGCAGAGGATCACCAATTCCCCCAATGCTGCGACGAAAAATAGTGTAGCAATATCAGAAAGGAGTTTTTCAGAGAAAAATTGCAAAGAGTTTGAAGTTATCATCATCTACAGTGCATAATATTATCCAAAGATTCAGAGAATCTGGAACAATCTCTGTGCGTAAGGGTCAAGTCCGGAAAACCATACTGGATGCCTGTGATCTTCGGGCTAAAAAAAAAAAAAAAAAAGCAGCGCCCTTAGACGGCACTGCATCACATACATGAATGCTACTGTAATGGAAATCACAAACATGGGCTCAGGAATACTTCCAGAAAACATTGTCGGTGAACACAATCCACCGTGCCATTCGCCGTTGCCGGCTAAAACTCTATAGGTCAAAAAAGAAGCCATATCTAAACATGATCCAGAAGCGCAGGCGTTTTCTCTGGGCCAAGGCTCATTTAAAATGGACTGTGGCAAAGTGGAAAACTGTTCTGTGGTCAGACTAATCAAAATTTTAAGTTCTTTTTGGAAAATTGGGACGCCATGTCATCCTGACTAAAGAGGACAAGGACAACCCAATTTGTTATCAGCGCTCAGTTCAGAAGCCGGCATCTCTGATGGTATGGGGTTGCATGAGTGTGTGTGTCATGGGCAGCTTACACATCTGGAAAGCACCATCAATGCTGAAAGGTATATCCAAGTTCTAGAACAACATATGCTCCCATCCAGACGTCGTCTCTTTCAGGGAAGACCTTGCATTTTCCAACATGACAATGCCAGACCACATACTGCATCAATTACAACATCATGGCTGCGTAGAAGAAGGATCGGGGTACTGAAATGGCCAGCCTGCAGTCCAGATCTTTTACCCATAGAAACATTTGGCGCATCATAAAGAGGAATATGCGACAAAGAAGACCTAAGACAGTGTTGAGCAACTAGAAGCCTGTATTAGTCAAGAATGGGACAACATTCCTATTCCTAAACTTGAGCAACTTGTCTTTCAGTCCCCAGACGTTTGCAGACTGTTATAAAAAGAAGAGGGGATGCCACACAGTGGTAAACATGGCCTTGTCCCAACTTTTTTGAGATGTGTTGATGCCATGAAATTTAAAATCAACTTATTTTCCCTTAAAATGATACATTTTCTCAGTTTAAACATTTGATATGTCATCTATGTTGTATTCTGAATAAAATATTGAAATTTGAAACTTCCACATCATTGCATTCTGTTTTTTATTCACAATTTGTACAGTGTCCCAACTTTTTTGGAATCGGGTTTGTATAATACACAGTTCTTTCTGTCCGCCTCGAATCTGATTGGGCTGATAGAGTGCGATTTTTTTTTTTTTTTTTTTTTTTTTTTTTTTTTTTTGTTTTTTTTTTTTTTTAAGAGTGATATCAGAACTCCAACAGCCGTTTCACAGTTTGTAATTGCATCACTTCGTTTGTGGTACTTCTTACAGTGAGTGTCATGGTGGGCGCCCAAATCTAGTATCATTTTATAAATATTACTGTTTTTGTCTCACGGAATGTAGTTTTAAGAGGTTTTCAGGCGAGAATGTACTTGTTTATATGAATGAATATACTCGTTTTCGGACATGTGAGCTCCAGACTGCGCTTATGAAGCCGCCCGAGAGCAGCCTCAACTCGGCCAGATCTTCTGGAATTTGCTGCTGGCTCTGATGTCTCTTTAGTGGTTAAACATGGATGTAAATATCCCCCTGTTTCTGTAAATCAATGCTGTATATCGGAGTGCTGCCTTTGTACTTTTGACTGTATTGCCTAGCAACTTTTATGATGGCTTTTGTTGTTTATTAAATATTATTATTCAATAAAATAATATTTAATATAACCGTCCGTGTTTGTGATGGTGATTTTAGTTACATTGAATCTAATGGGCAGTCTTTGGTCTCATTAATCTATTATTTGTTCCAGAGAAGATCATTTTGGCAAAATCCCATGTTTTTGTAAATTCAACGCTGTACATCAAAACACTGCCTTTGTACCGGTGACTGAATAGCCTAGCAACTTTTATGATGGCTGTTATTGTTTATTAAATATTATTATTCAATAAACAATATTTTATATAACCATTATTTCATATACATAATAGTATATTTTAATAAAAGTGTTTAGCATTGAGACATGGTCCATTTTCATAATGGTGATGTTTAGTTACTTGGGTTCCACCAAAGATGGGCGACAAGAGACGGTTTTTTATGAGTGGTAAACGGAGTAAACCAAACGTGTTTAGTAGAAGCACACTTTTGATTTAATACAAGCCTGATCTTTTTGGGAACGATTCCACAAGTTTTTTTCACACTGGATTTGGGGATCCTCTGCCATTCCTCCTTGCAGATCCTCTCCAGTTCTGTCAGGTTGGCTGGTAAACGTTGGTGGACAGCCATTTTTATGTCTCTCCAGAGATGCTCAGTTGGGTTTAAGTTAGGGCTCTGGCTGGGCCATTCAAGAAGTTGTTGTCACAGAGTTGTTGTGAAGCCACTCTTTTGTTATTTTAGCTGTGTGCTTAGGGTATTTGTCTTGTTGGAAGGTAAACCTTCGTCCCAGTCTGCGGTCCTGAGCACTCTGGAGAAGGTTTACGTCCAGGATATCCCTGTACTTGGCCGCATTCATCTTTCCCTAGACGTGTGCTCTTCCGATCTTGAAAAACACCCCCACAGCATGATGCTGCCACCACCATGTTTTACTGTTGGGACTGTATTGGACAGGTGTGTGTGCAGTGCCTGGTTTTCTCCACACATAACCGCTTAGAATTAAGGCCAAAAAAGTTCTATCTTGGTCTCATCAGACCAGAGAATCTTATTTCTCACCATCTGGGAGTCCTTCAGGTGTTTTTTTAGCAAACTCCATGCCGGCTTTCATGTGTCTTGCACTGAGGAAGGGCCTTCCGGTGGGCCACTCTGCCATAAAGCCCCGACTGGTGGGGGGCTGCAGTGATGGTTGACTTTCTACAACTTTCTCCCATCTCTCGACTGCATCTCTGGAGCTCATCCACAGTGATCTTTGGGTTCTTCTTTCTCTCTCACCAAGGCTCTTCTCCCCCATAGCTCAGTTTGGCCGGACGGCCAACACTAGGAAGGGTTCTGGTCGTCCCAAACGCTTTCCATTTAAGGATTATGGAGGCCACTGTGCTCTTAGGAACCTTAGGTGCAGCAGAATTTTTTTTTGTAACCCTGGCCAGATCTGTGCCTTGCCACAATTCTGTCTCTGAGCTCTTAAGGCAGTTCCTTTGACCTCATGAATATAATTTGCTCTGACATGCACTGTGAGCTATAAGGTCTTATATAAACAGGTGTGTGGCTTTCCTAATCAAGCCAATCACCAGTATAATCAAACATAGCTGGACTCAAATGAAGGTGTAGAATCATATCAAGGATGATCAGAATAAATGGACAGCACCTGATTTAAATATATGAGTGTCACAGCAAAGGGGCTGAATACTTAGGACCATGTGATATTTCATTTTTTCATTTTTTCTTTTTTAATAAATCTGAAAAAATGTAAACAATTCTGTGTTTTTCTGTCTATATTGGGTGCTGTGTGTACATTAATAAGGAAAAAAAATTAAAAAATGATTTTAGCAAATGGCTGCAATTATAACAAAGAGTGAAAAATTTAAGGGGGTCTGATTATTTTCCGTACCCACTGTATATATATATATCTATATATATATATATATAATATATAATATACTTATATATTATAATGCACTCATAAAGCTATTAAAAAAAACATTAATAAATAAATGTATTAATTATCCAAATTAATAAATGGTAAATTAACCAACTAACTACCAACCAAAATACATTAAAACACAAAAAATCATTAGGATACAATAGCAGAGATGAGACCAGTGAGTGTGCCCAAAGCCGCCGACCCAAAGAACATCTTCAGGAAGTAGCCAAGTGCCTGCATGAAGGTTTCCCAGCCTGTAGAGACATCTGAGCCAGCAAAGCCCTCCGCTGTACTGAAATACCAACAACAACACATACATCAACCACTGCTCACATCTACTAACACAATAAAGACTGAAAATGAAAGCAGAATATGATTGAATTGTTCCACATTTTAAATACATAAAACGGAAAGCTGTTTTGCAAAATGATTAACTGAATTATGTGCATCTTGTTTGTACCATCCTCTGATTATGTATTTGTCCAACAGGCCCACTGATTGTTCCTAATCTTTAACAAATAGCTTGTATTTGGTCAGCAGGGGGCATTAGAGTCACAATTACATTCCTACATGGCCACCAACATATGTCAAACACTGGAGTGTTCATTTAACAGCTTCCACCGGGAATATTAAATGCTACAAAAATTCAGAGCTTGAACCATAAAGAGATTCAGTGACTGAGCCACAGATGAGCTGTTGATAGTTTTAAACTGTCATATGTTGAGCATCCAACATCAAATGCATTCATTTGTCTCTGCTCATTTAACCGATAGGAGAAAGTATTTTAAACACTGAACATATTGCATCACAAAATGATAATAAAACCACAATAGTGGGTAGCAGGTAAGATTTTTTGTTTGTTTGTTTAATTAAATAATCCACTTATCCATAACTATCTTGACATTATGAGCCAGCCTTATGACCTGGATCAATGCATTGGAAATGCCCCCCCTTTCTTTAAAAGAACAGTTCACCCAAAGGTGAAAATTCTGTCATCATCTAGTCACCCTCAAGTTGTTCCAAGCCTGTATGAGTTTCTTTCTTAAGCTGATAACAAAAAAGTTATTTGAAGTATGTTGGTAACCAAACAATGGATGGTAGCCATTGACTTCCATTGTATATTTGTCCATTCCGTACATCTATACAAGTTGTACCAGGTGATGATAAATATCAACAAATATCTTATCATGCAGGACAGCTTGGCCCACGGGTGTAAAACTACACCCAGAGAGAAATTACTACTTTCTAGGAAACACACAAACAGCTGATAACAGCAGCTCCACAGACTCATCAATTATGAATGAGATCATTTTACCAACCAACACTCAGTCATAGTACACACTCACAATGACCACGAGAAACAGCCAGAGTAAACACTCACAATGAGCACAGACAACTCTCCAGCTGAGCTGAGAGGAGACTAGATGAGGAGAGACGAGAGACGTGACGGGACAAACAGTATGAGAAAAGAACAAATGAGAGACAAGACAAAAGACGAGACTAGATGAGAAGAGACGAGACAGAAAATGAGATGAGAAGAGAATAAGACAAGATGAGGAGAGACAAGAGAGAGAGAGAGAAGGGACAAGAGAGGAGAAGAGGCAAGACAAGTGAAGACAAGGGACAAAAGACAAGAAAATAAGACATGATGAGACAAAAGAGACTACATGAGAATAGACAAGATGAGAGAGACGAGAGATGAGAAAAGAACAAGAAACGTTAAGAAGAGACTACAAGAGAAGACATTAGACAAGATGAGACAAATGACAAGAAAATAAGAGACTTGAGAAAAGACAAAACGAGATGATAAAAATAAAATGAGAAGAGATGAGAAATGTGACGAGGCTCGCTGAAATGAAATGCTCAAAAAACTAGCTGAAAAGAGGCAAGATGAGAAGCAAAAATAACAAGAAATGTCAAGAAGAGACTACAAGACAAACAAGACGTGAGACAAGACCAGAATGGAAGAGACAAGAGAAATCAGATGATTTGAAAAGAGAAGATAGACAAGATGCAACCATAAGAGACAAGATGGGACAAAAGAAAATAAGGGACTTGATTAGAAGAGACAAGAGACACATAAGACGAGATGAAAAAAATGAAACGAGAAGAGATGAGAAGCATGAGGCAAAAGAAACAAGATGAGGAGTGAGCAGAGAAGAAGAAACAGAGACTGCAAGACAAAGAAGACGTGAGATAAGACTGAAATAAGACAAGACAAGAATGAAAGAGACCAGAAGAGAGACAAGAAGAGAAGAGAAAACAGATGATTTGAAAAGTGAAGAGAGACAAGCTGAGATTAGACCAAATGAAATCAGAGACGAGAAGAGACTAAAGCCTCGTACACACCAGGGCGATTATCGCGCACGCTTATCGCCGACATTTTTCGACGCGTCTTTTGTGTTCATACCAAGCGATTTTCGTTGGTGATAAGCCGAGTGAATGTGCAAATTCACTCCCTGACATTAGATGGAGCTTAATGAAAAACAGAAATTATTATATTATAATCAATAATACTAATATTAATAAATAAAATAATAAAATATATAATTTTTCCCATAGTCTAAGAAAATATCGCGTCCATGACCAGAAACAACAAAACGATGCTAGTATACATGAGACCCCCACTATGTGCGCTGTTAAATATGCACAGAGCTACACTAAAATGAGAAGCAAGACTTGGACATGCGTATAAACTTGAAGGGCGCGTATACAAATCTGAACATGGAACAATACATTTATGTAATCTGTGTTAATGAGTCGTAATAAAAAGCATAGCTCAGGGTATTGATTCATGTTTTGTTGTATGATTACGTGACGTAGCGGATGCTCGACTCAGGGACGGAGACGAGGAGCCTGATGACGTCATCGTTTTTTTTTCCCAAAAAATATACGGATTTGCTGTCCACATGAAAACGCAAGGGCGGCGTTTTCAGATTCATCCACTCTGGGACCCGGTTTCGTATCGGTTTCACTCTCCCAAACGCCGGATCCGTCTGGACGAAACACCTATACGATAAAAAATAGATACGTTAGCTGCGACGAGGGCCTAAATGAAAAGAAAGATCATGATGAGCAGCAAATGAGATGCAGATACGAGAAAGACGTGAGCTGGCAAAAAAGCGGCAGACACAACATAGATTAAATCAATCCAACTAGAGGAAGAGGCAAAAAGAAAAATTAGCGACATCATGGAAGACTGAAAAAGTCGAAACACATATTTACAGCACTGCAAAGCCACACTGGGGTGCGTTTCCCGTACAACTACGTAACTTGCTGATTAACCACCATAGTACAATGCAATGTTGTGGAAACTAACTAGTGACGACTGTTTCCTGAACACGGTCGCATCTCCGTCATTTGAACCACATTATTTCAACAACATAGGGCCATTGTCAATGACGTCACACGCATGTGGTGGAGTAATAACATCTGCTATTTAACCGATTAGAGATCTGCTTTATTGAACATTGCACCTGATGACTAATTTAATATTTTTTTGTTCCCTGTCATTTTACTTTATTTGATGTTTGATTCATCGCGGTGTTCCTCTTACGTTCCCCTAGGCATTATGCACATGCGCACTCTTCAAAAACGGCGCTTATTGAGGACGTGCTAAAATATATTGATTAAAATGTATATATATATTTAAATTGAATGGAAGGTATAGATTGTACTGCATGTTAGTTTGCTTATTGTGCCCAAAAGCATAATTTATTTTAGTCCATATGTCTTACTAACAAGAAACAGTGCTTCTAACCACAGGTCAAGAGCTGTAGTTCCTACCACGTGAGTTTGCGACGCTGTTTGCGAATGTTTGTTTGAACTACACTCTTAAAAATAAAGGAGTGCTCTAAAGGTCTATCAAGCGATGCTATAGAATGAACCATTTTTGGCTTCCCACAAAGAACGTTCAGTCAAAGCGTTCTAAAGAAACATCTCTTTTACCTTTTATAATCTGCGAGAACTTCTTTACGCCCCACCAAAGAACCATTTGTGAAGCAAGGTTCTTCAGATGGTTTTAAAGCCGTTCTTTTAGGAAACATTAGACAAAAAGGTCTTCTATGGATCGCCCCCTGAGCACCTTCTTGTGTATGTTTCCAGGAAACAACGAATCGCTGACTAGGTTGGTAATCGACGGGAACTTAGACAGAGTTGGTCTAACGCAGCCTTGAGAACGCACCCCTGAGCTACTAAAGAGACATGAGCGTAGTATGTGATCACATGCAGACAATGTCTCACCCTTCAAGTCAACTTGTTGTAACATGACATCCTCTGGCATCCATTTGCAGCAGCCACCCGTCATGCTTCTTGCCACGAAACCAATAACTCGTGGCCCTAATGCCGTTGAGAGAGTCGAGACTCGTGAACCAAGGTTGCAGCGCGTTCGAGTCTCGTACAGACCAGGGATTAGTAGGGTTAGCGTGGGAGTGAATGGTACAGACGCCTCTTCCCCTTCATACCACGACTGAGGCTAGCCCTTGGAGCAAGGACACCGCAACCCCCAACTGCTACCCAGGGCCGCCGCAGCATAAAATTGCCCACGCTCCGGGTGTGTGGGTGTGCCCCACTTTGGATGCGGATAAATGCGGACAAATAGGCCACATGTCACTTCACTTCACTTTCTCATTCATACCGAGAACACCTGTGTGAATCTACGAAAACACAGGTAACATGAGGGTCAAACGTCCCATCCACAAATGCCCTGTACAACATTTAAGAACGTTATAAATACGTAAGGCCATGAACTCCTCACACATTACCACTCGCTGTGAGGTCAGCGGTTAATGATGGTTTTGATATTCCATTAGAATCAGCAGTTTCTACACAAACACACACAGACAGCTGGATACAAGCCTGTTGCTAAAACAAAACTAGCATGATGGCATGTATTGCCTAGTCTACTGACATTAATAACGTATGTAACCTACACAAGCACAAAAATAAAAGTCCTTCAAACATTGTTTAATGGAAGATGTGACACTGTATAAATGTACACATACGCATGAGCCGGTTATAAAGATAGAAACGCTCATGTTGATTTAGTGGTGCTCAGCAAATTCAGGATTGGCCCAGCCACCCTGATCCAAATCCACAGTCGTAATCTCCCATCATTCAAGAGCTTTCAAGGTGCTGACACATGGATCATATGTTCAGTTACTGCACATTATTATAAAGGAACCATATTTCCTGGAACTCCAATAATGAGCTTGATGTGTCCAAACACAAGGAAAGAGTTTTGACAACTAAAGGCATTCAATTCCACCCATTAGTCACTTCGTGTAATTTCTTACAATGTGTCATGTAAGTGGATCGAACGGCTAATTTAAGAACAGGGCTTGCAAGACCTCCACAATAGAGCGCTAAATGACTAAGCAAACAGGTCAGTTAAGCATCATATATTTGGTTTTTATCATCTGTTTTTCTCTAAACTGACAATGTTTGTTTTTCCACCCTTTCTGATGCTTGTTTTTCAACTTTAATCTTATGATTTCCTTATGTAAATGACTACTTTTATGATTGGCTGGCCAATCAACACCTCAAAATCAGAAATACAAAAAGTAAAATAAAAAAGTGTGGAATATTCAGAATTTAAAAAATGCATCATGATGTCACCTTTAATGAATATTTTTAGTATTTGAAGTTAGTTCTTGCTGGTGCTGCTGGAAATAATGTGGATTAAAGAAAAACCCATACATATATATCAACTACATGGCTAAGAGTATGTGGACACCTCCTTCTAATGAATAGGTTTGGCTTTTCCAGTGAAGTCTTACTTTTAAACTACACCACACAATGACGTTCTAGAGATCTGTGTGTTCAGACTAACTGAATGTGCGCAATGCGAATAAGCTAATTATATCAGGGCGCCTTGAAACCAAACAGTTCCTCGTAATTCCCCCCCAATTTTCAATGCCGCCATCTGTCTATCCATACTGTGCAAAGTCAAAGCACAAAGATTTGTGGGTTTTTTGTTTACAAAAACATTTAGTTGCTTAGTGCTGCAGTAAAGTATCCCCATTTCCAACTCAGTTTAGGCCTCCTCACAAATATTGCCTAAAGGATAAATATACATACATACACACAAACACACACACACATATATAGATATATATATATATATAGATATATAGTATAATATAACTACTATTACAGTATAATATACACAGCGGATGCCGTTAACTTTTTTTCACATAGCACTGTGCTACGATTTAGAAAGTTTTGTCGCCACAGGCCCAAAGGCTGTAGCCCACAAGATAAAACGAACAAAAATAAAAAAAAACGTTTGTTATCATGTCTGAAAACAAACACAAGTAATGGAGTTCATCATTTAAACAGGCACTGATGTTCCATACAAAGCACAAAAAATACAAACCATCACAAAAAATTGTTTTAGACAAAGTTTTCTAAATTTGCTAAAAATGGAAGAGTGCAGAAACATAACACCTCTTACTTAACAAAATATAAAATAAAAGACAATGGCAGACATTTAGGCAAAGTGAGCAAAGATAAAAATACAATCATCAATGACAAAGTCATTTTTTATTTTATCTTTGTTATTAAAAAATGAGTACAAAGTACAACACATTACAAGTATACATAATATACAAATAAAACAAACTGTGCTTTATTTTTAAGGTACAGTATTTAGCAGTAACATTCAAGCAGGGGCACCGGACTTACCCATTAGGCAAAGGTAGGCGACTGCTTTAGGCCCCCAAAAGCCAAGGGCCCCCTAAAATGCTTCTCATATATGCGCATTAAGCGCGGACACGCAAACATTTGCAGTTTACGGTGTTTATTACCACAACAACAGTCCCAGTCTGTGGCGCCTGCAGGTGTACGGCACTGTAAGTACCACGAGCGCTCAGACTGACCTCAGATTTGCCACACAAACATTTCAGCAGTTATTATAGGCATGTGTGTCCTGTATTTCTGTCGACTGAAACCATGCCGTTAATTATCAATTTATCAGTCTTTTGATGCCAAAGTCAATTTCTGCATAGAAATATTAAGCCAAATAGAAGCAGAAAGTCGCATGCTACACGCACTTTCGTGAGATCGGGTTAGCCTACAACAATTAATTTGTAGTCTATTTTACAAATGGGAATACAATGATTTCATGATAAAGTTCAAGCTACCCGTAAAATTTATAGTGAAAGTACTTTAAAAGCATCTGGAATGCAATAGAGTAATTTTAAAGCTGTTTTTAAAGCGGGGGGGATTTGCCTGAACCCATGGATAAAAAATAGAAATAATTAACATATCATACAAAATTACGTTGCAGCAAATCCTTTAAATTTTAAAGTATTCAGAACAGAGCAACATAAAAATCAGAAAAGCAGCTATACAATTATAGGACAAAGTTTTACACATATGCCATTATAATTAGTGTTTTATTTTTAACTGATACGGGAATTATAAACTTAAAAAGCAAAATTATAATCTTAAAATATTAATTTTTTTTTTTTTTTTTTTTTTTACTTTTTTTTTACTTTTAAATTTGTTTTTTTTTTTTATGTTTTTATTTTCATGAGCCGGACCTTCCATCAATTATAGTGATGAAAAAATTACTCGCCATCTCTTAATTGGACGTGGCTTTAGAGAGAAATGCACGGATTACATAATGAAAGAGTTTATTTTATTAGGAGTCTATTTTCGATTTAAATTACTTCGTTTTAAAGTAGTAATTTAAAGCCTTCTATATATTTTGATCATGTCTGAGTTTAGGTTCATCATTGTGAAGACAGCCTCCTGCTCAAGACCGAGACGGCAGAAAGCGTTTGTTTTCCTTATTTTACAAAAGCACAAGGTTTTTGTTGATATTGTGAGTGCACACAAATTCAAGTAGACCCTTTGCAGTTCCGAATTATGTATACTCTTACCTTTATGAGCAAAAATGACTGTGTATATTGTTTCCACTGTTAGAAAAAAATGCAAGTGATCGCACTGGCGCCTCCATGTGCTGCAGAGCACGCTTCAGCTTCCACTCCTCCACACAAACGATTGGATATGCACATTTATATAGGTTAAACATTTAAACTAAAATATGTGATATACTTGACTGGGTTTATATATAGATTTTATTTTTTTTTTTTTTTTTTTTTTTTTTTTTTTTTTTTTTTTTTTGGGCCAGTCCTGATGATTTGAAAAGGCCTAAATTGACTCAAAATAGGCACTATCATGCTGATCAATTCAATGTCTGCACTGGGCCGTTACTTAAAACAAACAAAATAGCTTACATTTAACCGAACAAAAAAAATACTCCAAATGTTTCTAAAGTGTTACTATAAAAAACGAACGAAATATAATCACTTCCATTGAAATAAAAACTGAACTATTAATAGCTGAAACAAGTAGATAGATTGTTTTGGAAACGTTTTTAGAAAAAATAAGCGGCCTAGATTGGACCAGGGCTTTAATTCATGCATCAAACGCCTGTTTTCGTCTCATCTGTGGAGCCAGGATACTTAGCATCTAGGAGATTTTAGTGTGTAAATGTATAATTGCGTTTCATATTTTTTCAGTTTATTTAAATTGTAGTATAAAACAACTAAAATAGAATGTCCTTTAAAGTTAGAATAAAGACAGCCTTTGCACACACAAAGGCTCTACGCGAAAAATAAATGCGAACCTCAAAGGTGATCTAGGAGGGGTGTTACAGTGCAGCAAATGTAAGAATCAGGAATCAGAATCCGTAATCAGCAGAGCTTTATTACCAAGTGTTCTACACACACAAGGATTTGAGCTGACCTAGTGGAGGCGGGGGGGTGGTGTTCAAGACAGGAGTTTCCAGTGTAGAAGAAAGTACAAACAAAGTGCAGACATACATGATAGTGTAGACATACAAAGGAATAACACAGTAGGGATGTAATATAAAACTAATATAATAAGAAAAAATGAAAAATTGAATAATGTACTATATAAAGAAATAGAAGTATAGGAAAAAAATGCAATTGTTTAGATAAATGTACAGATATATTTATTAATGTGCAGATATGTTATTTACAAAGTGTACAGTTTAATATAAATATACTATGTTAGATGTGATGGATGATGTATAATTATGAAAGCTTAATTGTTAAGACCGAGTATAGCCTGTGGGAAAAAACTGTACTTGTGCCTGGCTGTTCTGCTGGTCAGTGCTCTGTAGCGCCGACCAGAAGGCAACAGATTGAAGAGAGACGTGGGCTGGGTGTGAGGGGTCCAAGGTGTTTTTTTAGCCCTTTTCCTCACTCTGGAGGTGTAAAGTTCTTGGAGGTTAGAGGGCACCAATAATCCTCTCAGCAGTCCTGACTGTCAGTTGTAGTCTCTTGATGTCTGATTTGCTAGCTGAACCAAACCAGACAGTTATTGATGAACACAGGACAGACTCAATGATGGCAGAGAAGAACTGTTTAAGCAGCTCCTGTGGCAAGTTGAATTTCCTCAGCTGGCGAAGGAAATACAACCTCTACTGGGCCTTTTTCACAATGGAGTCAATGTGAGTGTACCACTTCAGGTCCTGAGAGATTGTGGTGCCCAGGAACCTGAATGATTCTACTGCAGCCACAGTGCTGTTCATGTTGGTGAGTGGGGGGAGTGCAGGGGGTGTTCTCCTGAAGTCCACGATCATCTCCAAAGTTCTGAGCGTGTTAAGCTCCAGGTTGTTAAAACTGCACCAAACAGCCAGCTGTTTAACCTCTTGTCTGTAAGCAGACTCATCACCATCCTTAATGAGGCCGATGAGTGTGGTGTCATATGCAAACTTCAGGAGCTTGACAGAGGGCTCTTTAGAGGTGCAGTCATTCGTGTAGAGAGAGAATAGCAGTGGGGAGAGACCCACCTGGCCGGGGCGCAGTGCTGACGGGGAATAGTCCTGGAAGTGAGTTTGCCCCCAGCCCTCATAGCATGCTCGACCTGTCGTCAGAAGCTGCGTGTCCACTGAAGATGGAGGTGCGGCACGGAGAGACTGCGGCGAGTTTGTCTGAGAGAAGGTCAAGGTATGATGGTATGAAGCCGAACTGAAAGTCACAAATAGGATCCTTGCCGTACTTCCCAGGTCTGCGATGTTGCAGGATGTAGTGCCGTCCCATGTTGACTGCATCATCCACAGACTTGTTGGCTCTGAGGCAACTGAAGCAGGATCCAGCAAGGGTCCTGATGTCCTTCAGGTGGCGCACCAGTACTCTCAGTGACTCATGACCAAGATGCTGAGAGCGCGAACCGGACGACGACAGTTCTGTAGTCCGTTAAGTCCAGTGCATTATTAGCGGCTTTTTGGGACCGGAATGATGATGGAGGTTTAAAGCAGGGGCAGAGAACTTCACACAGCTCAAGTCTGTTGAAGCATCTGTGCGAAGATGGGCGCCTTTTGGCGGGGGGCCAGTTTGGTCAGCGCAGACTTTAGACAGGCAGCGTGCAAACACATACTGGGCAGAAGACTTTTCTAGATTCACTGCTGTCTGAAGACCCGGTCCACATCCTCTACACAGACCTTAAACACAAGTTGAATGGTGGGGGAGGGAGGGAGGGGGTTGCAGGGGTGGTAGGTGAAGGTGGGAAGTGCAGATCAGAGCGAATGGGGGTGGTAGACTATCCTTTTCAAATATGCTGTAAAACACATTCAGATTATCAGCCAGTTGTTTATTCTCCGCAGACTGTGGGGGTGGTGTCATGTACATGATGATGTTCCTCAGACCAGTCCATACTGAAGCTAGATCGTTTGCTGAAAGCTCTTTTCTCAGCTTTTCTGAGTAGTTTTTTAGCCACTCTGATCTCCTTTGTTAGTCTGTTACTGGCCTGGTTATACAAGATTTTATCACCACTTCTGTAAGCATCCTCTTTGGCGTGACGAAGCTGCTTGAGTTTTCCAGTAAACCACGGTCTATCATTATTAAATGATAAGAATGTCCTGCCGTAGGCAATGCCACATATCTTCACATGAAACTGATATATGAAGTTACAGAAAACTCTCTGTGCAAGCTCGTCCAGATCGCGTGGCCAGCCAGCTTCAAGACGCTCCAATAGTGAGGTCAAAAAGTTGTAAATCCTGCTCTGCCTTAAGAGTCCATCTTTTTACAGTCCTAATAAAGGTTAGCTGATTCCAGTTCCTGCCGATAGCGTCGGTCTATTTATAGAGCCCCATTCCTATATTTAGCTTTTTTTTTCTTTTTGCGGCCCCCAATTCACTAATCGCCCTTCATTCCAGAATGCCTGAAAAATATTAAAATAATGATAAATTACTCTGCCTAAGTACAGTCCAGAGCCCAGTGACGCAGATTTTCTGGTTTTGTTGTTCCACTTCCAGCCATAGCACACCCGAAACTCTGTCAGTCCGTTCATTCTGCTCATAGTGTTCATTTTCAATATACATCATTATACCAGTTGTTTTAACTGAATTCGCTTTATTTCGTATGCCCTGAACACAAACGACTATCTTATGAAGAAGTGTGGGCATCACAGCAGTGCTGGTCCACAGTCGACTTCCTATGCGATATTTTCCTACTGATCAAAGTCTGTGCGACCAGTACTGTTTGGCTTTTTTTGTTACCCACTTAGCCTCAAAGATCTTCTTTTGTTTTCAGCACAAGAAAGAAATAATACAGAGTTTGCGCCCCGACAAAATATCTGAGTAAAAATAACAGAAATTGAATTTTTGGGGAACTACTTTAATGAAATACACCCCCCTCGGCCAGATTTTAGTAGCCTCTGTCCCTTAAGAGCCTCACCCGGTTCTTCTCAACTGTTACTCTTAATTTTAGACATAACAACTAAGTTCATATGTAAACCTGTGTAGTTTTTGACGTATAGATGCCCAAAATCAATTAGACGCCGAAAGACGGCTCTCGTGTGAGGGCGCTTCATGAGTATGCCGCCTCAGAAAAGCGCATGCAGCTTTTGCACAGCAACAGCAACAGATTAAAAGTTAATCGGTCTGCTTTAAAGCAGATGAGAAATAAGTAGTTTTGATTGTGCATGAGTGCAGTGTACCAGTGAGAGTCAACTACCACTGAAGCCCAACACCCTTTTTTTTTTTTTTTTTTTATCTGAATGACATGTGCGGTTTTGGTATCATTATATGTGGCCAGAAGAGAGGCGCCAGAATGCAGCTGATAGAATGAAAAAAAAAAAAAAATTAAAAAAGAAACAAAATTTTAAAAATTCTGCGCTGTAGCACGATACAACGATATTTCCTCAAAAGCTGATCGTGGAGACATTTTAATCATCCACGATCAGAAATCGTCATATCGCACACCCCTAACTACCAAGTATAATCACCGTCACAAACAAGCACAACGAAATCACTTCACACTATTAAGCGGCTGTGTTATGAACATGCAAAACAGTATCGCACGTGCTACAGTGGTAAATTTATTCATCGCACATACCAGTTTTTTCGTATATGTTGCAAGGGAATTTTAACACAGTATTGCTCATTAATTTTTCATTTGTAGAAAGCCTATTATGTCAATTTGCTGAATAAAATAATTTATTTAAAAAAATGCTAAGGTCAATATTATTAGCCCTCTTAAGAAATGATCCATTTGATTGGCTACAGAACAAACCACTGTTGTCCAATGACTTGCCTAACTAACCTAACTTGCCTTATTAACCCTCTAAGCCTTTACATTTTAATGCTGAGGATTAGTATCTTTCAAATCAACTAGTAAAATAATATGTACTGTCATAATGGCAAAGGCATAAAATTAGTTTAGACTTGAAAAAAAGAATTGTTAATGCTCACAAAGGAGGAGAAGCATTTACACGTTTATCAAAGCTTTTTCAAGTGTCAAGAACAGCCGGGAGAAGTATTATCAAGAAGTCTGAAGAGACCCACACAATGGAGAACAGCGGCAGGAAGCGAAAGATTTCAAAAACTTTGTAAAAAAAATAATTGAAAGAGGTTTCTAAAGACCTAAGAACAACTGCCGTCTTGTGTTGTAGTAGTGTCTTACTAGTGAATGATTTAGTCAAGTCTGGGATTGATAGACCAAGACCAAGAAAAACTCCTCTTCTGAAGAAGAGACACCTCCAAGCCAGACTGAAGCTTGAAGGACAACCTGGAGAAAAACTATGCATACTAGAAACGTGTCCTTTGGTCAGATGAGACAAAAGTAGAGCTCTTTGGCCATAGAGATGTTGCCTATGTTTGGAGAAAGAAGGGCCAGGCGCTCAACCCAAAGAACACCATCTCCAGAGTGAAACATGTCAGTGGCAGTATAATGCCCTTCGGGAGTGACCGGATGTTCAGACATGCTTGGTTTGCCCCACGCTCCCACCCCCCGCCTTCAATGGCCGAATCTCGTCAGGATCAAAGGAATCATGAAAACTACGAGAGACTACGAGAAGATTTTGAAAGGCAACCTCAGGCAATCTGCAACAAAAGATGGTTTGGGGCGACGCTTTGTCTTCCAGCATGATAACGACTCAAGGCATACCTCACTTCTGGTGAATAACTACCTCCGAATGAGCAAAGTGAACATCCTTGACTGGCCTGCACAAAGCCCAGATTTGAATCCAATAGAAAATCTGTGGGGCTCACTGAAGACCAGAGTCCATGCCAGGAGACCAACAAATCTGGAGGAGCTTGAGAGATTTGCTAAGCAGGAATGGGCTGTGACTCCTCAGGAGACATGCCTGAAACTTGTTGAAAACTACAACAAACGACTAAAGGCTGTTATCAAGCAAAAGGGATTCACCATTGGCTATTAACATCAGATGGCTAATATTTTTGACCTGTAGACTTTTTTATTCTTGGCTATAATTTTGTTTCTATTTTTATGACACTAGCATATCAAGCCCTTCCTAAATAAACGTATTATTTTAGAAATGCTGTGTTGAAAAAAAAGATTCGACTCTCTTAAACAGCACTTGGGAATGATTTAGAAAAATAATGAAAGATTTCATAGGCGGCGCCCCTAATAATTTTGTCTCAACATATATAATATATATATATATATATATAATAGTAGAGTTTAAGGTTATCAAATGCTATCCTTTTGCCTTTTATATACAGCGTATATATGACACACACACACATAAAGCACGATCTACATACCTACTATAATTATATAATATTATATATAATTATAT
>JADLZN010004261.1:0-29992 GCA_018155175.1 Sinocyclocheilus anophthalmus | reverse complement strand
CGTACGGTTTTCTTGATTGAATTGACTGGTGAAACATTGAAGTTTCCTGCAAATATTTAGCAGACTTCGGGATTAAGCACAACAACTATCTGTCATTTGCCCGGTGACGTGTTATGATGCTGTGTTGAGGAGCATCATTCTTTTCAAGATCGTGACTAGTTTCAAACTGGTCTTTGTATTTGTTTTCAATTTTTGTATTGTTTTATTCAGTTGCATTTGAAGAGAATGGTATGTTTTTTTCTTTTGAGTCTTGAGTATGTTTTATATCAGGGGTTACATAATCTGAAATGTGGACCATTCATAATACCAGTCCCATTAAAACTAGTAAATCCTCTCTGTCTTGTCAATTCATTTGCGAGTATTGCTGTCTTATGATTCAGCGTTTTTAGAATGAGATGAAATGTGGCTTTCCTAATCCAGACCGAATCCAGTTACAGGGATTCTTTTTTCTTAGAAACATATCACAATGAAATGTATAGTTGGCAGTTTACAGTGAAGGACAACTTTCTTAAGGGATACTCCACCCCAAAATGAAAATGTCATTAATCACTAACCCCCATGTTGTTCCAAACCCGTAAAAGCGGCGTTCGTCTTCGAACTATACAATTTTAAGATATAGTTTGGATGAAACCGGGAGGCTTGGGACTGTCCCATTGAAGAAAATAACACAGTCAAGGTCCAGAAAAGTAAGAAAGACATCGTCAGAATAGTCCATCAGTGGTTCAACCGTAACGTTATGAAGCGGCGAGAACTTTTTGTATGCGAAAAAAAAAAAAAACGACTTTATTCAAAAATTCGTCTCCTCCGCATCACCCTAGCGCCATTTTGGAGAATATCCACTGAACGCAAGCAGCGTACGCTACTCCGTGTCAGCCGCGCCACAAGGATACGTTTCTACGTGAATTCTACGTGCTTTGATTTGAACGAAAACAGCGCGGCTGACACAGAATAGCGTACGCTGCTTGCGTTCAGCGGATATTCTACAAAATGGCGCTACGATGATGCGGGGAGAGACGAAGGAGACGAATTGTTGAATAAAGTCGTAATTTTTTTTCCTTTGCGTACAAAAGGTATTCTCGTCGCTTCATAAAATTCACATTGAACCACTGATGGCAGATGTACTATTCTGACGATGTCTTTCATACTTCTCTGGACCTTAACAGTGTAAGTTACTTGGCAGTCAATGGGACAGTCACAAGCCTCCCGGTTTTCATCCAAAATATCTTAAATTGTGTTCCGAAGACGAACAAAGCTTTTATGGGTTTGGAACGACATGCGGGTAAGTGATTAATGACATTTCATTTTGGGGTGGAGTATCCCTTTAAATGTGTGATATCTGGTATGGTTGGGGTGAAAAGATTCAAACAACTGAGACATAAGCTGAAACAAAGTTTCACGGGAATTGATGAATAGAAAATGGCAATAATGAGGCTCGACTTTCCAACCAAAGACGATTGACAAAGAATTCACATTCACATTAGGGTGAAATTGATTAGACGTGTTTGCCACGCAAGGAAAGAATCAGCTAGTCCTTTGTTCATCCATATAGCTTTGTCTTAAAAGTGGCGGATAGATAGGAGTGGGAAGGAGGAAGGAGGGGAGTATAAGTGGAGGGGGAGGAGGGTGCGAGGGAAATGCGGAGAGAAAATAAAAGGATACGTACATTTCACTCGTTTCTTTCTTGTGTTTTTCAGAGTAAGAAAAGTATTTAATGTCCTATAAGTTATTGTAACCGTGACCTACCACCAGAGGTGGAAAGTAACTAATTACAAATACTTTCGTTACAGTACTTGAGTAAATTTTTTTTTCTACTCTCTTGAGTATAATTAAAATTGTGGTACTTTTATTTGAGTAGAATAGAACTAAAGTATTCAACTTCGCTACATTTATTTTTCACCAAAGTACAAACCAGAAATAACATTTTAAACAAGACAAAGGAGGCGACCGATGAAGAAAACAGAGCGAGTAAAATAATATATATATATATAATGCAGTGGTGTGAAAAGTGTTGGCCCCTTCCTGATTTCTTATTCTTTTGCATGTTTGTCACACTTTAATGTTTCAGATCATCAAAACAAATTTAAATATTACTCAAAGATAACACAAGTAAACACAACAAGCAGTTTTTAAATTAAGGTTTTTATTATTAAGGGAAAACAAAATCCAAAAACTACATGGCCCTGTGTGAAGAAATGTTTGCCCCCCTGTTAAAACTGTGGTTAATCACACCTGAGTTCAATTTCTCTAGACACACCAGGCCTGATTACTGCCACACAATGTATCGCAAGCAAGAATTCTATAAAATAGAGAACCTGCATGACAAAGGAAAGAGACCAAAAATTATTTTCAAAGAAGGCTAGACATCATGCGAGATCCGAAAGGAAATTCAGAAACAAGGCGAAAAGAAAGTAATTGAGGATATATCAGTACTGGAAAAGGTTATAGAGCCATTTTCTAAAGCTTAGGGAAACTTTTTCCAGCGAACCACAGAGAAGCCTAATTCACAATGGACCCCCCCAAAAACATGGACCAGTGGAAACCTCCCAGGGGAGTGGACGGCCGACCAACAATTACCCAAGAGCACACGGATGACAGACACCAAAGAGGTCACGAAAGACCCCAACAACAACATCTAAAGAACTGCAGGCGTCACCTGCCTCAGTTAAGGTCAGTGTTCATGAATCCACCACAACAAAGAGACTGGGCAAAAATGGTCTGCAAGGCAGAGTTCCAAGACGAAAACCGCTGCTGAGCAAAAAGAACAAAGGCTTGTCTCAGTTTTGCCAGAAAACATCTTGATGATCCCCAAGACTTTTGGGAAAAAACTCTGTGGACTGACGAGACAAAAGTAGAACTTTTGGAAGGTGTGTGTCCCGTTACATCTGGCATAAATCCAACACAGCATTTCATAAAAAGAACGTCATACCGACAGTCAAACATGGTGGTGTAGTGTGATGGTCTGGGGCGGTTTTGCTGCTTCAGGACCTGGAAGACTTGCTGTGATAAATGGAACAATGAATTCTGCTGTTTACCAAAAAATACTGAAGGAGAATGTCCGGCCATCTGTTCGTGCCCTCAAGCTGAAGCGAACTTGGGTTCTGCAGCAGGACAATGATCCAAAACACACCAGCAAGTCCACTTCTGAATGACTGAAGAAAAACAAAATTAAAACATTGGAGTGGCCTAGTCAAAGTCCTGAACTGAATCCTATTGAGATGCTGTAGCGTGACCTTAAAAAGGCAGTTCATGCTCAAAAACCCTCCAATGTGACTGAATTACAAAAATTCTGCATAGATGAGCGGACCAAAATTCCTCCACAGCGCTGTAACAGACTCATTGCAAGTTATCGCAAACGTTTGATAGCAGTTGTTGCTGCTAAGGGTGGCCAACCAGTTATTAGGTTTAGGGGGCAAACACCTTTTCACACAGGGCCATGTAGTTTTGGATTTTGTTTTCCTTAATAATAAAGCCTTCATTTAAAAACTGCATGTGTTCACTTGTTATCATTTACTAATATTTAAATTTGTTTGATAATCTAAAACATTAAAGTGTGACAAACATGAAAAAAAAAAAAAAAAGGGGGCCAACACTTTTTCACACCACTGTACATTTATAAACAAGAAACTTCCTTTTTCAGGATGCTGTATTTTAAACAAAATTAGATAATTTAGACAATTATTTATGGGATGTATTGAGTCTTTCAGGGATGTATTGAGTAATTCAGACTTATTGCTTTTTTGTTAAAACAGTTTTAATGATTCTTCTTATCCCTAAAGCCCTAGGGCTGTAAACGTGTTTTGAACAGTGCAATTATTCATCTAATAGCATACCATAATTTCTGACTTTCTGCTTTTGTGCAACAAATGCAACATGAAATTGAAAAACTTTGAAAATCCAATTTTGGAATGGAATCGATCTCTCATGTTTTTCTTAATTGCGTAATATAGACAGAAAACATAGACACTACAACTATACAATCATTAGCAACTTTTTTTTAACAGCTGTATGCTGAAAAAATGTCTCTGGTATGTTATAATGTGCTTCTTTTGGTAGCGTCTAATGATAATTAAGAATAATTAATAAATGTAAAATAAAAAATAGAATTGATTGTGACTGTGTCAAAACAGGTAACATGAAAAGAAGACATTTTTATGGGTTGGATTAAGTAGAAATAGATGGAAATCGTCAGTAGATGTGAGAAAACAGTATGTTTGAAAGGTTTTGCTTGTACTATTTTTAGAGTAATGCTTTTTAGAGAATATGCAAATAACCCTATAACATTACACCGTTTTAAAACATATTAAACATATTTTGATAATATTACAAATGTAGCATTTCTATTTGGTGTCCTTGGCACTGAAATCACAGACTTAACCTTTGCATGAATATTTCTCTTTCACTCTTTTATTATTGTAATTTTCAGTGTAGACAGAGTCTATATTGAAGCAAACCGCCAGAGTCCTACAGAGGGCAGTAAAACATGCTATCCAAAGTCCATTATACTCAGAGCTGGCACTCATCTGTTTGTTCAGAGGAACCTTTGGGACTTTGGTTTCAAGAACATACAGAGTGAAGTTTGGAAAGTCTTTGAAAGGCAGTTCATAAGTGGAAGGAGTCTGGAAAAGTAGAGGGTCTAAGGGACTAATTAAAAGCTTGGTGGAGGAGAGGCTCATAATGGCTATTGCTGGCATTGCTTGAGGGTTTAATTAAACAGCCTCATGTCTAATGATGCGATGTGGGATATCGCATTTGTCTTACAATCCTACAGAGAGAGCGAGACTGTACATAAAATGACTTTGAAGAACGCTTAGTCGATACAGTTTGTGGTATACTGGGAAATGGCTGTTGGCTAGTAGATGATGGAAAAATATTTCTTAAAATTATTTGCAAAAAAAAAGACTTTTGT
The DNA here is from genome assembly GCA_018155175.1 of Sinocyclocheilus anophthalmus. Taxonomy (NCBI): domain Eukaryota; kingdom Metazoa; phylum Chordata; class Actinopteri; order Cypriniformes; family Cyprinidae; genus Sinocyclocheilus; species Sinocyclocheilus anophthalmus. The sequence goes on along the minus strand of JADLZN010004261.1, from coordinate 25,086 downwards.
CAATGCTTGATACTCTGTTGGGACACAAGAAGCTCTCAGACGTGTAGACTTCCAAAAAGTATGCCTTCAAGTCCTGTCAGAATGATCATATTTAGGAGATACAGTATGTGAACACCAGCATAAAGTCTTTTAGATGTTTACAGTAAAACACTCAAGCGAGACTTTGTTGAGCCCTGACTTTCTCTGTTGGGGTGTATTGTGATTAAAGAATCACGATGGAACAAATTGATATTGATCATAATCATGTAGGCCCTATATTTAATGTTTTTAAAAAAAATGTTTTTATCTTATTTCGCGTTTTTTTTTGTCATTTTAGTTTTAGTTCCGTTTATGCAATGCAGTTATATTTGTGGGCTTTCTGTCTTTATTTAGATAAGGATTAGGTAGTAGGTACACTCAAAAAAATGCTGGGTTAAATATAACCCAGGTGCTGGGTTAAAAAGGGACAGACCCAGCTTTTGGGTTGTTTTGACCCAGCGGGTGGGTTACTACCCAGAAGGTTGGGTTAAAAATTTAACCCAACCTTCTGGGTAGTAACAACCCAATTGCTGGGTTTGTCCCTATTTTACCCAGCACGGGTTGTATTTAACCCAACATTTTTTAGAGTGTATGGGAATGTGATAGAGAAAGAACCTCAAGCCAGGACTCATACTTGGGTCGCACACACACTCTAAAAAATGCTGGGTTAAAAACAAACCAGTGCTGGGTAAAATAGGGACAAATCCAGCAATTGGTTTGTTTTGACCCAGCGGTTGGGTTAAACCAGAAGGTGAGGGATAAACCATTTAAATCCAACCGCTGGGTCAAAACAACCCAATTTCTGGGTTTGTCCCTATTTTACCCAGCGCTGGGTTGAATTTAACCCAGCATTTTTAGAGTGTGTGTAGCGACCCAAGTATGAGTCCTGGCTTAGGTTCTTTCTCTATAAGTCCCATACACTCTAAAAACTAGTTGGGTTAAATACAACCCATAAGTGCTGGGATAAAAATAGGGACAAACCCAGCAATTGGTTGTTTTGAACCAGCGGTTGGGTTAAATGTTTAACACAACCTTCTGGGTAGTAACCCAACCGCCGGGTCAAAACAACCCAATTGCTGGGTTTGTCCTTATTTTACCCAGTGCTGGGTTGTATTGAACCCAGCATTTTTTAGAATGTACTGTTGTAGTGTTGTAGGCTAAGGCTATGGCAAGCCCATTTTATTCTGATCAAAATCCTTTGAATGCAAATCACATCACATTACATCACATCACAATTCTACGATCTTCAGAGGAGAACGTGTGACAGCATTAGCCCTTTGTATATTTGTTTATTGTTTGGCTGTAGAAGCTGTAATGCATGCCGTGCCAGTCGGGTGACAAATGCAACCTTTATGGGTTTTTTTCCCATTTGATTTTACTATGTATTTGTGCACACTGTAAAAAGCTGCATGTTTCATGGAGCTAATGACAAACTAATGGCATTCTGTGAAGTCCAGGGTCAGCGAGTGTACTTCATCTGTAGATCTGCATTAATAATGCTGTCAGTGACATTGGGCATGTGTGGGGTTGAACTGGGGCATAGAGAGATGTGGAAGGTAAATGCCTATCTCGGAGTCAGACTTGTAACCCAAAGGTTGTGGGTCGAGTCTCGGTTCCGGCAGGGATTGTAGGTGGGGGAAAGAGAATGACCAGGTCTCTCTTCCACCTTCAATACCACGACTGAGGTGCCCTTGAGAAAGGCACCGAACCCCACAACTGCTCCCCGGGCGCTGCAGCATAAATGGCTGTCCACTGCTCCAGGTGTGTGTTCACGGGGTGTGTGTGATGTTCACGCTGTGTGGGGCACTTTAGAGAGGGGATAAATGCAGGCACTATTCCAAGTTGGGTCACAAACTGGCCACATGTCACGCCACACTCACTTTTTCACTTATCTGGCTGAAAGAGGCTGAGGTGTCTGTCAAAGAACTTTTCAGCTGTGGATCCAATAAAATACAACCATGTGATATCTCATCAGCATTCATGCAATCCCTGCTTGCTGTAGCATAGCTACAGCCCAGTGATGGTCGCTAACTGACACGGTGAGAAATAATGATAGCACTGCTGATGGTATTGTAACTGGAAGGGATTTAAAATTTTAAGGTATAGTTTAAAAGAATAGTTCACTCAAATAGAAAATTTGTTTACCCACCTCATATGGATGGCATAGTGATATTATTTACTATAAATGTCTGATAAAACAATGAACAGCAGATTTAAGACTGTCAACCATGATGCAAACAGAAATATCAGACAATTACAGTAACGTTAGTAGTTTTCACAGTGTTTTATTCGATGCGCTGCTTTCAATAGTTTTCTATGTAAACATGGAAGTGTTTGACTGGCCATGATGTAATTGTAATGATTGCTATCGGGACGTGAAGAGACTTCCAACCAGTTTAACAAAAAATGTTTCTGAAGACAATATTGCACCTTTAAGATTGTTGTCTTAAGACTTCAGTATTTTGCATGTTGTTCAGCATGTGGTGCCAGCTATCATCTCAAAAATACACTATCTGTCAAACGTTTGGACACCAACCCATACTTTAGTACTATTTACCACATTTTAGAATAATACAAATTCTTTAAAATAGTTTTTAGTAAACAAAATTAGTTTATGTTTGTGTCCAAACCTTTACCTTGCAGTTTAAATATTTTATTTGTATATGTTGTTGTATTTTAAGCCGAAACATTTGTCGGTCGCTTTAAATAATGAGACATGAATGAGATTTGGCTACTTCAATTCAGGTGCGTTGCATTGTGGGATACAGTACTCCATGCAGTGTGCTCTGAATATTCAAAGTAATTATAGAAATTTCAGCTAGTAGTGTGTTGTTTTAAACATTCTCTGTGTGTGATGAACGCATAACGGAAAGAAAAGAGTAGAGGAAGTTGTGGGAATAACCCAGACTCTATGTGATCGCCTCCCCTCTCTCCCCATCTAATCACTGCTGTGACCTCACCGCGGCTGTTGTTGGCTCTAAATAAATGGTCGGGCCCTGAACCCAAGGGGGCAGCCCCTGCCATGAGTGATGGAGCGGAGCCTGACCCAGGGGCTGTTTACACTAGCGCACCAAACATTCTTCACCCTCATTTGTGCCACCTTCCATTCACCTTGTTCAGTGTAGATGGCTAGATTAATCAGGATAAGAGACTTTTATTTACCCTCACTGAGTGGGACAAATTACTTTTGAAAGTCAGACTCGGCTGTGAGCCCGGTTCTCGGGCATCAACCCCTCCTCTCGCTTTCTTCCGTTTTCTTGCTCCCACTCACAGGGCTTTTGCATTAAGAGGAAATCACGGCATGCTGAAGGCACGTGTGCAGGTTTTTGATCTGAGACGTAAGCTTGTGTTCGCATATGCAGCTCCATGGATTGTGAAATGACCTTTTACTGGACCGTTTCATTGCCAAACAATAATGTATTTATGTCTTAAATGGATAGTCCTGTCATATTCATGTCATCGTTTACTCACCCTTTGGAACACAAAAGATGCTTAAAAAAGTCCATACAATGAGAGTCAGTGGAGAAAAATGGTTGTTGCTTGTGACCCCTTTTACTTTTATACACTGAAAAAAAAATTGGTGTAGAATTTACGTTGAAATAATTTTCACTCATAATCGCTAGACAATTTAGCAAATAATTAAATAGAAACCACAAGTAACACACTGATTAAAACAAAACAAACAAAAAAACTGCGGACTGGCCTAATATTGCCTAATTTGATGACCCTGCTGTTTCATATGATGCATTTGTAAAATATCATTAAATACTTTCCATCACATACAGTTTTTACACAAAATTATTATGTATCAGCTTTAATGCATTTATCAAAATAACAAAAGTAGTCAAATTTTTAACATTTCTGTTTTTATGACAAAGGAAAGTATTTTCAAAATTCATAATTTAACTTACAACATGCAAAAGAGTGGACAAATATGTTCAAATACTCCATTTAATGTAAAAAAATTTATTAATTGTCAAAAAAAACAAACAAAAAAAACAATCTGTAATTTTCGGTCACCATTTAGATGTACTAAAACACCCACATAATAAGGGATAGTAAAAGAGTTCTTCACCTTACAAATGGTTGTTGAAAGCAAACCTGTTGGGGTTACAAAATACTATTTAAACATCATATTTTGTGAGAAAGTGAGATGTGGTACAGCAAAATAGACACTATTTTTGGAATCAGCAACCAAATTTAGTGAGAAACAAGTATTGGATTTCATTCAGCAAATACGATGCAGGGTGGTGTAATCTTGTTTTATGTTTTTTTTAGGAAAAAATTAATAAACAAAACAGTAAGATTCCCCCCCCACCCCCCACAGTGTAGAAACAAAAAATGGGGATTGTGACTTGCATTCTGCAGGAAGAAGAAAGTCATGCATTTGTACCACATGAGGATGAGTAAAATGATGACAGAATATTCTTTACGAACTATTCCTTTAGACCCCATTACCAAAAAGTAGTATACTTCAAGTTTGTTTTATTAAGTATACTTAAGTAAAGTTTAAGTATATTTTTAATTATACTTTATGTATTAAGTATACAAATATCAGTGTACTAGTAGTATACTTGTAAGTGTACTATTTCAATACTCCTTGGGACTAAATTGGCCCACTTTCTAGTATATAAAAGTATACTTTTAAGTATAACAGTAGTAAACTTTAAGTACACAACTAGTTTACAACAATATTTTTAGTTTGTACTGCAACTATACTAAAAGTGAACTTATAGGTATACTGATAGTTTACTAATTAAATACTTTGAAGTATAGTCTTAGTAAACTACCAGTTTAGTAGTTTTATACTGCAAGTAAGTTTTCTTTAAGTGAACTTTACATCATACTTTAAGTATACTACTATGTCCCTATTTAGGTATTAATTTGTATATATTTTGTTACATGAATATCTGAACATACAAAACATCAAAAGAACAAAAGAACAGGGTATCTGCTTGTAAAAAAAAACATTTTATTCTAGCTTCATGCATTCTTTTTTTAAACACTTGAATGTGGGTAAGTTTTATAAATAAAAAAATAAAGAAATTAACAAGATTTTGAACAAAAAGCTGAAAAAAGACTATTAATTGGATTTAGAATGATAATCAAAACATAGATAAACTCGATCAGCACCCCAAAGCTTGAAAGTCATTATTACCTCTTCATTGGTCGACATTTTATTCCATAACGTTGCACAGTTTTGATGCTGTTTTATGTCTGATGATCGTGTTAGAATACATGTGGAAGCATCTGTTGTTTCGGTTTCTTCTTCACTTGTGTTTTTTGGAAATTCTGTACAGAAGATGTGTACTAGCGCCCCCTACAGTATAAAAATGAAAACACAGATTCTAGGAGCAAAATTATAGCTAAAATATATTTAGACTATTTAAGTATAAGTCAAGTATACTTAAATAACATTTTAAGTATATTTCTGAGAAGTACATAAAGCCCATGTCTGAGAAGTACATCAAATTAGACTGAAAGTATACTTTCCTATTTTTTAGTTTTCACTTGAATAAACTGTATGATACATTGAACAGATTGAACTTGAATGTATATTCATGGCAACTTAAATATGATTTTTATGGTTAATCCCAGTAGGCTCTCCCATTATGAATCATTTAAAAGTGTGTAGGCCAATTTGTTATATTTAAAACCAAACCTGTGCGAAAGCTGACCAAATGCTTGTTTGGGTTTTGAAATTCTGCCAAGCTTTCAAAGTGCACAGCCTTTCCTGAAGGTCCTTCTTGCATGCTGAGGTGGTGTGTAATGGATTTGATTCAAGACAGTGGTTTATTCAGCAGTCTTAGCGGGAGCGAACCACAGCTGTCGCTACACATATTTCCTGAAGAACGTTTCTGCCATGTAGCTGAAGGCTGTGAATTCAGATTTCTCCCAAATGACAGATTATAGGTTTTAAGACATCTGTTACACACACACACACACACACACACACACACTGTAGAGGGAAGTGTGTGTTGTGCATTTGTAAGGGAGATGAGCGGGATCAAGTCGGTCCTGTAACTTCCACCCAGTTAAACGACAGCTGGCTTTAGCAAAACAGCTGACAAACATTTCTCTTATGGCCATTATGCTTTAAACAGTGGCTTTGCACATTTACATGTCTGCCACATGTTCACCATACACGTCCCAACATATGCACTGTCCAAGTGACTGTCTAATGAGCTTTTTAATGACATTGGCATCATTGAACTGTTTGTATGCAAAGAGTATTTGTTGAAGGCAATTTTCATAACACATATCATTTCAAATCAGTTTTACAGAAAGTCATACTGTTATGTCCAGTCCTTTAGTAAGAACAAGTTTGCTGAGCGACATGACGAAATAAAGTGACAATACAAGTGATCCTCTGGATTTTAAATCTAGCTATATTGTATTTATAGTATTGTTTGGTACATATATCAGTGGCGCAATGAATCGGGCACATGTCTGAGTTTTCTAGAAATGAAAATATTGTTCCAAGTGAGAATAAGTGATTCTCAAAAAACATGATAATGAAAATATGATCAGTTGTCACAGGTCAAAATTCGGAAAAGACTCAAAAGTCTGATGCTCGGGCATCAAACTTATGCATAATTTTGCATTTGGTGCATAGATTGGTGCATTCTGCTGTAAAATAAAAAAAATTAATTAATAATAAGTTACCCTACCATGTTTCGTTACTAACACCATATATGTACAAATATATAATTAACAAAATATTAAAATTATTATAAAATGTATTCAAAAATCAATAATAAAAAGGTCATAAAAAAGTGAAATGTGAAATTAACCACCCCCCCACCCCCCCACCCACCCCCATTCCAGTGGTGTCAATAATAATCAATGTTGTATTTAACGATACAAGTAATTTTACTGTAAAATATTGTTGTTGTTAAGTATATGGTTTAACTTATAGTTTTCTGTCAATTTAAGACGATATGTGCACTTTAATTGTAAAATATTATTAGAATGTTTTTTTGTGTAAGTAAATGCATAGATTATCTAATTAGTTATGGTTAAAATCTTTCTTTAAAATATATGTAATTTTTTTGTATAAAATATTGTTAAAAAAAACCTCTCATTTCCTGTGAAAAAAGGACATTGCTGTAACATTTAATTATATTTGTATTTAAATGTTGATATTTGGTATTATTATTGATATTTGGATAAAGGCGTCCGCTTAATGACTAAATGTAAATTTATTATTATTGTTATCAGTTATGAACAATTCATGTTATTTAGTCTGTGTTTATTGCGTTATATTCATGTCATGTGTATTACATGTGTTCTTGTTTTTTACCCTTTGGGGTCAATATGTGCTTCCACCTACTTACAGTACAGAATTATTATGGGGGTTAACAGATTTAAGATGCTCAGGTTCATTTGAGCTATAGCCAAATCATATACTGTATACAGTTATGAACACATTACTCATTTGAATCCAAGAGCTGAGTTATGTGTGGGTTAAGAATGCCACTCAACATCTGTTTGAAGTGATTTATTTGAGTGAAGTGATTTTGCTGTTCAGTGGTGTTTGAAGGTTATTATAAGGTGCTCCTCCAGTATGGTGTTCTGCACTCGTCTTCCCCCTCCACTGAAAGAAACGCTTTACTGAATGTCAGGAGAGGCTCTCTTCCCCGTCTGATGTTTGTGTTTTATGGCTGTATGTGGGAAGCTCGTATGGAGCGGGCTCAACGTTGATGTGAGTCCACTGTAACTGTGGTTAAGGGTGTAGTAAACCCGGGGCCCTTCACTTTTATGATCTGAATGAAGTAGCTGGAAAACACTGTTGGGAAGAACAGCAAGCACAGCCTCAAATAAACTGCAAACAAAACTAGCAGGATAGATATGGATAAAACCTTCTAATGTGCTAACATATTGCCTGCCATTAGTTTTTAAAATATCAACATTGCTACTTTTAAAAGAGTCAGGAGAAACCACAACAAATAAATGTATTAACGACCGTAGGAAGCAGCTGGGACACCTCGGTGACCCAATGTGGAGGTCCTGTACCAAGACATCTCGCTGGGAGCGCGACCCACGGCAGACAGGCCCTGCAGAGCAGGAGGGCATCCAAGACGATTCTTCAGGATTCCTGAGAAATGGATGCAGAGGGGTTTAGTACGACCTTCTATGCACCAATATTAAAATTCTGTCAATACATGAAAATAGCAATAAGCCAATAACTATTTTCATGCAAATAAGATGAAAGAATGTACAGAAGTTATATAATTTATAATATGTTATGTAATATTTTATTCTAAATATTTTCTTTCAATAAAAATTTTATGAAATTACATATATTGTTCTCAACATCAATTAAAAAATACGGTAAAACACTAAAATAACAAAAAATTTAAAAGTGTGTCATAAAAATTTTAAATACTAACTTTAAGTAAGTGTTAGATGATGGAAAAATAAATAAAAATAGGGGAAATAAGTCAAGTAACATTATTAAGTATTAAATATATAATTTATATAGTGGCCAGTGTTATTGTAGGTATCACTGAGACAGTGTTTAAGTTTATTAATATTTTCAATTAAGTTTTTATTTATATTTCTTTTGATTTTAATTTTAGTTAAATGTTTAGTAACTGCACTTATGTATTTTTGTGTGTATTTAGATCTATCTAATATCTATCTATATATAATAATATATCTATATAAATATATATAGATATATATATATAAATAAACATATCAGCATAGTTTGAGTAGTAGTTATTGCAGTTTTAGTCATTAATACATCAGTTAAAAACTAATGAAACTAATCAATGTTGCCGTAGGAAATGGTGCTGAAAAATAAGTTTAATGTTTTTAAATATTTTATTTCAGTTCATTTTTATGTAATTTATTTTTTCATCACTTGCTATGAATTTAGTTTTAGTTAATTATAATAATAATAACCCAGATATCAGCCAATAGCCAGTATAGTGTAGCATTGTTTAATTTGTTTTTGAAGATTAACTCTATGTGAGCATTAGATGACAGCATCTAAATGCAAAAACAGAAGAAATAAATATGCACAATTAAATATCATAATGTATTGTTATTGGCCAATATTGGATAACATTTTGAATGAATGTGTGCCTCACCCTTGCGGTGTCTGTGTGTGAGTCCGTTCTCATCTCCGCTGGTCAGCGCTGCATCTGGCTGGTTGTTATTAGCTGCGTCCTTGTTGTAGTCGCCCCCTAGGCGGCGCTCTGAGCCCCATTTCTGCAGTGAGTGTGCCTCGCAGCCTTCCAGCGCTGGCCAATAGGAGAGCAGGTCATTGCCATCCAGCTCTGACACATAAACAATTCCATACACTAACAGTTGGGTATCACAAAACTAAGAATGAAACTAACTTTCTGTACTCCTCTGGCTTCAATAACAGTGACATAGACAACTGCAACAATAGTTTTGGTACCTTTTCCACCATTGTGTGTGGGCTCTGTGAGTAAACGTTTGCCGTGACCAGACCGTTTGAAACGCCGCTGGATGCGTCCACGCAGCCGCACATTGTCCTCGCTCTCTGATGATGGGATGGACAAACTCCGCTCCTCTTCCAGTGAGAGATCAGAATCTGAGTCTGAGTCCTCACCTGACAGACAAACCGAAGAATAGATCAACTAAATGACACTAATTCTGACATGACGGTCACAAACACTAGAATTTGACCAGTAAAGAATGACCAGCAAGCAGTTAAGGAGTAAGTGTAAGTTTGAATACGTACATGCATGCAGGTTATTGTGTGTTAGTGTACCTCCGTTGCGGTGAAACATTGCCACGTCCAGGTCAGTGGCCCCTGTGTGACCAAGAGTGTGTTCTAGAGTCTGCCGTGCCAAGAGATTCTCCCTGAGAAAAACATACGCCAACTTTCAGGCTTTCAGTTTGCTACATATGGATACTACATACAGTAGGTTGTCAACAAAAATGCCTACAAATGTGTACATGTTTTCACAGTTCAGCTTACAAATTATGTATAATGTACAATATTAAAATAAGAACGTGATATACAATCTACAGTTGTTTATCTTTTATTTTGCATTTGTTTTATTACAAAATACACTGCTCAAAAGTATGTGGTCTCTAGGTTATTTATTTATTTTATTATGTGTATTGGAAGAACTGTTATCAAGTCTAAAGCTGCATTTCTTGTGCAAAATATAGTAAAACAGTATTATTGTGAAATATTATTATAATTTAAATAAACTGTTTTCTATTTGAATATATTTTAAAATGTATTTTTTTTCTGTGGAATGGCAACGCTTAAAAATTGTCAGTCAGCAGTGCTCCCCCTCTTCAGTGTCACATGATCTTTCAAGTCATTCTAATATGCTGATTTGGCGATCAAAAACATTTATTTAGGTGGAACATCATTTATTTGAAACAGATTTCTTGCGAAAGTCTACTGACACTTTTGATCAATTTAAATGCATAAAATAATAAAAGTGCATAAATGAATTAAATAATGAATTAAAATAAATAAATAAACAAATCCACTAACCCCAAACAGTAGTGTATATTATAACAAGAATTTGAGTGAATAGTATAATAGTATAATACAGCTATAAAACTTTACATAAATTTAAATGACACCATTTTTTATGAATTAACAAGGAACATATTTATAACATTTATTAACAATTAATATATATTTATAATAACATAGCATAGTAAAAAAAAAAAATCAGTAAAATACGTAGTTCATTGTTAGTTCATCACACCTTATTTTAAAATATCACCAATATTTTTCCTATACATATTACACCTTATTTATTTTCAAATGTGCTTATTTTTAGGTATACAACATCATTTTAAGAATTGTGAATCTGAAATTGATGTGTTGACAGACCTGGCACTGCTGACTGATGAGATGGTTGAAGCTCCGAGTGTGATCCGGTGTAATCCGCTCTGCTCCAGCAGGGAGGCGCTGTTGTATGGATTTTGGCCCTGCACACATACAGCAGGTTACAAATCCACATGCTCATTTTCACTCCGTGAGGTCAAATATGGGTTTGTGTTAAAGATGTGTGTGTAAAACTGTGCATGTGTCGGGGGTCATATGATAATATGTATGTTTGTGTTGACTAACTGTGATCTGTGGAGGTCTGGGAGCTTCTTCACTGGGGCTTTTCTTGCCCAGACAGGCCAGTTTCCAGGCCTCCTGCACCTCAGAGTTCAGGATAGTAAAAACCAACAGTACAGCCAATCCCTGAGACACGTGAGTAGGAGAATAACATTACATTATGTAGAACACAACTCTCAAAGTGTACAGGGTAAAAAAATGCAAAAATGACAATGACAAACACACACAAAAGAAAGAGATGAGTAAGAGCCAGTGCACACTTACCTGTACGCAACAGAGGACAATGAACAGGTAGTGGAACGCCAGGACACTGTTATTAACAGCCATAAGACCAAACAACCAAACACATGTACTTAATAATAACAGGAGGAAGGCACTGCGGATAGTAGAACTGAGATATAGAGAGAGAGAAATAGAATAAAAGGAATCAATGTAGAATAAAGAGGCGAAAAGTCATAAATTCTGTGCTGAAAATTTGACACATTTGACGCTAGAAACACATGCAGGGAAGAAGCACCATTATAACCAGTATCACTTTGGAATATAATATAATATCAGAATCAGAATCAGAAGAGCTTTATTACCAAGTATGTTTACACACACAAGGAATTTGACTTGACGACAGGAGCTTCCAGTGTAGAAGAAAGTACAAACATAGTGCAGACATACATGATAGTGCAGACATACATAGGAATATACTGTATGTATATGTATAATATAATATAATATAATCATTTTTGGTTGGGGATTAAAGAAAAAATGCTCACTTTGGTTTTAAAACATCTTCTTTTGTTTTTAGTATAAGAAAGAATTTCATACAGGTTTGGAACAATTTGAAGGTGAGTAAATGATGGGGGTCACCTAAATAATATTCATGATGATATATTTTCAAGTTTCCCCTCCCACTTTCCAAATGGATTGTTCCTGAACACATGCATGTTGTACTCACATCATGGGCAGCTTCTTTATCTCCTTCTGAGTGGGGTTACATGTCATACGCAGGACCATTAAAAACATCCCGCCATTCATCTGTAAACAGAGAGAGATTTTGTCAGTTTAGACAATCATTGCAGTACTTCACACATCCAGATAGAAAATTACAAAGACACATAAAAACACATAAATGGCACAAACAACACAAACACACTGAAGAGCAAAATACCAGGATGACGACGCTAACTGGTCCTGCAAAGCTCCACATGAGCTTATCGTACATGGAGATCCAGCAGAAATCTGGGTTGCCATACCCCTCTGGATCCAACCCAACCGCCCACCTGCAACACACATATATGTCACGAGCATAACATCCTGAAAGTACACGTGTGTGTGTGGGTGTGTGTGGTGTTTTACACCCGTAAATGATAGCGTACTCCCCAGCCAATAGCATAATAGAATCTCATTGCTCCATAGTTGATGTTTCTCGCTTCTGTTTGCATACGGTAAATATGAAGAGCTTCCACGAACAGCCACGCAAATGCCGACATAAAGAAGTAATGGAGCAGAATTGCAACCACCGTACACAGGAACTGCACCAATCAAAGAGAATTAGACTGAATTAACCAATTAGACCAGAGAATAGACAATAACAGCATATTGCATGTATAAGAAAACAGTTTTATACTACATTAAAATAATATTTCTTTCTATTGTGTTCTTGGCCTGATAAAAGTGGGAGACGCTGTGGCTTTGTTGTTTGCACATGTGTTCTGACTTATTGAGATGTGGTGCTCAGTTGGGTTTTGTGAGTTCAAATCCAGCTTAAACCATTTCCCGATCTCATTCCCACCACTTTCTGAATGCTATCTGCAGTACATGTCCAAAAAACAGAATCTAAGGTCAAAATCAATACATGCCAGTAAAGTCAATGTTCAAGAGAGATGATGAATTATGAATGAACACATACTCTATTCACAAACACACCCACATCCCAGTACAGCGGTTGAAATTAATGAACTCAGCAGTAACAGGCTTTTAGTGTGAGTGGTTTGCACTCCTGAGAATAACGGCTGTTAAAAATGGTGTTAACCTGCTTTAGAAAGAGAACTAATGTGTGAGTGTCTGTCTGAGGACGAGAGAGATACAGAGAGAGCGACTGTCAAGAAAAGTGTTTAATAACGTCTGGTTCCCAGCTCACTGCGTAGTATCAGTGGCTTTTGTACCATATTGCGCTAATGGCTGAAATGTCAGTTTCTGAATGACAAATCATATTCAAGCTGCCAAGTGCTTTATCCTGACAATCACCTCGCTTTCTGCTGAACTATTCATGATCTTTAATACCTGCTGTTACACCTGCCTTTATAAAAGCTTTAAAATATAAAGTGGGCTCTAAGCGTCTGAGACCACTTTAAAAATCTTTTTATTCAGAATGGAAAATAAACAAAGCTGTAGTTTCTAAAACAAAAGAAAAAGAACGATCAAATTATGAATTTTTTATTTTACTATATATTAATAGATATTATCTATATATATCATATATATATATATATCTCTATATCTATAACGTGTGTGTGTGTGTGTGTGTGTAATATTTACTGTTTATCTTTAATAGATTATATTTAACATTATATACAGTATTTAAATATAAATATTGTAATTAATTTTTTTACTATATATATATATATCTAGAATATATAATCGATATACTCTGTTTATATTATATATATTTAATTTTATAATGCCTGATGAGTTTAGAGAGCACCTGACAAGAGATCAGATACCATTCCTTCATCCAGAATCTCTCCAGACCCTTCAGATTCCCAGCTCCATGTTGGTACTCTTTCCTCTTCAGTTTTCTATAGGGTTCAGGTCAGGGAAGTGGAATGCAGAAGTTTGGTTTTGTGCCCAGTGACCCATTTTTTTTGTGTTGTTTTTAAGGTTTGTTTTTAGATTATTGTCCGGTTAGATGATCCAAACATGGCCCATTATAAGACTTCTAACAGAGTCAGTCACTTTTAGATTTTTATCTGTTGGTATTTGATAGAACAAAGATGCCATGTGTCTAAATAAGATGTCCAGGACCTCCAGCAGAAATATAGGCCCACAACATTAAACATACAGCAGTATATTTCATTGTACACATGGGGTACTTTTTTATCCCTGTGTGTACCAAACCCATCTTGAGTGTTTGTTGGAAAAAATGAATTTCTTTAGTTACATCTGACCATAGAAGCCAGTCCCGTTTGAAGTTCCATTCAGACAACTGAATATGATTTTATATTGTTTTTTGGTGAAATTTTTTTTTTCTTGAAGCCCTCCCAAACAACATGTGGTGATGTAGGTCCTGTTTGATACTTTTTCGTCATGTGACACACAGCAGCCACAACAGCGCTTGTTTATTTTTTATTTTTTTATTCGAAACATTCCCAAACGCATTAACTGAATTATCATTAAATATCTTGATTCTCACCTTTATAGATTATGCTACTTGATCTATAGTGGCCTATGGTCAAAGTAGCCTAATAATGTAGTATTTAACTATGCATAAAAACCTGTCTGTTTGCTTAATTAACAGATGTGGGTGTCATGCCATAACATATTTTTAATACGAATTTATATTTAATTAAATACAAGTTTATACAATTTAATGTGCATTTAACATTAGAAGTTAATGTGAATAAAAACATTGCAAGTTAGGCTACTAATCATAACACTTTCATTGTACAGAAAGAGAGCAAGAACATTTACATTAGCAAAGAACATTTTCACTGACAATCTAGTTCGAGCACTCTCAAAAACTCCCATTAAAATCACTGAAGCTGTTTACACTGTAAAATTAATATCTTACTTACATTCGTACACACATCTGCACTTTGTTGTTTCTGACGAGAATTAGCCAGAAAAAGGTATTCACTATTCGTCAGGAGCGAGTGAGAAAACACGGCCATTTTAAGGCGGTGACTCACCTGAACGCCTCTGATTGGCCATTGCACTCATAAGCTCAACAGCATCGTGTGTGATTGGTTAATGCGCAGGGCTGTAAAAACGCGTCTGTATCTGGCTCAGCGCCAGCCAGCTGATGATATGACGCACTAAACGATTTAATCATGCTGGTGTGATTGTATCAAATATAGAAAATATTATTCGGCTATTTTTTGTCTTTTTGAAGCTGCATTCAAAATCCACTTGGCTCACTTTGAATGGGCATGACCTCTGATTAGGACGATATTGACTCGTCCTCTTCCAGGCAGATTCATAACATCTTCTGTTGATTGGAAATTCTTAATTATTGCCCTGATTGTGGAAATTGGAATTTTCACTGCTCTAGCTCTTTTCTTAAAGCCACTTTCTAATGTGTGAAGCTCAATTATCTTTTGCTGAACATCAGAAATATATTCTTTGGTTTTTCTCATCGTGATGGGTGATTGATTTGGAATTTGGCCTTTGTGTTTTCTCCTATTTATAGGTATTTATGTGAAACAGGAAGCCATGGCTGGATAAATTCATGTTCATAATCACCCTGGTATGCTCAAAATTGTGAATATGAATGGGACTATATTTCAGATATATTTTACTCATAAGAATTTCTAGGGGTACCAGTAATTGTTTCTATTGTGTATTGAGGGTGGGGGGTGGGAAACATTTATTTAATAGTAATCTCCCCCCATTTTAAATTCTTATTCTCCAATGAAAGGTTAGATTTTTGTGATTTAAAAAAAAAAAAAAGATCAAAAGGATTAACAATGCAAATTAATTTTCACAGCCTTCTTTGATAATATTTACCAAGGGTGCCAATAATTCTGACCATGTGTGTATACCCGCATGCATGGGGAGAGGCCAATTTTCATTGGTGTTTTCTCTTAAACTCAGAGATCTCAGGCTCCCAAGTTAGATCCCTAATGTCGTCACGATATAGCGTCTCCGTTCCCTCCATCAGGGAACGAGGGTTAAGTACGTAACCGAGATATTTTTGCCTATCCAGCTGTTCATGTTTATTTATTTTTTTGAATAACTGACGTCCTTCTACACGTACATAGAATAAAAATGAATACAATATATATTTTTTTATTTATAATGAAGGTACATTTTACTGGTTAATCCCAGCGTCTATTATAGTTAATTTTTAATATTAATAATTACAATATTTTTAAATCCTTTAGTAACATGACAAATGACTGGAAGAGTCCATGAAATCCATTGGTTAAAAAGAAGTGGTAAACCATCTAGAACATTCATCTCCTAAAATAAATATGCATGGATTATGGCAAAAGTGGAATTAAAACTCTTAATACTCATTATAATTTTTGCTTTTATTTTTGTAACTTAAAGAAACTAGGGCAAAACTAGGGCTAGCAGGACAATGGTTTTTGTCCATCCCTGAGACTAGACTAACTGTTTCGCCTGTCACTTTGTTTAATAAATAAAATAATTTATTAGTATTTAGTACCCCAACATTTATATTAGTTGTGGGCCGTTACCAATAATCAGCAGACACCAATGGGTTAGTTAATGAGTAATATGATTGAACAGTACTATGCAACATGGGTTTGGTCTGAAACCTGACATGGGCACTTTTAGTCATGAAATGACTGCAGTCATGAGATGGGCTACCAGGAAACCATATTCACTTATTCAGAAAGCTCACTCTCTGCCCTGATGTGGAAATTACATTGACACGTGTCAATCTCTGCTGATCTGGCATTGTCAGTTGAGCAGCCCATGTGTCCCTCAACTCATACAGCTACTGTGTGTCCTTGCTGCCTCCTCCCTGGCCATTTCCTGCTTTAGTCCGCACATCTGTTTCTGTCGTTATGAGATCTGTGTTCAGATGAGCACAATGATAATCTGGGGGGGAAAAAACTCTAATTTGATATGATTCCTCATTTCCTGCAGTTGATTTTCTTGTTTTTTTTTGTTAGTTTTGTTTTTCAGAGAAGATACATTTATGTTATCAGACTGCCTGGCTTTATTTGAATCCTAGGTATTCTTTGAAACTGCGCGCATGTGGCTTTGCAGCGAAAAGCTATAAAAAGCATGATTATGCACTAAATTTTCACTGCCTGTATTATGCCCTCAGAGCACACAACAATCATGCACTGAATCATGTAAACACACAACAGGGACATGTTGAGCGAATGAACAGCAGTCTCATATTTTGGTCTCTGTCTGTGTCTACGGCCTTTTTTTCAGGCATGGTGATCAGTAAGGACACAGACGAAGAAAAAACCTGTTTGCTTCCTCCCATTCAGTATTTCAATAATGAATGTACCATAATGCTGATGTGCTAAAATAATAATAATAATAATAATAATTATTATTATTATTGTTCAAAATATTTTATTGTATTGTTTTTTTAATTACTTAATTAACAAATCAATCACAAAGGTATTAAAACAATGTATTTTACTATTGTACTGTAAAATAAAAAGGTTTTATCAAAATAAATATTTAATACTATTATCATCATTCAATAATATTTATTTGTATTTTTAACATTAAATTCAACAATCAATAAACTGTATATGAACTATTGCGTAATTCATTGTACTATTAATTAATTATAATATTTTTTATTGGATTGTTTCTTAATTATTACAATTATTCATTGAAGAATATTGCAATAATGTTTTGTTATATTCCACTGTAAAATTAAAAACTATTTTTCAATATATATATATATATATATATAGGTGTATCTCAATAAATTAGAATGTCGTTGAAAAGTAATCAACTCAAATTGTGAAACTCGTGTATTAAATAAATTCAATTCACACAGACTGAAGTAGTTTAAGTCTTTGGTTCTTTTAACTGAGCCTTCAAAATGGTCTCTCAGTTTGGTTCACTAGGCTACACACTCATGGGGAAGACAGTTGATCTGACAGTTGTCCAGAAGACAAACATTGACACCCTTCACAAAGAGGGTAAGCCACAAACATTCATTGCCAAAGAAGCTGGCTGTTCACAGGGTGCTGTATCCAAGCATGTTAATAGAGAGTTGAGTGGAAGGAAAAAGTGTGAAGAAAAAGATGCACAACCACCGAGAGAACCGCAAGCCTTATGAGGATTGTCAAGCAAAATCGATTCAAGATTTTGAGTGAACTTCACAAGGAATGGATGGAGGCTGGGGTCAAGGCATCAAGAGCCACCACACACAGACGTGTCAAGGAATTTGGCTACAGTTGTCGTATTCCTCTTGTTAAGCCACTCCTGAACCACATACAACGTCAGAGGCGTCTTACCTGGGCTATGGAGAAGAAGAACTGGACTGTTGCCCGGTTGTCCAAAGTCCTCTTTTCAGATGAAAAAAATTAGCAAGTTTTGTATTTCATTTGGAAAACAAGGTCTTAGAGTCTGGAGGAAGGGTTGAGAAGCTCATAGCCCAAGTTGCTTGTCTAGTGTTAAGTTTCCACAGTCTGTGATGATTTGGGGTGCAATGTCATCTCTGGAGTGGTCTTGTTGTTTTTGAAAACCAATCGTTTCCCCAACCCCTTGGGGCTGGGGCACCTTTTACCAAGAAATTTTGGAGCACTTCATGCTTCCTTCTGTTGACCAGTTTTTTGAAGATGCTGATTTAATTTTCTTGCAGGATTTGGCCCCTGCCCACACTGCCAAAAGCACCAAAAGTTTAAATGACCATGGTGTTGGTGTGCTTGGTGTTGGCCAGCAAACTCACCAGACCTGAATCCATAGAGAATATATGTGGTATTGTCAAGAGGAAGATGAGAAAAAAAATGCAGATGAGCTGAAGTCCACTGTCAAAGAAACCTGGGCTTCCCTACCACCTCAGCAGTGCCACAACTGATCACCTCCATGCACCCGAATTGAGGCAGTAATTAAAGCAAAAGGAGCTCCTACCAAGTATTGAGTATGTACATAAAATGAACATACTTTCCAGAAGGCCAAAAACTAAAAATGTTTTTTTATTGGTCTTATGAATTATTCTATTTTGTTGAGATAGTGAATTGGTGGGTTTTTGTTAATGTGAGCCAAAATCATCACAATTAAAGAACCAAAGACTTAAACTACTTCTGTGTGCATTGAATTTATTTATTACATAAGTTTTACAATTTGTTTTGAATTACTGAAATAAATTAACTTTGCCACGACATTCTAATTTATTGAGACGCACCTGTATATACAGTGGGTACGGAAAGTATTCAGACCCCCTTAAATTTTTCACTCTTTGTTATATTGCAGCCATTTGCTAAAATCATTTAAGTTTCTTTTTTTTTCCTCATTAATGTACAAAAAGCACCCCATATTGACAGAAAAACAAAGAATCGTTGACATTTTTGCAAAGATTTATTAAAAACGAAAAACTGAATTCACATGGTCTTATATCAGACCCTTTGCTCAGTATTTAGTAGAAGCACCCTTGATCTAATACAGCCATGATCTTTTTGGGAAAGATGCAACAAGTTTTTCACACCTGGATTTGGGGATCCTCTGCCATTCCTCCTTGCAGATCCTCTCCAGTTCTGTCAGGTTGGATGGTAAACGTTGGTGGACAGCCATTTTTAGGTCTCTCCAGAGATGCTCAGTTGGGTTTAAGTCAGGGCTCTGGCTGGGCCATTCAAGAAGTTGTTGTCACAGAGTTGTTGTGAAGCCACTCATTTGTTATTTTAGTTGTGTGCTTTGGGTCATTGTCTTGTTGGAAGGTGAACCTTCGGCCCAGTCTGAGGTTCTGATCACTCTGGAGAAGGTTTTCGTCCAGGGTATCCCTGTACTTGGCCGCATTTATCTTTTCCTCGATTGCAACCAGTCGTCCTGTCTTTGCAGCTGAAAAACACCCCCACAGCATTATGTTGCCACCACCATGCTTCACTGTTGGGATTGTATTGGACAGGTGATGAGCAATGCATGGTTTTCTCCATACATACCGCTTAGAAGTAAGGCCAAAATGTTCTATCTTGGTCTTATCAGACCAGAGAATCTTATTTCTCAACCATCTTGGAGTCCTTCAGGTGTTTTTTAGTGTGTCTTGCACTGAGGAGAGGCTTCCGTTTGGCCACTCTGCCATAAAGCCCCGACTTTTGGAGGGCTGCAGTGATGGTTGACTTTTTACAACTTTCTCCCATCTCCCTACTGCATCTCTGGAGCTCAGCCACATCTTTGGGTTCTTCTTTACCTCTCTAACCAAGCCTCTTCTCCCCCGATAGCTCAGTTTAGCCAGACGGCCAGCTCTAGGAAGGTTCTGGTTGTCCCAAGCGTCTTCCATTTAAGGATTATGGAGGCCGCTGTGCTCTTAGGAATCTTAAGTGCAGCAGAATTTTTTTTTTTTGTAACCTTGGCCAGATCTGTGCCTTTGCCACAATTCTGTCTCTGAGCTCTTCAGGCAGTTCCTTTTGACCTCATGATTCTAATTTGCTCTGACATGCACTTTGAGCTGTAAGGTCTTACATAGACAGGAGTGTGGCTTTCCTAATCAAGTCCAATCATTATAATCAAACACAGTTGGACTCAAATTAAGGTGTATAACCATCTCAAGGATGATCAGAAGAATGGACAGCACCTGAGTTAAATATATTTGTGTCACAGCAAAGGGTCTGAATACTTACTTAGGACCATGTGATATTTCAGTTTTCTTTTTTAATAAATCTGAAAAAATGTCAACAATTCTGTTTTTTTCTGTCAATATGGGGTGTTGTGCGTACATTAATGAGGAAAAAAAAAAACTTAAATGATTTTAGCATATGGCTGCAATATAACAAAGAGTGAATAATTTAAGGGGGTCTGAATACTTTCCCGTACCCACTGTATATAGAGAATCTAATATATACTATATAATAAAATATATATAATCATACTTATTAATACTAATATTTATGGCTGCATTCATTTCTTTGTTTTAAACGTTAAACTATATCCTTTTATTTAATTTAAACCAATAAATGCTTGTATTAAACTAAACATTTATTTTGACGGAAAAATGCTGGGAGACCTTAAAGCTTCTATTTTGTTGCCAACACTTTATATGTCTCTCATTACAAATTTCAGAAGACTACTTGCATGGTTTTACACAATTCACATTGATTATACTTCAGGCTGGAAAATACTGAAATCCGTATAAATACCGTAAAATGGCATTCCTGCTTTCTCTGTCTCATTCTTAGGGACTCAAAGCCAGCTTAACATAGAGCGTTCGAAGAGCCGGATGGGGACATTTGTGGAGACAGCAGCTCCTACAGCAGCTGAGGGCTCACAGGATGATGGGTGAGACATGTGTTTACAGTCTAATTATATTACAAAGCAACGCTGATGTTTAACAGCAGCACAAGAGCTTGAAAAAGCAAAATGTTAAGGAAACGAATTCATCTATACAGCTTTTGACCTGCGTAAATAATTTTGTTATTCACATATTTATAACTTTAAATTAAGAGTGAGGTATACCAGACACAAATTAAACTCAAACACATACGCGCATACATACTCCCCTCATTACATTTGCGACACAATGAATTCCCTCTCTCAATATGGCAGTCTCTCTAGGGCCCGAGAGTAATTTGATTCTTCTAGCAGGCAGTGGTGCCAAACAGCCCACGTCTTTGTGGCTCACTAGAGGAACGGAGTGATTGGGATTTCCACTTGCTTTGATAGAGGCTTTTTGCTCCCCTATTGGGCTCACATTACATTCTATGTCAGGAGCCAATCACCCTCTCTGTGATATTTTACGCTCATATAAGAACCACTACAGTACAGTACAGAGTAGCGAGATTGGTCCATTTTCTGCCATCTTTCAACTGCATGATTTGGTGTCAGAGCAGGGCTCGCCAATAAGGACTGCCTGATGGACCGGGACCTGTGTGTGGAGAGACCGCGCGGACATATGACGAATTGTCGACTGGGGCGGATTGGGGGCCGGTCGCTGTGATTTTGCCAAGTAAGACATGATCCTGGAGACTTAACTCAATCCCTACCCCTAAACCTAACCTTACCCATAATGTATTCCTAAAATCAGAGGGAAATGATAGCTGATTAACAAGGGTGTAGAAGCACCTAACCCTGATTGTAAGCCTAAAACTGACATTTCCTGAAAAGTTATCTCTCAATTCTGATTGATTGATTGGAATGATGTTCCAGGATCAACAAGGATGCTGTACTTGGTGAAATCATGCTCACCCGATCGGGCCACTGTGTTGTCACAAACGTTTATCATCTGCACATGTTTTTACGGCTTGCTAATTTTAAAATTCAAGCGATTTTAAAGAATTCAAGCAAGATGCAAGACAACTCAATTCAGAACTCTCTCACAGAACACAGCGTGCACACGGAGATGCCCGTCTCTGACAAACGCGTGAATCACAAATTCAGTTTATTTCCCCACCTTCTTGCACTTGAACAGACAAAGACATACCAAAGTATGTCCAAATACCCGTTGTGGTGAGTAATTTTGTAGCTTTAGCAATGACTAATTTATATTTAAAGGGGTCATATGATGTTGCTAAAAATAACAGGTTTAGATTGTGTATTTGTAAATAAGAAATGTTTATTATTATGTGGTTTAAGGTTAAAAAAACACATTATTCTCCATTTAATGTACATTATTGTTTCTCCTCTATTCCCCGCCTTTCTGAAATGTGTCGATTTTTACAAAGCTCATCATTGTGAATAGCGAGGTGTGCTCTGATTGGTCAGCTTTCCAGTGTGTTGTGATTGGCCGAATACCTCAAGTGTGTGACAGAAATGTTACGCCCCTTACCATATTATGATGCTCTGTCAGGCCAGAGCGACGAGACAAAACCAATAAAACCCATTATAAACGAGGCTTTTGTTGCATCCAGTGGGGACATAATGATTATAATGACTTATACTGTCTTTTTGCATTGCGCCGCGTAAACATAAAACCTGTCTGCATTTGCGATTGGAGAAACGACAAACAACAAGCACTACCCTACACTGCTCAAAAATCACGTTTGAATCGTCATTGGCTAATTCTTTAAATATAAAACCGTACTTACAGTCTGTGAGTCAGAACAGCCGCATTGTAGTCTACTCTTCCAGGATCAGGAAACAGTCCTCCATAAAATGTGCTGGACACACCTGAATATTTGGGTTGAACTGTTCTGAACAGTGTTGTAAATACAACTTAAAAACCACTGATTTCTAGTCGTGTCCTCATTTGAAGGCCAAACAAAGTAGTTTCGCTTTCAGTGAGTGGCAGCGGGCGGGCTTGAGTGAGCGGTGGCGGGTGGGCTTGAGTGAGCGGTGGCGGGTGGGCTTGCGGCAACCACATGTTATGACCCCGGGCTGGACTCCGCTTCCATGGTGAAAGCCGATCCGGCGATACACAGCGTGAAGTTGTTGTATTTATCTTCCTCACCAACCGCACGACAGCTCGCAGGCATGAATATCGTCATGATATCATCTTCTTTTGGAAGACCAAACAAAGTAGTTTCGCTTTCACAACGAAACACAAAGCATCTCCACAACATGGCAGCGGCGACAACAACAATACTACAGCGAGAATAAAAGTTACGCCTTCTTTCTGTGCGTGAACATTTGGGCAGCATTATGCAAATCTTCCCACATCGTGACGTAGACGTGGGGGCGTGTTAGAACGAGCTGTTTTAGGTAGGCGTGGTTGACTCTTAACATTTTATAAAGAATATCTCTTTGGATTTGAGACTTTAGTCTTTGCAACTTCACAGATCTTCTTTATGCACCAAGACTTGTAACACTCCAAAGAGAAAGGAAAAATTTAAATCGCATCATATGACCCCTTTAATTTATACAGTGGAGTTCAGATGCACCGGTTGACCGGCCATTTTTTTGTTTTATTTCAACCAATCTCTGTTCCGGGCTTGCACACAGACTGCATGCAGTCATTTTCCAAAATGCCATTTGTGTGGAAATATTACGTCTATAAACGGCCATAAACAGAGGCTAGAGATGCTGAAAATGGACGTAAAGAGGAGATAGTACTGTAGCAGGCAGAGCAAGATTACTGTTCACGATGCACAAAATATTGGAAGAAAATCCTAAATATTAAATTGGGGGTTTATATGAATGTATCTCTGAGGGGAGCTGACTGTCTTTATAGAATGAATTTATAGTGTTAATAAGCGCAGATATATATTCAGTTGTGCTATTGCTTGCAATTTGTTAACTGTTAATTTGTTGACTGTTAACTTGTCTTTAATAATTTTTGAACTTTATATTTGTTAGGCTAGGTTTTTGCTGTGGTATCGAAATTGAAATCGAGAATTGTAAAATTT
This sequence comes from Sinocyclocheilus anophthalmus, assembly GCA_018155175.1. Taxonomy (NCBI): domain Eukaryota; kingdom Metazoa; phylum Chordata; class Actinopteri; order Cypriniformes; family Cyprinidae; genus Sinocyclocheilus; species Sinocyclocheilus anophthalmus. The sequence goes on along the minus strand of JADLZN010004261.1, from coordinate 843 downwards.
AATTGGTATCTAAAATTTTGGTGTCATATAAACTTATTTATAAGAATAAAATATATTGTGGGTCAAAAACAATGATAACAGCAATTATTGTATTTTTTAGTGCCAGGGCCAGTGAAAATATTGACAGGGAAAGCAAAAATTTGAACCACTGGCCTGATCGGGCCAGTAGAAAAAAATCCTTAGAGTTTAATGTGCATCTTACAATCTGGGTATATATTTGAGTCTATACCCAGTCTTTTATGATCAAATACGACTCTTTAAAAAAAATGGAAACAGAAAGCTGTCGACCATTCCCTATTATGAGCTTATTAGTCTCCAACCAACAAAGAAGTTGCAGTGGATGAGGTTGTCATGGTGACTTGCACCACTGCCTTCACTCATAATGTCATTTATGTTGCACGAGGACCCGACTTGGCGCTGCCTATTCAACTTAGAGAAATAAGCATACATGCTTATGCTGTGTTAACACATATATTCACACATTATGAGCGTATTTTTTTCCTCTAGCCCTTCTGCAGATGTTCCAGATATCTTGGGAAGGCGAAAGTTTAAGCCACCATCTTCTGATCAAGACCCTTTATAACGGCTGGATCCAACAGAGTCTCATTAAAGAGCAAACAGTATTCATTTCACAATAAGCAAGGCTGATCTCTGCTTATCCTATCCGATTTCACTCGTTCAGACAAGGTGTCTGCACTAATAATGTTTGATGAAAACAAAGAGCAAGCTGAACATCACACTGAACGACAAGGAAGTCAAGAACAGCCATGTGCTTAAAAGGAATGTTCACCCAAGAAATGAAAATTGTGTCATCATGTGCTCACTCTCATGTCATTCCAAACC
>JADLZN010004260.1:0-293887 GCA_018155175.1 Sinocyclocheilus anophthalmus | reverse complement strand
TGTGAGAGCAGCTGAGAAGATCGTTGGTGCTTCTCTCCCCTCCCTTCAGGACATCTATAATACCCGTCTCACCCGCAAAGCCCTCTGAATTGCAGGTGATCCCACCCACCCAACACAGAGCTTCTTTAGTCTGCTGCCATCAGGTATGAGACTGCGGAGTCTTCAGGCCAGGACCAGTAGACTGAAGGACAGCTTCATTCATCAGGCTGTCAGGAGGCTGAACTCCCTCCCGACCTTGCCCCCACTCCCCTCTTTTGCCCCACGCACCACTGAACTCTGACCCTCTGATGGACTCTCCCACTCCCCCTCCCAAATACACACACACTGTCACTTTAAATCAGTCTGAATAAGCTCTTTTGCACTGCAAATCATATTTTTTTTTTTTTTTTTGGCACTACATATCATAATCTGCACTGTTGCTGACTTTACTGGTTTGCACTCTATCCTCCATATGCCTTGTGCTTATATATATATATATATTTTTTTTTACATTTTTACCTTATTTGTATAGTTGTATTTTTTATTTAATCTGTATCTATCTGTATTTGTTATCTGTATGCACCAATGGTCTGAGAGTAACGCAATTTCAATTACCTGTGTGTATGTGCTGTACATGTGGAAAAATTGACAATAAAGCAGACTTGACTTGTAACTAATTAAACAAACATTTGTTGCAGATTATTTAGTCACTGTTGGGTGACAGCATAATTTAGGCTCAAATCTGCAACCCTGTGACTTGTTCTGATGTATTTTAATTTGTTTGGAAGCTTCATTTCATTTGCATGTGTTCATAATGATAATTAATAAAAAATAAGCAAATCAGGTTTTTAAACTGTGCTCTGATGATGTGGAAGATCTCATTTAAAGTAAAAAGTAACACAAAGACATTTAGTTCGACCTCCTGACCCTTTGTTGAAAGAGAGCACGAATGTGATTTGATGTAGGAGTTTTAGTCTCTCTTTGCTACTCTCTTGATGGAAAGTGCTGTCGCAGGGCTGTTAATGGCTTGTTTGCCTTGTGTTTATGTGCCATTGGCTACAGTCAGAGAGCTACAAGCTTATCTAGGATTCTGTTTGTTAATGTGTTGCTCTCTTGTGCTTTTATCTGAACGTTTGAAGTATTTCCATTATGTTGATTAGAGCATGGCGCGGGGTCTGTGTATAATGACAGCAGCAGCTCTCTCACAGCCTACTCAACCCTCTCTTTCTGTCTCTATCCGCGCTCATCTAGGTGTTCTCTGATATCATCTACACGGTAGCGAGCTGCACAGAGAACGAGTCGCGCCGCTACGGCCGCTTTCTGTGCTGCATGCTGGAGACTGTGACTCGATGGCACAGCGACAGAGCCATCTATGAGAAGGTATGGTGTGCTTTAGACTCTGGTTCAATGAATCTGTCAGTGCTGTCTCTAGCGTGTCCTAGTCACCACTAAATTGGTATCTGTGAAAACGAGTTGGCAGCGCGTCCCTTCCCTGTAGGATCAGAGTGTTTTTAAATGCGTGTTAGGAGCAAACTGATCCTCAAAGTTTAATCATCTTCCATTTTCACTTTTTTTTTTATAATAGACTGTTATTACATAACCAGATAAAATCGTTTCTGTCTGTATATTTTGAGGTTTTGGGTTAAACTTGCTTTTGGGAAACCTGATGTGATCTGTTTGTCTGTTTCTGGTTCCTTCACTAGGAATGTGGCAATTATCCTGGGTTCCTGACTATTTTCAGAGCCAGTGGTTTCGACGGAGGGAACAAAGCAGATCAGCTGGACTATGAGAATTTCCGGCATGTTGTCCACAAATGGCATTACAAGTTGACTAAAGTTAGTACTGTGCTCTTCAGACAACAAAAACGTATCTCATGTTGTAGAGCTGGTTGATTAAAAATTCTTCAAAATCTTTCCTGATAATTAAACAAATTAACTGTGCATCAGTTTTGGCTGAGAAATTACCCCAGAAGATCAAGTCATTATTCTATGATTGCTGAAGGGTTGAATTTAGATGCGTTGCTCTGCTGAATCTTAAGGGTTGACTTCCATCCGCGTGAACGCGGAGAACTATGAAAACTCAGAACTCCGTTTAACAGACTTTCCTTCATCTGAACTGTATGTTTGTGTTTTTTAGCTTAAGTTTATGTGATCTAGAATAGCCATTAAATTTCATGTTTCATTTATAAATAATTGATTGTCTGTTGTCATATAATTTCAAGGTTAAAACTGTTGCCAAAAAGATCTCTTGCTTGCTGCCTAGCTTGTTGCTTACTCATAATAATTACCTCTCTTAAGAGCTGACTAATTATCATAATTGTATTTCACCCGTGGCCAGTGAGAATACAAAATTTACATATTCAATTGGTAATATACACTGACATCAACTTCTCGCTGGTCGAGTAGCTGATAAAAGTATAAACTATTGAAAGTCAAAGTCAGTTTTGATCAGGTGGACCTCGAATTCTCAGATCGAGTTCTTTTAAAACCTGAGCTAGAAATAAACCTGAATGAATTAATAATGATTAATTCCCTTACAACTAAGTAAATTATTACACAACATTCAAATTAGCAGAACGAAAGTGAGAGGAGAGGAATTCGCCTCAAGCAAATAAACAAAAACGTGAATAACTCCATTCACGTTGCCCAGCTTCTAAGTGAATATTTCAGTTAGTAATTTGGGGCTAGGCTGGTGAAAAATGAAAAAGCTCTACGTTGTGTAGTCTGCTGCGATATAGCTAGCAAACCATGATTAAGAATGAAATGACTACTGCTCTTAAATATTTCTAGACAGATGATGGGAGGCTCGACAGGCAGGGTCAGGTATAGCTGGGCAGGAAAAGCGGATCTATAACAATTATCTGAAATGCTCAAGAGGCTGGAGCTCTGCCTCCTGCTATATTTATACACACAAAACCAAACACATCACCTCTGTCACTCACACCAGGAGCTGCCATTTATACCTCATCCCCTTATTCCTGAATTAATCCTTATTTTATGATTTAAAAGAAAAAATACCATCAAAAGACCAAGGGTGTAACTTTGGTTTGAGAAGTGGGGGGGGACACAAAATGGGGGAAAAAGTTTTCGATTTGAATCCCATTTCCTGCATGTACATACATTTAGGGACTATGGTGATACAAAATCCAGGAAATAATTAAGTTAATTTAAGGATCAATTCTGCCAAAAAGAATGGTAGACTACGAATTGTATCAAGACCAACGATGTTACTTTCTTTATTGGGTTAATAGGGACCGATCGCCAAGACTCAGAGAATATGTTATAAGTCGAAAAATGTTCACCAATTAATGTTTTGATAATAATGTTTAAAAAATGTGAGAATCAATTTCCACTGTTAAACTTTTATTTCAAAATGAAATGGGGCTGTGCGATTTCTAAATCGCTTTATAGCACGATTTTCCACGCCCCCGACCTCCCGCAGTATGCTATCTGAACCAATCAGAATGCAGCGCCTAAATGGAGCACGAGAACAGAACAGACCAGGGCGGGCATACAAACGTAACGCCAGGTTCACAAGGAGCCTTGACAGATATATCGTTTTGCCGATATTATCGGTCGATATGAGCCTGTCGCCGATATATCGGTATTGGCGAACATGCCGCCGATATGAATTTTTTTTTACAAAACATATAAATGCAGATAAAATGCTTGAAATGGTAATTACTTAGTTTGTCCAGCAGAGACAGACTCCATTGTTTGCTACTGGCGACCTGGATGAAAGCTTTAAAGCTTAAGTCTATGGAAAACAATTTAAACTTTGAACGGCCATATCTCCATAAAGGCACGGCGAATCCGCACCAAATTCGAGGGATCCCTTCAGCTCAAGGAACCCTCACGATCGAGTGTACGTCTAGAGGCCCGCTTTAGAATGAGACCACCCCCACGTCGATAGACCCCGGGGTTCGGGAGTTACGGCTGGTTAAATTCGCAGTCCGGCGCCGACCGATCTAGCGATTCCGGGGGGCTACCGACGCACGGAGGGTGGCATTCGAGAGGGCTCCTCAAGCTGAAGGGATCCCCGAATTTGGTGGAGATCCGCCGGCGCGTTTGCGAGATAGTGACACCAGCCAACACTATCACTTCAGTAAGGAGGTCTCTTTTTCAGGCAGCAGCATTCAAGCGTTGTATTATTCGACCGTAAGTGCCCTGCGAAGTGGACTTCACATGAATTTCCACCATGATTCCAGTTCCAAGGGAACATTCAAAAGAGCATTCAAAGAATTTATTGTCTTTATTTCCAGAGGTAAGGTGAGAGCGGGGCACATACGTAACACTTTTTGAGTTTCTCAGTTTGTGTAAATCCACATGGGGTTCAGAAAAAAAAAATATTTTATCCAAGGTAATTTTACACTTGTCTAGTACAAACATGTCACTTTGTTTCATAATTACAGTATATAAATTTTTCTTTATTTACCCTCAAAAAATTGGAAGTGAAATGTGACAACATGCCCCATAGGTGGAACACATTGTAACATCTGAAGGGCACGTTGTAACTTGACCATATAACAGCTTAAAATATTATCTGATCGAATTTAAAAAAATACAAGAACAAACTAAGTATTTGTTATATACAATCACAATTATATATAGATATAATATGTTTTTTTTTTTTTTTCAATCAACTAATGGCATTGTTTTAAGAATTAACAAATAATCTGATTTTGGGTCTGACAATGAATACAATTGAACCATGCTTGGGACGGCCCACATAAATGAGAAAAAATGCTTTACATGTCTTGAAATAATAATTTTTAAACATTGACTGTCAGTCTTTATTCATCTGTTTCTCGTTGTTTCTCATTTAAATTAATTGAAGTAAATAGTGTAAATTACATCACTAATGCCATAGAATGGCACATTGTAACACAGTGTTACAACGTTTCCCATCTGCGCAACTGGAATTTAAAAATGGTTAGTGTCTTCTGCTAGTAATCAAAACATTAAAAAACTATCTGAACTGATAAATAACAGATTGGGGATTAAAATAATAGCAGATTTGTCTAATTTAAAATGAATAATAAAAACTGAGATAAAATTTTTTACTTAAGCCAGAATTTAAATTTTACAATGGTAAAATAAATATCAAATACGTTGTGTTACAACAAAAAACCCCGTTACTTGGTGCATCGCACTCATCACAAGTTATTGTTACATTTTTATAATGCTTACAGCGATCTCTGTCCCCATTATAAGGTTTATCACCACTTTGAAGCGACGATCATTGCAAAAAAAATGTGTTTATGTAATTATTCTGTTTATGTATATACTGTTTTTATCTAGTACCAGTCAAAGTTTGGACACACGAATGAAAGTGTCCAAACTATTGCTGTACTGTACATTATACACAAAGATATATCGATATCGACCTTTTTTTTTACTCCCTAATATCGGTTCCAAAAAAACCCATATCGGTCGGGCTCTATTCACACACTCCGTCGGATGGTGCATATGCAGCAGTCAGCGGTGCGTCTGCCAGCAGTCGGATGCGATGTTTCGGCACGGATCTATTTCTGCGTGTGCTGCACGCGCTGAATTAAAGTGCAGCGCATTTTATTTGCGGTAAAAATTAAAATGGAAAATTGAACAGAAATTTAGTAAGTCCCCCTACAGGCATATATTAAATTCTATGTTCACAGTCAACCATGGCTTGTGGCGAGATTTAAAACAAGGAATATTGCACTTTTAGATAAACAAGGCAACAACAGATGGCTCTCGTGGTGGTAGTTAAACAAAGTTACATTTATTGAGTTTAAACGTGAATATGCCTATGAAAGATTGTATTACTGTACTGCATAAAAAAAAATTTGCAATGCTGAAAAAGCATTTCCAGTGACAATGTTTGGATTTGAAATAAAAATATTGGATAAATGTTGTGTTTGTGGTAAAACAGCCGCGGATCAGGAGTGAACTGCAAACGCGTCCTGTGCGAAAGCAAAAAGAGTCCGTGCTGCTTCTGCACCGCATACACACACTGTATACGCATTGCAGACGGAGTACGTGTAAACTTGGCGCAACAAATCTAGTTCAACACCTGAGGCAACGCCACAAAGAGCTCTATGACCAATGCATGGCAAAAAAAATCCCTGGACACGGGATTTTTTTTTCCTGCCATTTGTCTATTCTAGAGACATTTTGTTACACTTTTACTTAGTGATTATTTTGCCTTATCTCCGTTTTATGTCAGCTTTTTGATAAAGCTCTAATTGGCTTTCTTTTGGAGATGTTTCAAATTCACACTGAATGCATTAAATGACTGTAAAGCATGTCTGTGTGTCAAAATCGAAATCGCAAAATTGATCAAAGAAATCGCGATAGGTTTTTTTTTTGTCCATATCGCACAGCCCTAAAATTAAAGCACTTTTTTCTTTGTGTGAAGAACATTTTGATAATCTAAAGAAACTTTTTCCACTATAAAGAACTTTTGTGCAATGGAAAGGTTCCAGGCTGTTAAGGTTCTTCATGGAACTACAGGCAAATAAGCACCTTTCAATTGCCCCACCTGAGATACACTTTCTGATACAGTTGATGTGCAAGCTGATGTATATTTCAATCTACAGAATTAATTTTGATACTGTAATAGAAAAGGAGTGTATGAACATTGTTAGTGGCCAGCTGTTGCATCAATGAAAGTTAATGTCTTTCAATAAAGATTAATACTGATTTCGAAACAAACGTTTCACAACGCATCACGTTGCTGTGGTTCGATGGCGTGTTTCTTCTAGAGTGAAGAGTGAGTTTACTATAGATAAACTTGTGCAGCAAAAGTTGTTGGGTTTTTTTTTTTTTTTTTCATGCGGAGAAGTACTCAGCTGACGTAATGCTTTTAATCCATTTTGTAAACTATGTATTTACCAAACAGGAAAGGGCAACTAAGTGTAAAACCAATCAGAATGTGTCTAAGAGGACCATGTAATAGATCAGTACAGCTGATGATTATACATGAATCTCTGCCCCCAAACAATACAAATTGCGGGGCTGAGTGGCGGGAGTACATTTTATCAAATGTGTTGACCAGTGGGATTTTACTAAGCCTAAAAGTGATGTTTAAAAAAAAAAAAAAACTGAAATATTGCTAAAACACAATTTTAAAATACATAGAATATTTCACAATTTTATAGATATTTTGAAAAGGGTGAAATTGAGTGAACAGAACAGAACAATTAAATTCAATGTTTAAATCAAGAAATATAATTCACACTATGCTTTCCACACGGTTTTTCATTAGAACGCATAGGCTCCAATCCAATTAATGATAGCAATGAGTTATGCGCAAACTTGCCGAAATAAAAATGTAAAAAAAATTGACAATATTTACTCAAAATATTAAAAGCAACCTATTAAACTATTAAACATGGTGAAAAAAGGCTGTGCAACGTTAAATTATGAACGAACTGGGGAGATTCCGATAGTCTGCAAAGTGGACATTGTTTTCAGGCCTAGCGAATACATTTGCCTATCACCGATAAACAGCCATAATTATCAACAAATACTTTTTCCAAATATACATAGATAAACGGCAACAAATTGTTGAATCAGAGTTTTGAATCAACTCACGACACAGAAATTAATCATACATAACTCTAACAATATTTTGCACTAAGAATGGCGCAAAACTAACAACACAGTGCATTAAAATCCTCACAATGCATCTTTATTTTAAAATGATCACGAATATATCCTGGATATTCAATATAGTCGCCCATCCCCTACTACAGTGAGAGCACGCAGGCAGAGAAGCGCTCAAGGACAACAACAGTCTCATTTCACACAAACACACCTAATGTGGAGATACAGATGCATAACAATGCTGCTCCATTTCAAAGCTGTGTAGATGTAGTATCAGACAGGAACAAACTGCAGACGATCAAAGACAATAACACTGAGAAAAAAAGAAAAGCAGAACATGAGGTTGCAGCACTCACCGGTGAGAACAGCTTTAGCGGACAGGTCAGCCAGGTCCAGGGCAGACTTGCCGTCGGTGTTGCGGATGTTGGGATCGGCGCCGTGCTGGAGCAGAACTGTGCAGGGGAAACACAAGCAGTATCGTAACTCAGGCAGGCAGAGGCTGCTGCTGGGGCCGTTTGCACCGCTGACTGGGAGCGCTTGCCTCGGCATGGTGCAGACATAAACACACATCGCGCACCAGCGCGCCAGGAGCAGCAGTGAAAACAGCCCGCACGGAAAAACACACACTGCAGTGAGACGGGGGGAAAAAGCCCATGTTACTGAGAGAGAGTCCGACTCCGGGCATGTGACGGGAACTCTGGTATGAGAGTGGAATATCAAAGCATGTCTACCGATCCTCTCCACGGCCCCCTGAGAGAAAGGAACAGAGATGGAGAGAGCACTCTGCTATTGAGACCCAAGTAACGCAGAGCACCTAGAGCGAGCAGCGTCTATCAACTGTCTCCAATCCTCCCCCTCTCTCTGTACAACAATATACGCGTGTACACAGGCTAACGTACGCGTCCCCTCCCTCAACCCACCCCGTCTATTCCACTACCCACCTCACTAACACTTCCACACATCTCTTTGCTCACTACATCTTCAACACACAGATCTGTGGCATCAGAGAGGAACTACAAAGAATCCTTCTTAAAAAAATAAGCATCTCCATGCTTCAAATCTTTGGGAACATCCAGGAGCTTTGGACTAGTGATGTGCAAAACTACATGGTTTCAAAATCAACTAGTCGATTTATTCATCTATGCTAAGACTTGCATAATTAGGCTGATTTTGGGATCACCTGGACCTAATTTTCAATTTATATGTGCAGGGACAATTCAATGTACATGGCAGCATTTCTTTTACACAATACTAATTTTTGCTTTCCTCAACCATTATCTTAAAGAGATTAAATTTGTTATCTTAAAGCGTTCACCCAAACATGACATTTCTGTCATCATTTACATCATCTTCATGCCATTCCAAACCTGTATGACTTTCTTTTGCGAAAAATGCTTTTTCCGTTTTGGTGACCATTGAAAAACAACACGACACCGAAAATAATATTTCTAAAAATATCTTTATGTTCCACTGAAGAACAGAATCATACAGGTTTGGGGCGACACGGGGGTGTGTAAATGAAAGCAGAATTTTCATTTTTGCTATTTAAAGTACCGCTGCTAAATATATAAACAAATAAATGAAATAATATTATACAATAGTTGACCTCACTAATTGACGTCTTGCTTGTTGCACAGTTTGTCAACCATCATGGCCCATCTTCTCTGAAAGAAAAAATTATGCTAAAGAACTGCAAGATAATTACAGCACTGTGGCAAAAAATAAATAAAATAATAAAATGATGATGATGATAATAATAATATACTTTAAAAATCTAGAAATTAAAAGGTCTACAAAAACTAGATTTTGTTTTTAATTAATTTAAAATGTTTTAATAAAAAAAATATTCATCAATTATGCATTAAATTGATCAAAAGTGACAGTAAAGACATTTAAACAATTTAAAGATTTAATCAAAGAATCCTGGAAAAACACATACATTATATATATTATATTTATTTATTAAATGTTAAGCAGCACAGCTGTTTTCAGCACTGATAATAAGAAGAAATGTTTCTTATGCAGCAAATCAGCATATTATTAAAGGATCATGTGACACTGAAAGACTGGAGTAATGGCTGCTGAAAATCAGCTTTGCCATCACAATAATAAATCACATTTTAAAATATATTAAAAAGAAAGGTTTTTTTAATAAATATAAGATTATAATAAGACATTTCAAAATAAAAGTTCGGTTTAACTTGAGGGCATTGGCAGAAATATATTCGGTGTGATAGAAAGAATGTACGAACAGAGCTGCTACTCTAATAAAATTATTAAAAGCCTTATTTTTAGGAATAACATTCAATATTCTTCAATGTTTTAATGTAATATTAAATTACCTTTATTTTCCAAAAAATTTAATTAGTTTAATTTTCGTTACTTAAAAGATAGATTAAATTAATGTTTTATGCCTTAAAAATACACAACACAGAATTTCTGAGCAAACAAATCATAAGGCTATTGTAAGAATAAATGAAACTTGTTTTATGCTTTCAAATTAGACATGCTAAAACAGAATTTGGTTACAATAAAACATAAGGTTGGACAAATAAACCATTTTATAGGGCCCTAAACCTAATATTTGTTAAACTTTTAATAAATTGATGTTAAATTGTTAAGTTTCATGATTCCCCAAAGCCGTAAACCTAGGGGAAACACTAAGCTTTACGAGAAAGCTGTTCTCAAAACACTACTGTTACATCTTTAAAGCCTGTGGAAAAAAACAAGTGTTTTGTTTGGATTTGTTCATAAATCCTAGGAAAAGAAGTGTACCTAAAAAAAAAAGGAGAGCAATCTTGCGTTGCGTGAGTATGATTGTGATGCTACTGCTATGCCAGTGACTCATAGGTCATCCATTTCTCATCACAAAAACAGTTTTGACAAGCATTAAACCCATGTGAAATACACCACTGCATCAAGGGAGGACTCGGGGTTTGATGCGGAAAAACACAGGCTGAGGAAAACGGTTTAGCTAAGTGGGAAGATACAGCTACCATCAACCCTCTCAGTCAAATTAATATGCACTAAAGGACCCACATAGACCACATTTGCATACACTGGTGTCATGAAAGCACTTGAGCGGTGGGCTGCCATGGGGTTGGGTGGGCACAGAGGGTTGGAAGTGTTGGAAGCATGACGGCAATGGGGTGATTAAAATTCGTTGGCGTGCTTATGACAGCTTGCCGATCCATCAGGCGACAGGCATCGAGGGGACATCATTGTAACCTCCGCGCTCCAGGCACCCCCCCCCCCACGAGACGCATCTACGTTGTCTGCATGCGTAGTTAATTATACATGCTGAAGTGTAAAAGAATGCTGACAAAGCTATTTTTTTGTCTCTATCAATTAATTTATTCAAAAAATACATTGCATTGGTTTAATTTGTGTATTAAAGTGAATTCTGATGCTTTTCAGGGAGCATAAATGTCAGTGTGATAAAACTGTTCTGATATCATAACAAAGAAAAGAGCCTTGTTGCAAAGGAAACGGGTACCTACCTTTACAGAGTCAAGTTAAGGCTGGTCTGTGCCTGCTCAAAATTCAGTGTAAAAGACACAATGCTGCATCAAAGCCAGACTAAATTATGCCTGCTCAGACCCACCTCAGCCCCTTGTATCAAAATATATTGTTGCAATTGCTGTGTAAATGCATTTAAGCCACCTCTGAGGAGCATTAAACAGTCTGTGCAAAGACACTTTAAGGGATAGTTCACCTTCAGTTGCTGGTTCCCATTGACTTGCATAGTGTTACTTTTTTCCCTACTAGGGAAGTAAGGGGACCAGACGAAACCTGAAGGGTGAACTATCCCTGTTAAATAAGATTCAGACAGCACTCGTGCCAGTTGGTAATTTGTGCGTACTTATATTCAGGGTTAGATTGGACATGTCACTAAACCATCCACCACATAGGGTGGCGACAAATAGGCATAACCGAGGGCGGTGTGCCATGACATACGTAATGTTAATGCGTGTTGTTGTAAAGGATGCGAGTTACAAACAAAAGAAAAAGAAACCTTACAGTTAGCCTGATGGGACCAAACTCCCTTTGTGATTTTAAAACGTAAGACAGTACCCAGATTTGAAGACTACAGTAAGATTTAACTTCTACTGTTAATAAGATTTTGGTAGGCTACTATTAGATGGATAGCCTAAATGTTTAAATTCAGATGGGCTACCTGTTTTTGTTTTTTTTAATGGTATATCAAAAAGTGTATATATGTTTTAAATGTGATTGTTGGTACATTTGACCAGTTTTTACCATACTTTCAAAACAAAAATGTAAATAGGAAAAATGTGCAATATGAAAATAATTGAAGACAAATGTGTTTTACTGAGAAAAAACAAGATTGGGTTTTAAAAAGCATTTTTCCAAAAGGTACATCTGGAAAAAGGGGGGGGTCGTCTTATAATCAGGGTCATCTTATATTCGGGCCAATACGGTAGTAGTTCATGATATCTGCAAAAAAAAAAAAAATTTATAATCTCACCTTGAAATTTTTTTACAAATTTTATGTTTAGGATGTGTATACTCTCAGCGTGGTACATGTATTTTAAATGGACCGTTTACATTTTCTTTCTTTCTTTATTAACAGACAACCTTACAGGGATCCAATAAATTAGAATGTCATGGAAAAGTTAATTTATTTCAGTAATCCAACTCAAATTGTGAAACTCATGTATAAAATAAATTCAATGCACACAGACTGAAGTAGTTTAGGTATTTGGTTCTTTTAATTGTGATGATTTTGGCTCACATTAAAAAAAACCCACCAATTCACTATCTCAACAAATTAGAAGATGTTGACATGCCAATCAGCTAATCAACTAAAAAAAAACCTGCAACGGTTTCCTGAGCCTTCAAAACGGTCTCACAGTTTGGTCCACTAGGCTACACAATCATGGGGAAATCTGCTGATCTGACAGTTGTCCAGAAGACAAGCATTGACACCCTTCACAAGGAGAGTAAGCCACAAACATTCATTGCCAAAGAAGCTGGCTGTTAACAGAATGCTGTATCAAGCATGTTAACAGAAAGTGAGTGGAAGGAAAAAGTGTGGAAGAAAAAAAAAAAGCACAACCAACCGAGAGAACCGCAGCCTTATGAGGATTTTCAAGCAAAATAGATTCAAGAATTTGATTATACTAGTTGGGGGGGAAATTGTGAACTTCACAAGGAATGGGACTGAGGCTGGGGTCAAGGCATCACCACACACAGACGTGTCAAGGAATTTGGCTACAGTTGTCGTATTCCTCTTGTTAAGCCACTCCTGAACCACAGACAACGTCAGAGGAGTCTTACCTGGGCTAAGGAGAAGAAGAAATGGACTGTTGCCCAGTGGTCCAAAGTCCTCTTTTCAGATGAGAGCAAGTTTTGTATTTCATTTGGAAACCAAGGTCCTAAAGTCTGGAGGAAGGGTGGAGAAGCTCACAGCCAAAGTTGCTTGAAGTCCAGTGTTAAATTTCCAAAGTCTGTGATGATTTGGGGTGCAATGAAATCTGCTGGTGTTGGTCCATTGTGTTATTTGAAAACCAACGTCACTGCACCCGTTTACCAAGAAATTTTGGAGCACTTCATGCTTCCTTCTGCTGACCAGCTTTTTGAAGATTTTCCAGCAGGATTTGGCACCTGCCCACAATGCCAAAAGCACCAAAAGTTGTTTAAATGACCATGGTGTTGGTGTGCTTGGTGTTGGCCAGCAAACTCACCAGACCTGAATCCCATAGAAAATCTATGGGGTATTGTCAAGAGGAAAATGAGAAACAAGAGACCAAAAAATGCAGATGAGCTGAAGGCCACTGTCAAAGAAACCTGGGCTTCCATACCACCTCAGCAGTGCCACAAACTGATCACCTCCATGCCACGCCGAATTGAGGCAGTAATTAAAGCAAAAGGAGCCCCATACCAAGTATTGAGTACATGTACAGTAAATGAACATACTTTCCAGAAGGCCAACAATTCACTAAAAATGTTTTTTTTATTGGTCTTATGAAGTATTCTAATTTGTTGAGATAGTGAATTGGTGGGTTTTTGTTACATGTTAGCCAAAATCATCACAATTGAAAGAACTGAAGACTTAAATTACTTCAGTCTGTGTGAATTGAATTTATTTAATACACGAGTTTCCCAATTTAAGTTGAATTACTGAAATAAATGAACTTTTCCATGACATTCTAATTTAGTGAGATGCACCTGTATTTGTCATTGACCCTGGAAATGCGTTTTTAAAAATAATGATTAAGATGTGAAAACTCACATTTATTCAACATGTGTGAACAATGTTATTACTTTTTACATGACCGTCATACCAAATGACTTTTCAATAAACTGAAAACAGCATAACAGTTTTTCAAAACCATATAAAACAAAGTACATTCATAGAATTTGGTATATGCGTTTTAAACTACATTTATAATAGATGTATTTTGTTTCTTTCTTTATCATGTACAATCTTATATGTCATTGACCCTGAAATAAACATAAAAATGTGTGCACAGAATACAAATGAAAGAACCCCAGAACCGACTGCTGTAAAACAGGTGCCAAGACCTACAGTTGGTCATAAGGACCTTCCAAATAAACAACGGGCGCCGCGTGCGCAGTAATTGGTGGTTGGAGTGTGATCAGCAGAGTAAGGTAATTACGACCAAACACTGAGAGGGCCGATTAACTGAGAGCTTCAGAGAGAACATGGGTGCTTGGGTTAATGCATAACCATGTACAAATCCCTGCTGTTCTAACAGCGCTCAGAGAGTATTGCAAACACGCATATATCTCAGACAGCCATCTCTGCAAACTGCCGTTCATTCAATTTCTCGACATACTTAGACAACGGTGAAAATGGCCATTAGTGCCAAGTGAAATCATTAGCAATTTGATAAACCCAGAAGGGAATGGAAGAATTGACTCGCAGGGCTTGCAAACACACATACACATATCCGGGATTGAAGGTATGCGCTGGAGACGTTTGTGATTAATCAATTTATTGATTGTTAATTTCATCCCTTGTGTGCTGTGCACAGTAACGGTTAGCCTCATTGGAAAATAAGAGTGGATGGCTACAGCTCAAGGCTATGAATGTGGGGAGATCACACTTGCTCATCCGGTAAAAAAATCAGGAACGAGGTGGAGAGGTAGAAATAAAAATTAAAACATTGTCACCATTATCGTCATCCATCTTTGAGGTAAGGAATGACGACATGACCTGTAATTTCAAATTGCCCCAATGCAGCTTTGGGCTGATGGGCAGAGAAATTAACAAGTGGAGACCAGCAGCAATCCTAATTAGCAGAGGGGATGCTAATTATTTATTCATCATGAAAAAGGGCAAAGGTGACAACACTTGTTGGGTGCCAAAAGGATGAAGATAAAAAGAGAAAAAGCTTCAATAGTGAAAAAAAAAGCCTAGTGCTGTTTATTGTTTATTATCTTGGTCAACTAGTAAGTAATGCTTTTGGATTTGGAAAAAGAAAAATTGGCATAAATTACTGTAACTGTACTTGGTTTATAAATATAGGCTACGGGACTCCAGACTGCAACTAAAACTGTCACATTTGCAACCAAAAATATTAATTTGCGATTGAAGTTTCTTCTGAGGTCACCACTGGCGACTAGGCCTATGTATTTACATGTTATGACTTAAAAATTTGCATGTAATGCCTTTTTTCCTGTTTGTTTTGTGTTGGGTTGGCTTTGTCAGCTGACAAATAGCTTTGTCAGCATTCTTTTACACTTCAGCATGTATAATTAATTACGCATGTAGACAACGTAGATGCGTCTCGTAGGGAGGGGGGCCGCCTGGAGTGTGGAGGTTATAATGATGGCCCCTCCCCCCCCCCCCCCCCCCCCCGATGCCTGTCGCCCTGATGGATCGGAAAGCTGTCATAAACATGCCAACAAATTGAAAATCACCCCATTGCCGTCATAGCTCCAACACTTCCAACCTCTGTGCCACCAAACCCAAAGGTAAGCCCCTACCATAACCGCAGCTCAGCTTCAAATTAAATATCAAGTTAATAATGTTGGTAGTTTTACCATCAGTTCAAGCCCGAAAGGCAACAGAGTCACGTGACAGACACAATGATGAAGCTGGTATGTGTACACAAGCCACTGTTAAGACAGCTGACGTGCTATGATTTCTGACAAGACAGTTCACTCTCCTGTGATGTGACCCGGTTCCCCTCACACACACACACGTTACTCTACGCTGTGCAAAACTCAGCATTTGAACAGTCAATAGCAAATACTTAAAACTAATAACAAAACATACTTGCAGTCGCTGATTCAGAAACACCAGATTGTCATAGCAAAGTCAGAATCAACCCTTTTTTTTTTTTTTAGGAAATGGCTAGCAGCAAATTTGAACTTCTGGGTTGTGCTGTTCTGTTGTAAATAAATCTTAACCAGTGTTTCCTCATTGCATCTACTTTCGGAAGTCCAAATAAAGTGCTTTTGCTATCGCACAGAAACACACAGCGTCTCCCTGACACGACTGCATCAACACTACTGTGGTTCCTGAAACCACACCTTCTTTCTTAGCGTGCACATTTGGGCGGGCATTATGCTAATATTTCCACATTGTGACGTAGACATGTGGGGGCTTGTTAGAATGAGTCGTTTTAGGTAGGTGTGGTTGACTCTAACTTTTATAAAGAATATCTCTTTGGATTTGAGACTTTAGGTTTGCAACTGTACAGAACTTCTTTATGCACAAAGAGCTTGTAACACTCCAAGAGAAAGGAAAACTTGAAATCGCAAACGACCCCTTTAAAAGGGGTTGGAATGTAACGCCTCTTCCCATAACGCGCGAGCTTCATTTTTTCAAACTAAATGTAAAGACACAGCTGAAAGGGGAACAGAGTCTCGGACGACCCACAGTGACTCACTGTGTGATCTCTCTCTCTCTCGCTCGCTCTCTCTGCAAAACTCCGATTCCTAAATGCATCTACTTTCGGAAGGTGAAATAAAGTGGTTTTGCTTTCGCCTAGAGACACACAGCATCTCCCTGACATGGTTGTTTCAACACTAACTGCGGTTACTGAAAACCACGCCTTCTTTCTTTGCGTGAACATGTGGGCGCATTATGCAAATATTTCCACATAGTGAGGGAGATATGTGGGGGCATGTTAGAACGAGCCATTTTAGGGGGGCGTGGCAGAGTCTTAACTTTGATAAAGAATATCTCTTTGGTTTTGAGACTTTAGTCTTTGCAACTTCAGGGATCTTATCTATGCACAATCAGCTTGTAACACTCCAAAGAGAAAGGAAAACTGAAATCGCATCATATGACCCATTTAAAGTGAAACTTGACTCTGTCTCCGACGGCCACAGGCGGGCGCCATTCACACATACTGCATTTAAAATCATATGAGATGCAGTGAAAGGAATAAACCTCCACAAATTTGTAACGTGTTTTCTAAAAGTTTAAACTGTTTTAACTTTGCATGGCTACATCTCTTGTGTGAGAAGCGAGTGCAGCAGTCGTATTTGTCAGTCTAAAAAATGCACCGAATATGCATTCTGTGTGAATGTCTTGGTTTCGGTTTTAACCTAATCAAGATCTTCTCCACATTGAGCTTCTATATTTCTCTAATATTTTGAAAGAATAATGCAGCAGCGGCGCGTCTCGTGGGCTAGACTAACAAAACATTAAAATGCAACGTCACTTACATCATCATCACCACATCTCATGCTCCACTGATGACGCTCCCAGACACACACCTAACATTCGATTGTACCATTTTTGCAATCAAATGCAAATGTTTATTTTAAATTAAACTAATATTAAATTTTTTATTCACAATCTCCTCATCACAGGCAGTCACAGCACTCAATTCAGCATGTGTTCATGTTTGTGTGTGCTGTCGGCGTCACTCAGAGGACGTGCACTATATCGAACATTTTTTATATCGTTATCGAAGAAGGTGTACCTTCGATAAATATCGATACCGTTTTATACATACATATATTACATATATTTTTTTCTTTTCTTTTTCTACCCATCAAATCCTGAAAAAGGCTGTATCCCTATTTCCACAAAAATATAAAGTGGCAAAACGATTTTCAAACTCTTTGATAAAAATGTTTCCTGAGCAGCAAATCAGAAAATTAGAATGATTTCTGAAGGATCATGTGACACTGAAGACTGGAGTAATGTCAGCTGGAAATTCAGCTTTGCATCACAGAAATAAATGTTTTCATATATTATTTTCAAAATTATATTTTAAAATAAAACAAAAAAGTTACTTTAAATTGTACTAATATTTCACAATATTACTGTATTTTTTTATTTAAAAAATGCAGCCTTTCCCACTCAAACTTTTGAACGGTAGTGTGTAAATGTATGTGTACTAGGGTTGGGCGATGTCTACCAAATTGGCATTGGACGATGTCTACAGTGAAACATCGTGATGGACGATGACATCGGGGGGCGGGGTTAGGGGTGTGCCCGAAGCGTGAAACAAATAACGTTCTACGGAGCCACTAAAAGGTTAGCCGCTTGCTAGCGGTAGCCTGTTGCATTACATGAAAGTTCACTTACTACATACACGGAGTAAGGAGAAATATGTGATAGGACGATGGTGAATGATTTGCTGATGCTGAGCACCAATGACAAACATCTAATCTTGTCAAATGTGTGGTAAGTACTGCCGCTCCATAGTATAAAGTCCTTGTGATCGCGAATCTCAAACATGAAAGTGAAAGTAAAATGAGAGCGCGCAATCGAAAGCGCTTTCAAAAGCGGCTCCCTGATGCCCGCAATTTATATACAGTCACCTATACTTACCCAACGATATAATTGCGAGAAAACTTATTGAAATTTTTTTTATCCTCCCATCTCGAAGGCTATTTATTCCCTTTAGGGTTTCCGTAGAACACTTCATTTCCTTTCCAAACACGGAACTGGGATACGGCGGATTGCGGGAGACGGGGTGGGGGGATGGTAGGCCTGGGTGATAAAACGGTATCGATATTTATCGACGATATTTATATACACCTTCTTCGATAATGATAGAAAAAAATGTTCGATATAGCACACAATATAGGCACATACTATGAGTGACGCAGACAGCACACACACACAAAACATGCTGAAATGAGTGCTGTGCCTGCTTGTGATGAGGAGATTGTGAATAAAGAGTGAATATTTGTCGAATTTAAAATAAACATTTGCATTTGAATGTTAGGAGTGCATCAGGGAGCGTCATTAGTGACGTGCGAGATCTGCATAAATACATGATGCGGTTTTGTTCATAATTGTTTATGCAATTTACAAAATTTATTATTTTATGAGTTAATTTAGATGATAATGCAGTTTTTAGACAGATATTTCCTTGCGTTGACACATTTAAATGTGCTGCATATTTTGACTCATTGCACCCTCCTGTGGCCTTGGGATGTCAAAAGTTTCCTTAAGACCAATTTAATCTGCATATAGTGAAGACATCAGGAAATTAGATATGTTTAATTTTTATTTTGTGATTGTAAAAACTAAAAATATTTGTTGTTGTCGCATATTTGGGTAATTAAAAATACAGTGGTTAACTGTAAACATTTTTTCTATTGCTCGGTTTAAAAAAAGGTTATAAAAATGTCAATAATTATCGATACCGAACGATATGAAACATTATATCGTTGATAAATGTTTTTGCTATATCACCCAGTCCAAGGGGAAGGAATCACGATGTCAGCTTAACATCGTGATGGCTGTCAGCCATCGGCGATGGACGGTGGCATCGTCTATCGGCCCAACCCAAATGTGTACACACACATAAATATATAGGCCTATATAAACTAGTGTTGGCCGATTTGGTCATTTTTCATATCGTCATATCGCCAAGCTTTGAGATTGCGATACACAATATTATCGTGCATGGATGGGTGAGGCAAGAGAGAGACTCTCTGTACTTGTCGTAGGCTATTTTATAACTATTTGCCGTTTTAAACCGCGCATGCATGAGACAGAGAGAGCCTATGGAAGCACCAATAATCAAAATAATATACTTTCAAACATACTGATAAACTAACATGTTAAATTTAAAAATATTTAAAACAGATAGT
Organism: Sinocyclocheilus anophthalmus; assembly: GCA_018155175.1. Taxonomy (NCBI): domain Eukaryota; kingdom Metazoa; phylum Chordata; class Actinopteri; order Cypriniformes; family Cyprinidae; genus Sinocyclocheilus; species Sinocyclocheilus anophthalmus. The sequence goes on along the minus strand of JADLZN010004260.1, from coordinate 274,262 downwards.
TCATAATTATATATTCGGATACAACAGTCTTACATCGCTATTAGGACCGCGCATCCTGTGACAAGTTTGCCGCATTGGCGCACGGAAGTTATCCGTGTGTGAAGTTATCCGTCAACTGTGAAAAATATAAATATTGGACATAAACGAACACGTTAAATATAAAAGTATTTAAAACAGGTAAGTCAGGACTGCGTGCCCCATGACGTGCCCTGTTAGACTGATAATTAACTGCATATTTTTATAATAACGATGAAGAATAAGCATCAATATTTTTGTTAATGTGCTGTAAAGAAAACAGAATACTGATGAAGATGCAGTTTTCGGCATGTTCATTCATACAGCTGTTCAAGAAAAAATTTATTTTTTAGCACTCTTGACATAATTTGTAAATATGTGACCCTGGACCACAAAACCAGTCATGAGGGTCAATTTTTCAAAATTGAGATTTATACATCATCTGAAAGCTGAATAAATATGCTTTCCATTGATGTATGGTTTATTAGAATCGGACAATATTTGGCCGAGACACAACTATTTGAAAATCTGGAATCTGAGGGTGCAGAAAAATCTAAATATTGAGAAAATCGCCCTTAAGGTTGTCCAAATGAAGTTCTTAGCAATGCATATTACTAATTAAAAATTAAGTTTTAATATATTTACAGTAGGAAATTTACAAAATATCTTGTGACCTAATGATTTTTGGCATAAAAGAAAAATCTATAATTGACCAATACAATGTATTTTTGGCTATTGCTACAAATATACCCCAGCAACTTAAAGGGGTCATATGATGCGATTTAAATTTTTCCTTTCTCTTTGGAGTGTTACAAGATCTGTAAAGTTGCAAAGACTAAAGTCTCAAATCCAAAGAGATATTCTTTATAAAAGTTAAGAGTCAACCACACCTACATAAAACAACTCGTTCTAACACGCCCCCACATGTCTATGTCACGATGTGGGAAGATTTGCATAACGCCACCCGTTCTCAAGCCCACCCGCCTCCGCTCACTCTAGCCCGCCGTGTGTTTCGTTGTGAAAGCGATATGTGCAAAACCTCTTTAGCTATTAATGTTTACAAATAAAAAGTGGAACTAATACACGTTTTTAAAACATGGCGCTCACGCACAAAATGTATGTGTGAACAACAATGTCCGTCTGCATGTTTACATTTAAATTAAAAAAAACGATCAAAAAGCAATGCAAAAGCATTCCACTGTTCCATTGCATGGTAATAGAATATAACCAAAGCCAAAAGTGGCCATATGTCCTGTCTGAATCGAAACACACCTTCTGGTTGAGGCACATGCAAACATCCTGGTAAAGCTAAATGTTTCTTTTGGTTACTGGCTCTATTAAAAACCAACCAAGCCTGAGGATTATGAACAATTAGGGCGTCAACCAGAGATGAGGGAAACAAACGACACATTGAAAAGAGGTTGCCTGGTATGCTTTAAAGCAATGGGCAACAACAAAAAACAAACCTCTATTGCTTTAGGTGCATCAGCATAAATCTACAATTTGAACTAACTTCCCTCTATAAGGCCTATCTTGCAGAATGTTGTGATCAATACTGAATCAAAAATATCTCAAGGACAGAAGTTTTATTTCCAGCATACTCTAGACCAGTGGTACCCATCCCTGGTCCTGAAGGCACCACAACACTGCATGTTTTGCATGTCTCCTTAATCAAACACACCTGATTCAGATCATCCGCTCATTAGTAGTGACTCCAAGACCTGAAATTGCTGTGTCAGAGAAAGGAGACATGCAAAATGTGCAGTGTTGGGGTGCCTCCAAGACCAGGGTTGGGAACCACTGCTCTAGACTGATGTATAAAAATGTGAAGTCTACTTGTACATGGAATGACTCAGCCTGTCTAAAGCGCTCCAAAATAAGTTCTCTGACGAACAAGTGCAAAGATAAAAGCCAGAGAACATCTACTTCAATCTTTTTTTAGATTGAGTGAAATTACATGCGTGTCCTCAGGCCTCTGAATTCTCCCTAAGATTGTGCAGATAATTCTTATCTCAAAGTTTTTAAATTGGAATTTTCTCCCATTTACTTGGATTATGCTAAAAACGTAGCAAGTGGCGCTCTGGATAAGATTGCTGTGAGCAGCAGACTACGTTCTTTTTGAACAAATTCGGATAACTAAAAAAAAGAAAATACAACCACAATACAATTTAAAATACCCTTTTCATTTTAGAAACAAACTCAGACGCAAATCTGCAGCCTAATTACGTAAAACACAGACTGGGAAGCACATCAAGCTGAAGCATATCATTTCATGATCTTCCCATTGTAATGCATGAAACAGAGGACTGAAATGTTTAACAGCATTCCACCATCACTAGGGATGTAACGATTACCGGTTTGACGATAAATCATGATAAAATTCCCCACGGTTAGTATTACCGTTTCATATTTTAATTATCATTATAACCATATTCGATTACCGCGATTAGCATAAAGCACAGTTTTAAGTAACAATCTCATGTGCGCACATCACGCAGAGTAGTTATGTTTTGTGTGAAAAGACGGCAGAAAAGCTGAGAGGTTTTAAAAGAGCGCTAAAGGCATAGGCGCCGATCCCTGAGCACCCATGGAAAAACACGAGACAGTCTCCGTTCATGTTAACCAATAAGAAATGGATTGCAGCTTTTATTCTCATTTTCATAGTTCATTTGAAGCTGTTTTTGGCGTTATTTTAATGGCAAATGGCAAGAGTGCATTATTGTAATACGAGAAGATGCCAGCACGAATCTCTCGGCTTGCTCTCCCATATAGTGATCATGGCTCTGCGCTGATCAGATATTACGTGTGTGCGCCCTCAAACTTTGTACTGTGTACACGCGAATAAGTGCTTATTGTAAACAGGTATTTATTAAATCATTTTATTTAGTGAAGCGCAACCCTCATAGAAAGAATGTGTGTATTATTTGGTAACTAATGTATTTGCAGTCCGTGTGTTTCACTTCGCAATTGGGGGTTGGGCACCCACCCGCAGAAACATAAATCGGGAATTATACAAATGAATATATGAGTGAATTAATTATATGAATGTATCTCTGAAGGTTCTGACTGTCTTCAGAAAAGATTCAATGGCATTTTGTTTTCATCTTCGCTCCATGTAATACCTAAAGGAAGTGTTCTTAATCGCAATACTGCTTTGTCCACGGAGGTTACGGGAAACAGCTCTAATTAAGCGCCACCTGCTGTCAGCGAGTGCATTTACAGAGACTTATATTTACATTCATCCTGTGTGCAGTTTCTGTCTGGCCAAAAACTAACCGAATTTGCATGCCCTGCTGCAGCCTAAATTTTGACCGGTTGATGAAAATCAAGCTTATGGATTCGACACATTTAAACAATTCAGATAAGTTATCTAGAAATATTTATGGAGCAGATAAAATACATATAATCATTAATTAATCAATTATCATTTTGGCTTAACCCTTTTCTTTATTTAAAGACTGAAATGTGAGGTTTACCTTTTTATGAAACTTTTTCAAAGCTTTATTTGAATATTTACATTAGATATTGGAAGGCTATAGTTAAACATGGTAATGTTATGGTTTTAATATTATGCACCCAAAAATAATTTATTTGTTGTTTGTGATTTTAAATATAAAACTTGAAGTGTTAATGTGGCAGTCCTTTCTGAACATTTCCAGCACATTTTAACAATACCGCGATAATACTGATAACTAGGGCTGCACGATAAATCGCATGCGATATTACGCGCATCTGTCAGTAAAGCCGTTTCGGTAATCAGCCGGTAATCTCATCACGTGCGCTGCTTTCACATGAGCAGCATTAACTTACACAGAGCCGTTGTTCATGACTAGCTGGCCAAACCACGTTATATTCGTGCCGATTTTTGGGACGAGCTACTAGTCAGTGAACAAACGGCTCTGTGTACGTAATGCTGCTCCAGGGAAAGCCCGCAGGTGACGGCGATAGAAAATTTACCGCGGTATTACAGAACCGGCTTCTGACACAGAGGCGCGGTAAAATATCGCATGAGATTTATAGTGCGCATACTGATAAACCATGATAGTTTGGTCACTATAATCGTGATCAGAAATTTTCATACCGTTACACCCTAATACAGCATATAGGGCCTTTCGCCCGCAGGAACCTTTCATAGTACCAGAACTAATTGTGGAAATACCCACTTTTTGGCGTTTTCGCACCGCCGGAACTGTGTGTGATTTTAGTACCGGACTGTCTTTTTCGAGAACCAAATTAGCTCCTTATCCGGAGCAGGGTCTAACCAGCACAACAGGTACTAATCGTGACGTAAGTAGACATTGATTGGACAAACGCATATGAAAAACGCCCTCACCGCCATGATTTAAAACGCCGTGTAAAAATACTGTAAACACTGTGTCAACTTATTTCGCAAATATGGAGAACAGCGATACATGGACGGACGCTGAAGTACAGGCGCTTGTAGCAAATGTTGCACTGCCAGTTGTCGTTGGAGATTCCTAGTCCTCCTTTCCGTTCTTTCAATCGCTTTATGTATACATCGACATTCCATGTCCATTATTGTGAAACCTGCGAGACACAACAAAAACACAGCTCAGAACACCGCGTCCTCCATCCTCCTGTTGTTAACAATGTTCTTTTTTGTTTCTGTTGTTGAACGCCACAAATGACGCGCTGTCGACCGGCTTACGTCACTTCCTAGTACACACTCTCGGTGCGAATGCAACCCTTTAAAGGGTACTGGGAAATGGTTCGCGCAAACTCGTCCAAGTACTTTAGACCTACAATTTAGTTCGTTGGAACCTAAGCGGTGCGAAAGGGCCTATTATCGGCTCTCTTCACCCCACAGATGCAATGTTACATTTCTCATGAATACCAAGCACTAAGATCTGATTAATGACTGAGAGCTGTGTAATAGTGTCAGTCACCGTGGCTAATCAAGAAGAATGCCACATGATTAACCCATATTGAGGACTGTTCCTCAGGCAAAACACAGAAAAAATTAAAGTCATACATCTTCAGAATTCACTAAGGCGAGATTGTACCATTCATCTCCTCAATCTACGAAGCTGACATGTTCCCCATCCGAATCCAAACCAACACTTTCAGCTCGAGAAACACGTTTCAGGTTGCACAAGCCAACTTTTCCGATGATATACCATTGTTATAGATGTAGAAGAGACAGAAGAAGGGGGGCTTACCGATGCATACGCAATTTGCCCTTGATGGCGGCTCATGGAGCGGAGTGTAATTCCAGTTGTCTCTGGCATTGGAATCGGCTCCTTGACAAAGCAACAAGCTGACCACCTCGGCGTGACCAAAGGAACAGGCGTTGTGCAGCGGGATCAAACCTCCATCGTCTCTTGCGTGCACATTCGCCCCCGTCTGCAGGAGATGTTCCACAACGTCTTTCCTTCCAAAACCTGCGAGACAAAAATGTCAGTTAATCAGGTTTACAACATACATATCAGCAACGTCTAGCAAGAAAATCATTTTACACTAGTGCTGCTGTTCTTTCCATTGATTGTCAAAACTTATCTATGATTTTAGTCATGATATGAGAACCTGTTTCAACGGAAAACTGCTTTATTTTGGTTTGTTTTGGTTACAGACCGAGAATACTATTGGATATGAAGAGGAAGGAAATAAACCGGTTTCCCACAATAGACCACAATGACGTTTAATATGTGTGTACAAGGATCATTCAATAATTTTTTTTGATATAATGCATGCATTATAAGCATCCTAAAGAGGCAAATACCCTTCAGTGACATACTTATTCCAACAAGAAATGTATTAGTTTACATTTAAAATAAAATATGTTTGGCAAGTACAGTTTTCCTTTCTGTGTGTGGACATATTTCCTACTGCAACAGGAAGCTGGGGCGGGACATATCAAATGGCTCCTTAATTTGCTTTAAAACAGCCTCTAAATAACCTAATGTAGTGGTTGCATTTACAAAGAGCATTTCTAGTTGAGCATAAAATGAAGAATGAACATGTATATAGAAATTTCAACATTATTATTATTAATTTTTAAAACCGTGTTTTGGCAGCTCTGGAGGATCACAGGTAACATGAAAGGGTCCGGTTTCAGTTTATCATACAATAATGCGAACCAAAGTAAACATGAATTTTGGACATTCGAGGACAAATTGTAACTTTATTACGATGTTTATTACTTTCATCGATCATCTCCCGGTGCACTGCGGTTCATTCAGCCTGCATGTTGAACTTTATTCACTTTCGGCAACGCATCAAACGAAAACAAACACGAGCAGACCGATTTAGCTCGCGGGGTGGTTCACTTTCTACTAGATGTTGCATTCTGTTGGCCAACTTGGTCAAACTCTACTTTATTCCCCTTGACCCCTATTCCTTTAAACCCATCTTACCGTTTATTTAGCGAGTTAAACCGTCTACCTGGCTGCTTTCCAGGTCGAGACTGATCGCAAACACTTATATATTTGTATTTAAAGTTACCTGCAGCGAAGTGAAGCGGGGTGGACTTGCGCCCGGCCATGTCCTTTGCGTTTACATTGACCGAATCCACCAGCTTCTTTACCCGAGACACGTCCCCATTCCTGCAGGCCTCAAATAGCTCCCTGAAAGCCCCACTCGTCCCGCAGACGCTGCCTCCAGGACTGGCACTACCGGAGTCGGGAGTGGAGTCCGCACTACTGCCCCCGCCGGTGGTAGACGAGCTAGTGCTGCTCGAGCTGGAGCTGCTGCTGCTGCTGAGGAGCGGAGCAGAGATTTCTGCAGTGATCTCCGGATCCCCGATGCTTTCCGGCTCCGCACCAGCCACAGAGCCGCCGGTGTCTGTGGGTGATTCTGGAGGCGTGAGGGGACTGGGGTCGGGTCTTGGTGGGGAGGATAAGTTTTGTTGTTGTTGCTGCTGGGAAGTGCGACGAGACGTCGCCATTTTCGCACTCAAATCCCCCTCTGGCAGCGAAAACAGTTTGGGGAGAACTTCCGGGAAGTGTCAGAGTAAAACTTCCGCTTGCAAATGGCCAAAACGGTCAAATATAACATATTTATTTATTTATTTTGCTATCTGTGTCTTATTACCATGGTAACCACAGTTTCCGCCAAGAAAAAATTCAGGGGAGGCAATTTTGTTCTGAATATAATTAAGAGAAATGATAAACAAACACTCTGCAAAGTGTTATGTAAGGAAATCTGCCTAAATATCAACAATAATATGACATTTTTTTAAAAAGGAAATCAAAATAAAACAGTTTACCATATTAATTCCTGCTATTATTGTTGATGGTTTGTTTCCAATGCCTACCTGCCTAAACCCCTCTAAAACCAGTTCTATGATCAACCAAAACAGCTTAAATCAGAAACCATCTTAATCTGTATTATTATTATTATTATTTATTTATTTTACAGCAGGGATCAGTTCATATAGAGCAGGGATCCTCAAATCTGGCCCACGAGATCCACTTTCCTTCAGAGTTTAGCTCTAACCCTAATCAAACACACCTGAGCATGCTAATCAATGTCTTCAGGATCATTAGAAAATCACAGGTAGGTAAGTTTGATCTCAGGGTTGGAGCTAAACTCTGCAGCGCATTGGCCCTCCAGGGTAAGATTTGAGGAACCCTGATATAGAGCATATTTTTCAATTATGTATAAAATAAGATCTGTGATTCAAAAAAGTAATTCTGAAGGAATACAATAGTTGTATGCTTCGTCAAGCACGTAACCCGTTTGTCTTTATCAGATCAACATACTTCTGTTTACAATATCGAATCCAAAATCATGGCTCAAAGTCTTGGATGTATTAGCAGCTGTTTATAAAAAACCTTGTTACTTATTCCCTAGACCCTCATTGGGCAACTCAACCATCACTGATCCAATATTGACCAAACAAAACAGCAAATTCCCACTCTGTAACTGTCTGTTTTAACTTGTATTAGGCTAGTGAAAGTGATGACCTTCTGGGATCAGAGTTCTTTTTCTCAGCTGTTTGGAAATATTTGGTTGCTCAAGCTGAAACGCTAGCCCAGGATGAACGTTCACAGTTTTTGTGCTTGAGTATAAGGTTCTGCTTGTTTGATGCCTGTTACATTATAACAATATTTGTGTGAGAATCATGGAACTCTTATCTCACTGACAGTCCAACGTTACGGTTTACAAAGCTATTTGATTTTCTCCTCACGTTCAAGAGTACTAAAGTGTAATATATTGTCAAAATATCTATATCCACATCCTGGACCTAATTGAAAATCTGAGTTTCAAAATCTAATTTAAACCTGAAAATAATCAGAATGTTTAGGGTTTTGAAAAATAAAGAAACAAAGACATTAGCTACGTACTGTAGGTGACAAACAGTATGTGAAAAGAGTAGAATGCCAGAATTCACAGTATTCATAAAACAGTAGGCAAAAAGTACCCAGATGACATTCTTCTTCTGATGAGATTCTTAAGTTCACATCCAATAATAGACACTTTTCTATCCCACAAGGCACAGAAGTGGACTTGTGAATGACAGCGATGCAACTTACACTGGTAGGTCACACGACAATGTCAATATGCTGAATGTAATACATCTGATCTGCGTCATACTAATGTTCATACACAGAGCATGCTTTTTTAACAGTTGTGAAGTAATTACTTATCCAGTAAAAGTATCTACTCAGAGAATATGCGATTTTACCTTAATTTGTTATGCTAATCATTTCTTGGGAGGAAATGCATTAAATTGTTTTAAATATATATACAGGAAGGGATCATATGCTCTGGAAGTTCTACAGCAGTTCCATTATGAGTTTTGACACCCTGCAGTGTCAATCACAGAGGTTCACAAATGACCCCTCGCTGCCACTATACATATACTGATGTGCCTGCATAGGTGTCACATCAGCTGTCATTTAAGCATTCAGTGCTGTAAACCTGTCTGAAAATACTTTTCCAAGCACAATACTTCCACTTATTATCATTCAAATCAGTGTCAGCATGACTCCATTTGACCTCTTCTTGTCGCCTTATATGCAGTCGTCTTGCTGATTCAGAATGAACAAGCCTGAACAGCTGTTTTCCTGATAACCTTTTCTACAGTCTGTTTTAGTTCACTATTTCACAACTCATGCGCCTAAAACAGCTTCTCATTTTCTGCTGATTGTGGCTGTTTTTTGGCCCTATAATGTTTCAATGTTGGGTGTCCTGTATCTGGATTTATCTATGGATTTTCCACACCATCTGTGCATCACTTGTGGCAGCAGTAGGATCAGGTATACTGCAGTCTCCCAATGTCTCCACGATGAAACTGAGTATAATTCTGACTCCTATATGATGAATGAGATTCTTTTGAGCTGAGAGTATAAAATATCATGTATTCGTTCATTTAAAAAAAAAACATGCCTTTTTAAAACTCTTAATAATTGAAATAAAATAATTCAAATCAACTCTTAATAATATTTTGTACATTTCTGCAATTCAGTATTCAGGCTTTTGTGTTCGATTTTTATGTGATATAATCCCATCCCAATCCCATTATGATCAAACACATATAAAAAATATTAAACGCTAAGAAATAATATTAATTTAAATGTATACATTAAAATTTATTAGGGATGCACCGATATGAAAATTTTGGCCGATACCGATAACCGATTATTCTTTAACCGTGAAAGCCGATAACCGATATGTTGGCCGATAAATCTATATCCAAATTGTTATATACTTTTTGAGAGCCTGATTACAAAAAAGGTCTCATCATTAAAAACCACATCACAAACACTTCAACATAAGCAGCCTAGTTTGAACGGTGTACGTTTTAAAAATATTTTACTCTCCCATTACCAAATTTAGTCATAAAAAAGTCTTACAAATAAATAAAATAATGCATAAATAATGCAAACAAGTCACTGGACATCATTACACGTGTAAAGAATCAAAATGAATGCGCCACAGATCAATAAAACAGAATAGCCTCTGCACGGACAAAAATTAAATGATTTTAATTACTAAACCATACTGTTGATGAAAATAATAAGAGAAAAATACAAGTGGTTGTTGTTATTAATAAGTATTTCCCCCCCCCCCCCCCCCCCCAATGATTTTGAAGAAGTAACAAATTAATACCACTGTTAAAATAGCAGCCGTTTGAGCTGCGCGTGCTGAAGCTGAAGAGCTGAATGAACATGGTAAACTGAAGCGTTTTGCTGGCAGCTTATTTAACTCAAGGAAATGCATCCTGAGATTAATATTAATACAACATAAACATAATATTACAACTTATATATGTACAAAATGATGCAGTTATTGCGTGCTATAGTCAGAATGTTTGATCCTGTTGTGGATGCGCTCTTCCAATAACAACGCGCTGAAACACGGCAACTAAACACAAAGAATTCACAACATTTTATTATAATAATTTTCTCATTAGAATGTTACATACACGACATTCCCAATCATAGTTAATGTTGTGCACTGCTGTTTGAGCTGCGTGCGCTGAGCTAAAGACGATCACCGGTAAACTGAAGCGCTCTTTTAACTTAACCAAACGCATTCTATATGAGATAAATCAGATATACATCAAATAAACACAATATTACAACATACAATTGCACAAAAGGCTGCAAACGAACAGCGCGCATCTAAAGTGTCTCTGAAGGAAATAATGCATTATTTATCGGCTTTAAGATATCGGCCAAATTTTCTTATCAGGCCGATACCGATAACAGAAAAATGAGCATTTATCGGCCGATACCGATATGGTGGCCGATATATCGTGCATCCCTAAAATTTATATAAATGGTTACAAAAAGTATAAATTGCCGCATTCATACTTTTTTTCAGAATTCTACTCATCTCAGAATAAAAATTAAAAATACATTTTATCGCATTTTCTCGCAACGCAATATATCATGAAAATTCTGACTTTTTTCCCCCCTCAGAATTGTGAGAAAAAAACTGAGATATAAACTTATAGATATAGAATTGCAATTAAAAAAAAGTGTGATAAAAGGTCACAAGAAACAACTTGACAACAACCATGGGTGTCATGGGAGCCTGTTCCCGAGACAACAGTGCTTAACAACTTTCCTTTGCATTTTCAGCTTCAATGCACAAAATTGAACACAGATACACAATTATCTTATTATGAATAATGCACTGAACAGAAAAAAAAAATCTACACTGGTCAATGTGAAAGCATGCAGAAGTTAGTGGGTTCATGTTTATGGGAGGAAAAGTGGTGGATATTTTTAAAACACAGTGGGACCTCCAGATGTGGCCTACTGACCCCCCAGTCCTAGGAGTCACGTGACAAGCCATTGATCACCATGGGTGCATGCATGCCCCTGTAGCCTGCATTGATTGGTCCAAACAGGTAGTTCACGTGAACACGGGCTGATCGTCGGCAAAAATGTAGTTTTGGGGCTGGCAGGGCCGGTAAAGCTAGGAGGCTCGCACATGCCGCAGGACACACATCAGCACGAGCGTATTACTCTAGTGAGCTGAAGCTGCATTCATTAACACAAAACACTGGGCTTGCTGAAGAGGTTTGAACCAGTTCAAATGCCGTAACACAGGTATGCATTCACTTATGCTCTCAATTTACAATCAATTTAAAGCGCAAACGAAGAACTACAAATTCACGCACTGAGTTGATTCGTGTTCCAGCACGCAGCGTTGTTGTTTTTTTTATCTAAGGGAGGGAGGAAACTTTTATTAAACACGGTCGTGCCCAAGGAAACGGCTACAAACCAGGAAGAGCATGATGCAGAGCAACAGATGATATTAGGCTTAAAGCTTTTAATAGACATGGAAAAGGAAAGCAATCTTGCATAACATTGGGATAAAAACAAACAAATCAACGATTAAGAGAGGAGGGGTTGATCAGAAACAAAGGCAGCAGTGTGATGGTATGTTGGACCAGGGCGAAATTTGCAACTGCAAATGAGCTCCAACAGGTGCGAAACTATTTGATTCTAAAGCTGATTGCCATTGCCTATTATTTCAACTCGCCATTTTCTGGTTTAATCTAAAGAAAATCTATCTCTCGCTTTACCCAGACAGACCGGAACAATGTTTCCTGGTTCCTGACTTTATATGTAACGTTATAAAAGCTAGTAGATGAGTGTTGTAACACGATTTTTTTAAAGCAATATTTGTCTCAGACTTTTTGAAATGATATTCCCATATTTGCCTAATACAAATTAAAGTTGTTTTGAAACGTATTGCTTTACATTGTGTAGATTAATGTCAAATTACAAAGAGTGCTGTTACAACCAACCCACTGCTGGACGTTTTAAATTGTGTGCATGAGCTTATTGTGGTAATTACAGAATGTAGTGTTAAAATATATTTAAATAGTATAACATTGAATGGACATTTAGAAACAAATACAGAAATAGACTAAACAAACTCTCAAATATTAAAACATACCTGTGTATGGGTTAGTTATTCTAATTATTGTGGCATATATAGGCCTGTATGCTACAATCTATATATGGGACCAATAGAAGTACACTGTAAAATAGTGTCAACCCTCCATATCTCCTCAGCCATGACATTTCTAGCAGATTTTCATGTAGATGAAACGCTTGTAGATGAGATGTTATATGTAAAAAAAACATATATTTTTTTCCTGTAAACCAATAATTATTAAACAGTCTTGCATCATCTACTCTAGAGTTGCTCAGATCTTGCCCTGGAGGGCCAATGGCCTGCGTAGTTTAGCTTCAGCCCTGATCAATCACTCATGAGCAAGCTAATCAAGGTCTTCAGGATCACCACCGGTAGGTGAGTTTGATCAGGGTTTAAGGTAAACCCGACATTGGTTTTGCTGGTTCAGGTGTGTTTAATTAGAGCTGGAGCTAAACTCTGCAGTGCTGTGGCCCTACAGGAACTGAGTTTAAGATCCTTGGGTTAAACTGCTAGTGTAACAGCTCACCCCGTGTTACAATACTCGGCAGTCTAAAAAATTAAGGTCTTTTCTAAACAAAATTTCCCTTTTTAGTGACTCTTAGATTGTATTTCATCAGATTATCAAGTTCTTTGTCTTTTAAAACATTTTGAATGAAATATTTTACAAATTATGAACACTAGAGGGTGTTCAATATCTTTTGTAGTTCAGTCTCTTTGGTTCTCCATATGCTTCTCCATATCCCCACTCCGGCCTCCAGCTAAGATAAACTTGTTTGACCCACTTGCTGCAATCTTTTGCGTAATGTTTAATTATTTGATTCTCAGTCTATATTAAGCCCTGTTTGCTGTGCATAATGATTTAATTATTTTATACGGAGTATATGTTAAGGATTTCATGCTGTGCTATGTTAAAGTACAAGTGTGAAATTTGAATTAGTCAAATATGGGAAGATTTCATCAGCTTTAAACCAACATTCACAGACCTTTCTAACTGTATTAATGTGGTTATTGATATACATGTCTGCATTTTCAGTGCACGTGGCTGCCGTCCCAACGAACCCACCATGCCAATTGAACTCGCCATGCCGATTTATCTGACAAATGAAGAGTTCCTGAACCCAAGGTTGTCTAAATACAGCAGGCCCTTGCGGCCATGTCTACACCAGTATCAAAGTACCAAACTTAGTTTTGGCTCTCCTAGGGAGCAGTCAGGGTCACATGGGGCCAGCGCACCCATGGCGATACCTGGCTGGGCCAAAAAACGAGTATCTTTTGCTGATCACAAGGGCCTCGCCCTGACAATGGTGAAGACCTTTTCTGAATTTGATGATCCCATTGATGTCCCAACCAATATCGTGCAGTTTTTTAGCTCTTCACTGACACTGCCAGAAGGGAAGGACAGGTTATCCCTCGACTTTGACCAGCCGTCTGCAGATTACTTAAAGTTTCGTCAACGTATAGAAAATGAAAACATCTGCCTCGAACACTGCATGCTTAAGGAAAAATCTATAGCAGGCACGGTCAAAGTCAAAAACCTTTCCTTTGAGAAGGCCGTTAAGCTTCGCATTACGTTTGACACTTGGAAAAGTCACACAGACATAGAATGCCAGTACATAAAGGACACTTACACCGGCTCAAACCGTGATACCTTTTCATTCGAGGCTACTTTGCCTGATCAGGTGCCGCCACATGAACACATTGAGTTTGCCATTTGCTATGAGGTCAATGACGTAATGCTCTGGGATAACAACCAAGGACAGAATTACAGAATCGTTCAATCAGCACTAAAGAAGAATTCAAATGACTTGATCGGTGACCATCAGCGATATGGTGTGTGTGATTGGGACGTTCATTTTGACCGATACGGCAGCCCCAGATGCTCTCGTGGAATCTTTCCCAATTGGCCAAGCTATGCTGGATATGAAGACATTGGTCCGTATTACTGAGAATCTGCTTTTGGGGTAGTTTATCCTTGCATACATATCCATCAAACATTGTGATAAATGCCTCTTTAAAAAACACAGCAACTTTGACGTTGTTCTTTGACCAAGGACCTGTTGGACTGTGAAGCCATATGGACACTTGAGATGTTTATTGTCAATAATATTGGATTATATTGTGTAATAGGATGTTATGTTTTTAAAAATACTGTTCATGGTGCTATACGAATGTAATTATGAGGGTAAATTTGTTTGTTTTCCAGTGCCTGTCAAATGCATTGATGCTAGTTTCTGTGCAGGGTTGTGTGAAAGTTCTCGAGGTTGATTTTGGGTTTGCGTGGACCTTTATAAAATGATAGTGTTAATTAAGTCTAGATAAATCTGCAGACCAGTATATGCTAAACTGTAAATCATGATCATGACATTTCAGTTGAAATGAACTTCTTTCTTGAGAGCAACAAATGGTTTTGATCTGAAAAACATTAAGAGCAAAGACAGAATGGCCCAAAATGAAATCGGTGTTTTTCCCAAAAGATGTGAGACCAGAGTTGAACTGGATATATGTATGCAAATTATTTCATGTTTTTGTTCTTTCCTGAACAGCTCATTTTAATGTAAAACTCTAAAAGTATTTACATTTCTGTATTTTAATTGACTATGACTGATTCTCACTATGATTGACTGCACAAAAGGATTATGATATTAGTGATGTAAGTTAATATGTAATGTGTACCATTTGTTCAAGGTAATGTATGCACTTTAAGTTGTTGTTTCATTTCTTGTCACCCATTTTAAAATGCATTGTTTGAGTGTGAATACAGGTTTGCCAGAACCACTTTAAAGACATTGTAAAAAAAAAAAAGTTCTCTCAATGGTATTAGGTATGTTCATTATTTGCAATTTAATGCAATGTTTTAAATGTTCATAGTCATTGAAACTTCAAATAAAGTATTGGAGCAAAAAATACTTGAAAAAAAATCTGACTTATCCTCTCTGTAGAAGTACAACATAAAGACAACGTAACCCTGTTGAAAAAACCAGCATATGCTGGTTAGGTATGTTTTAATGCTGGTTTAAGCTGGTCCTTTTGCTGGTTTAAGTGGTATTTGTGTTTTAAGATGGCCTTTGCATGGTTTAAGATGGTACTGGGTCCACATGTGCTGCAAAGGACGGGTACACCAGCAAAGGACAGCTTAAACCAGCAAAAGGACCAGCTTAAACCAGCAAACCAGCGTCAAAACATACCTAACCAGCATATGCTGTTTTTTTTCAACAGGGAACGTTGTGGTAAGACATGTTTGTCATGACCTATAGTGTCATGTCAACACTGTTTAAATGTTTGAATTTGTCACGTTTGGATGCCAAAATGAATACACTTTTTTTTTTTTTTTAACTAGCATTACCAAGGAAAAATTATATGTATATACAGAGAGAGAGATAGATAGATAATATTGCAAGTGTTAATACTACTCGTCTTAGTTGTCTGCATATTAACCTCAGATACAGGAGAATGCACACAAATTACGCACTTTGAGAAAATGTTTATTTTGGAATTCTCTGAAGGGGGCTTTTATTTTTCTTTAATAACGAGTACGTAAACGATATAACCATGAATAAACTGTTGTAACAAAAATAAGTAAATAAATAAATAATATGGGGCTTTTATTCTACAATTGTTCGACCTTTGCAATGACGACTTCCTGTGGACTTAGAACGTCAGGTCAGCGTGTGTTCCTTGGCTGGCTCACGTTTAAGAAGCTGTAGCTAATCAGAAGTTTAATTCTTTGCATACAGGGGCTAACTTTAAGTACAATGTACAAAAAATGAAACTTGAGATATATAGACGATCACTTAGGTTTGTAATAATTCGACAGGGGCGGATTACATGAGAGACACCTAGCATAAACGCGCGAAACCAGATGTGAGTGTTTGTGAAATTACCTCAATTGTCAAAACTGATGGAGTCGCAGAAGAAGAGCATTCAACCTGCAAATAAGACTTCAGCGTCTGAGGAGGATAAAGAGGAGCAATGCTGCGCTAATGTGAGTGTCTAAACATAACACTGACAGTCTAGTTTTAGTGACTGTCGGTAACACGTAATATTATTGACAGTAATGTTTATGAGTATTGCTCTGGCTAAGTAATTAAAGGCAGCCATTCTTTTTTATGCATAATATTTTATTCTATTTTTGTGGGGGTTTCCATCACCATAATTTATAGTACAGGTCAAATACTTTTTTGGTAAATTACTAAATTAGTTAGAAATGTTGTCAGTAATTAGTGACCTTATTGTGTGATTTTAACAAGCTGTGAGGAAATATTT
The DNA here is from genome assembly GCA_018155175.1 of Sinocyclocheilus anophthalmus. Taxonomy (NCBI): domain Eukaryota; kingdom Metazoa; phylum Chordata; class Actinopteri; order Cypriniformes; family Cyprinidae; genus Sinocyclocheilus; species Sinocyclocheilus anophthalmus. The sequence goes on along the minus strand of JADLZN010004260.1, from coordinate 257,621 downwards.
CTCCCACATATATGATTGCTGTGTTAAATTTCAGAGTGTCAGCTTATGTTAGGTGTTGTTTTAACTCATATTTAGCACAAATATGTATTATTTAGTTGCTTTTAACTGTTGAGGAATAGTTCACCCAAAATGTAAATTTGCCAAATAAAATGTATTAACCCTCAGGTCATCGAAAATATATGTGAGTTTGTTTCTTGTTGCTCACCAATGGATCCTCTGCAGTGAATGGGTGCCATCAGAATAAAACTGCTGATAAAAACACCACAATAATCCACAAGTAATTCACACGACTCCAGTCTATCATTTAATGTCTTGTGAAGTGAAAAGCTGCTGTTTGTAATAAACAAATCCATCATTAAGAGGTTTTTAACTTCAGGCCGTCGCTTCTGGCCAAACTGTAGTTGTGTGGATTACTTGTGGATTATTGCGATGTTTTTATCACCTGTTTGGAGACTTATTCTGACGGCACCCATTCACTGCAGAGGACGTAATGCTACATTTCTCCAAATCTGTTCTTATGAAGAAACAAATGCATCAACATATAAGGATGAGACAACACTAACACTAAACACTAAACAATGTTTCAATTTCTTTTCTCACATTTAGACTTCCTGTGAAGAAAGTGAGAAGCAGGAGCCTTCATCACCAAAACAGGGAGATTTCAGTGATCCAGTATATAAAGAGATCGCAGTGGCAAACGGCACCATCAACCGAATGAACAGAGATCAGCTGTGTGCAAAATGTGCTGAGCTGAAGCTTGACACACGGTACTGAGAGTTTTTATTTTTTACATTTGTTTTACCTGCCATTTACTCATACAACCATTTCTTTTCAGGGGAGTTAAGGATGTCCTGAAGAAGCGCCTAAAAAGTTACTACAAAAGGCAAAAACTGATGCATTCAGCTGCTGCAAATGGGAACATTGATGTATATTTTGACTACATCTGTGTGGTGGATTATGAAGCAACATGTGAAGAGAATAACCCACCTGACTACCTGCATGAAATCATTGAGTTTCCCATGGTGTTGATCGACACACACACCTTGGAGATTGTGAGTTGGTGAGGGAACGGTCTGTCACGTGTGCTTGATTCTTGCCAGGCAAACATGATATCATACAGTGTATTTAGTGAACTGTTTTAGGATTGATCTGCTAGTTGTGAAAAAATGATTTTATCTTGTGCCAAAATGAATCATGATAGATCTTCACAAAGCCACAGTGATTGTTAAGCCCATGAACACGAACACACAATACTTTTCTTCATTCTTATTTCGTTTGTAATCCCATTTCTATTATTACAGGTAGACTCATTTCAGGAGTATGTAAAGCCAGTGGTGAACCCACAGCTCTCTGAGTTTTGTGTAAAACTTACCGGAATCACACAGGCAAGATATATGAACTGCTTACTGAATTAAAAAACAATTTAAGATATATTCAATAATACCAGTCAAAGGTTTGAGTTTTTTTGTTTAAAGACATTATTATATTAAAGTTTCAAAAGTTTCTTTTTCAAGTTAATGCCGTGCTTTTGAATTTTCTATTAATCAAAGACTGATAAGCATTGATGATAAGAAATGTTTCTTGAGCACCAAAGCAGTATATTAGAATGATTTCTGCAGCATCACGTGACACTGAAGACTGCTTAAAATGTAGCTTTGCCATCATAGAAATAAATTACATTAAAAAAGAAGATAAAAAAATATATATAAAGAAATTAAATTGTTATAGTATTTCACATTTCAGCACTTTTATTCAGCACTTACTGTAATTACTTTTTTATTACTAAATGATTGATCAAATAAACGCAGCCTTGGTATGCATAAAGAGCCTTTGTTCAAAAATATAAACATTTTACTGACCCCAAACTTTTGAACAGTAGTGTATTTCATGTGCTATCTATGTAGTTATATGTTTTAGTCTAAAATTGAATGGAAAGCAATTGCTCAAACTCTTTAATTTTTGTTTCTTCACTTCTTTTTTTTTTTTTTTTTTTTAGAAAACGGGGAGAGGCGGGAACATTCCATCAGGTCTAAAGCGAGCAGTTTCCTGGCTACAGGAAAAAGAACTTGGCACAAAGTACAAATATACATTTTTGACAGATGGGTAAGGATGAAACGGATATTTTAAGCATGACTAATGAAATTGAATATGCAGAACAAAATGCACTGTACAGCTCACTATCTTGTCTGTGTAGGTCATGGGACATGGGAAAATTTCTTCATACCCAGTGCAAACTGAGTTGCATCAGATACCCACCATTTGCCAGAAAATGGATCAATATCAGAAAGTCTTATGGAAACTTTTATAAGGTTTGTTTTCATGTTCATTTTCCTTATGATTCCTTACAAAGTCACAGAAAGAAAAAATCGGAATGAAAAAATGCGTAATTGAATGTAAATCAGGATACTTTAAAGCTGAGTATCTGATGTTTTAAATAAAAAGTTGGCTTTGGATTTTTACATTTGAAAAAAATCTGAGATTTTCACGAGTCTCATGCTTGTTTCTTTCAGGTTCCTCGTACTCAGACAAAACTAATCTGCATGCTGGAGAATCTTGGTATGCAGTATGACGGACGTCCCCACTGTGGTCTAGATGACTCCCGCAACATTGCCAGAATTGCCATTCACATGCTGAAGGACGGCTGTGAGCTACGGGTGAACGAGTGTTTGCATTCAGGAGAACCACGGAGCGTGCCTATCTCTGCCCCTATTGAAGGAGCCCCAGCACCTCAAACCCCCAAGAAAAGAAACTAAAATGAGCATTTGAAAGACTCTTTCCCAAAAATAACATTGCTTAACGTGGACAAATATGAAAACCTGTCTCAATGTGAATGTAAGATAATTGGGACAGACTAATATGGGTTTTCTTAAAATTGTTCCAGTAATGTGCACAGTTTCTTTTCTGCAAAAGTTTACACCATAGCGGATCAGGGTTTGGATCAGTGGGGTGAGGCTGAGCTTTCACTTGACTGCAAATTGGGTTTTGAAACTTGCCCCTGATAAACGGAAATAACAGTTTCAGGCAAAAGGCTTTTTTCAAGCCTAACTGATGGGTGATTAATACTTGCAAGACTTTTTTGCATTGCTTTTTTAATTCATGTTGCACATCCAATGGAAGAACTCCATTTGTGTTCATTTGTCAATAAAAAATGTTTATGATGCCACTGTACAATATTATTTTAATAAGAGATATCATTTTATATGTTATTCCTATTTGCTTAAGATCCAGATACAATTTTCAAGTGTACTACATTTTTGTTAGTTAAGCTCTTGTGTACTCGGGTACTTTGCACATTAATGGTCTATGCAAAGTTTAGATATGTTTTGGTTATGCAACAAGATTGGTCAACACAAAGTTCACCCTGTTTCTGTCCACCATATTTAATTTTCCAAGGCCATGCAATAACAGACCATTAAGAATGAACTGTTAACACAATCACATTTATTCTAATGTACTGATTTTGTTTTAAAATGTTTTAGTAGTGCATGTAATTTCTCTTACTTTCTAATGTTAATATTTCTGTTCTGATTAGATGCACGTTAGTTTAGCAAAAGCAATGCAGCTGCGCATCATGTCCAGTAGATGGCGTCAAATAACACTTCTCTAAATTGTAAACAACACAAATAAGGAGACAGGCGGGCTTATTAGCATGAATTTGGTTTATGTTTCACTTATCTATTATGTATTTTGTATTTCATTCCAGTTTGCTTGTACAAAGACTAAAGTCCCTTTCATATCTCAGGCAAACAGGATCCAGCTGTATCTCATGTGATGTTTTAGATTAGAAGCAAGTTATTATTTACATTGGGTGGCGGACGGTCTCATAAACATGATGTTATTTACTGTTAGTAAAACCAAAACAACCGAAACGAAATTACTTTAACATCCCATCTTCACTGCACGCGACGCTACTACGAACGCTATTATCAATACCGCAGTTAATACTCGACGCGTCCTTCGTCACCCAGCTGACCAATCAAAGCTTTTGTTTATGCGAGCGTTGCGTTGCTGGCGCGTAGAGAAGGTGGGGCTCTTAAGCAGTACTGCTCCTGTGACCGTTCACTGCTGGCTGCATGCGCAGAGAATAGACGGAGACACACAAGGAAAGGCTACAGCAGCCACCACTGCCCTTCTTTCATTCTAACCCACTGGATATGTCTTAGATTTTTTCTCTCATGTGGTATCAAAGGACGCGCTGGCGGAATCGCCAGCCACACGAACTGGGACTTTTGATGCGCGCGTGCGCTTTTTATTCTGCTGTCTATGGCGCAGATAACGAGGATGCGTGAAAGAACGCAGCCCAGCCCTGTTTTGGATGAAGATGAAATCGGCATGGTCTAAATGTTGGTTTCATCTGGATTGCTGTGCGGAGAACCCGAATCGATAAAGCAAGTGAAAGCAGCACAATGCTGCCTAGTTGATTGATCACTGTGCTCAATGAGAACAAGAAGGAGGAGCACGGCTTCGATACCATGGCTGAGGAGAATAACCTGAAGACAGCTAGATTATGGAGGGATGCTGCTTTGCGCTCCCGGAAGCTGAGGAGCAATCTGAGACAGCTGACTCTCAGCACCAAAAACTGCCAGAAAATTACATTACCCGAGGACATAAAGGAGATCGAGGTCCTCAATCTGGGCAACAACTCTCTTCAAGAGTTTCCAGAGGGACTGGGCTCAACCCTGACCAGGCTTCGCATCCTCATCCTTCGTAGGAACAAGTTTGCAACTGTTCCCACTGCAGTATTTCAACTTAGTCAGCTGGTTGAATTAGATGTCAGTCACAACTGCTTGAACCACTTTTCAGAAGATATTGATCTTCTCAAGGGGCTTAAAAAGTTGTGCATTAGTCATAACAAAATCCAGTACCTGCCATCTCAGATTGGGGCTTTGCAAAGTCTGGAGGAGCTTGATATCAGCTTCAATGAGCTGCATGATTTCCCCAGGTCCTTTTCACAGCTAAGGAAGCTCAGAACTCTCGATGTGGATCATAACAAGCTACAGTGTTTCCCTTCTGAAATACTTGCCCTCTCTGATCTGGAGGAGCTTGACTGCTCTGGGAATAAACTAGAGGGTCTTCCGGGTAACATCATGATGCTCCAATCTATTAAAATCTTGTGGCTCAGCAGCACTCACCTCTTGTTTTTGCCTGAAACGTTTTGTGAGCTGCAGAACTTGGAGAGCCTGATGCTTGATAATAATTTCCTCACAAACCTGCCACAATCGTTTGGGAAACTGCAGAAGCTGAAAATGCTCAATCTCTCCTCAAACTCTTTTGAACATTTTCCTCAGGTTATTATCAAACTCACCAGTTTGGAGGAGTTGTATTTAAGCCGGAATAAACTGACGTTCCTCCCTGAGGAGGTAGGACAGCTGTGCAATCTTGCTAATTTGTGGTTGGACAATAATAGCATAACATTTCTCCCGGACTCTATTGTAGAGCTAGGGAAATTGGAGGAACTGGTTTTACAGGGTAACCAAATCGCCATCCTCCCAGACAATTTCGGAAAACTTGCCAAAGTCAACATTTGGAAGGTGAAGGATAATCCTCTCATTCAGCCTCCGTATGAAGTGTGCATGAAGGGGATCCCCTACATAGCTGCCTATCAGAAAGAACTTGCACATTCCCAACCTGCTGTAAAACCCAGGCTTAAACTGGTTTTGATGGGTCAGGGAAATGCAGGGAAAACCACACTCAGGCAGTGCATTGTCAACAAACCTTCAGATGCCAAGATGGCCATTGGATGTAGGGGTATTGACGTGACGAACTGGGTTGCGGATGCAGATCGGAGTCTTACATTCATTGTATATGATTTATCTGGTAAACAGAACTATGATCTTATCAAACCCTTTTTCCTCTCTCCTGGAGCACTTTATGTTTTGGTGGTGAATCTGAAATTGTACACATCAAAGAGCTTCTACTCCCTTGTTGGCAGTTTTCTTCACTTGCTCAGTGCCAAGGTGCCACATGCAGTTGTTTGCATTGTAGGGACCCACTGTGACTTGTGTGAAGAGGTCGAGGTTGAAGAAAAGTGCCTGGATATTCACAGACAGATTTCGCTCCAGGAAAAAATGGACACTGAATGCCTACAAGTGCTTGCCCTGCAGGTTGACGAAGCCCTTGAGCAAGGTTACGGTGTTCGGACTTCTAGCCCCCATGTTCTCTTTTATGGGGTCATGGATAAAAACTTGAGACGTAAAAAGTCTCAGTTGCAATATATGCTCAACAATCGACTACAAATCCTGTCTCCCGTGATTTGCGTCAGTTGTGTGGCGGTGCAAAGAAACATCCAGCATTTGAAAGAGAAGCTCATGTCTGTTGCCGATCACAGGGAGATTTTTCCCAATCTTCACAGAGTCCTGCCAAAATCATGGCAGATGCTTGAGGAACTGCATTTTAAGCCACAGGATTTATGGCTTTCCTGGTGGGATTCGGCCCGGTTGGGTCTTCAGGCTGGGCTGACGGAGGACCGCCTACAAAGCGCGCTCTCGTACCTACATGAGAGTGGTAAACTTTTGTACTTTGAAGACAGCATGACGTTGAAGGAATACGTCTTCCACAATCTACCCCGGTTTATCGCCATCTTGAATGTGTTTTTTCAGAGAGACCTCGCTGCAATGCTTGAGAAACTACAGGCTGAAGGTGACGATGGAGACAATGCCAGGTCTACGCAGATGCATGGTCACATGGAGGGTTTTCTGTTGCACGGCCTATTGCCGTCAAATGTGATTCGATTGCTGCTCAAACCCCTGGTACAGACACAGCAGGACTTGCACCTGATCATGGAACTGCTGGAAAAGATGGGTGTCTGCTACTGTGTCAATAAACCTCGCAGCAAGCCGCTTAATGGGGCCATCGTTTGGTATAAGTTTCCCAGTCAGGTCAGCAACGAGGAGCCCCATCCTGAGGCCTCGGCCAGCGGGGGGTCGTCAATCCCTGGTCAGTTCTTCTCGGTTGAGCAGCTGCAGATTGAATACAGGTTTCCTTTCTTCACCCCTCTTGGACTTTTTGCACGGTATAGCGTGCAAATCAACAGCCACGTGGTGCAACGGTCCGATGGAAAACATCACATCTTTGCCTATCGGGGTAAAGTGCCTGTGACGGTGAGTTACCGGCCCTCTCGGAGCCGATTGCAGCCTGAGACCCTCTCCATTTCCAGCCATGCATCCTTGCCAAATATCTGGACAGCTTGGCAAGCCATTATTCCCCTAGTGGAAGAGTTCAACGTTCTTCTGCAGGAATGGCCTGGCCTTCACTACTCTGTGCATGTCCTGTGTTCCAAGTGCCTGAAGAGAGGTTCCCCCAATCCACATTCCTTTCCAGGTTAGTGTTCAGATTTGATTGTGCTTGATATCATGCGTTGTTCCTAATACAAATTGTCACCATAATTGCTTATTGCCACCACATATCGGCATTAATGTTAAAGAATAGTTCACTCAAAAATTTAAATTCCAGATTGTTCTGGTCTGGGTTTATTGCCAAGTAAACACTGTACAATTAAGGGTGAATCAGCGTGAAATGAAGTCATTTTGGGATGGATCTAGGCTAAACAAAGAATGAGCATGGTTGACCATGACAAGGGGGGTCTCGCTGGGTTTGAAGCCACACCTAGAAACACAAATTAGCCTGAGCTGTCTGCTGTGCTGCTGAGAACACAGACTTGCACATCCACAGCAGTGGAGAGGGTCACCATGGTAACATCATATGCCTTTCTTCATGGGATGCAGATTAGGTGCAGTAGCCACTGGCATATATAGTATCCTAGGTTCCGTATATTTATTTTTAAAGTAAAAATAAATAAAAAAAGTGAAATATTCAGAAATATTCTTGGGGGTCTTGTTTTCTGTAGTTTTGGCATGGAGTAGGTGCCATTATTGTATTTTGTCATTTGAGCTGTACACAATTTGGGGTTATGGAGTGTGTGGTTACAAAATATTACATTAATGCATATAGGTTTGGTTCACCTAGGCCTTGTTGTCTTCAGACTTTATTTATGAAGATGTCACACACCTCTTAAGTTTCTAAAAGTGTAAAATGTTGGCGTGAATTCTTTCTGGCAAACTACATAGTTATTCTTAGCTTTAAGGAGCTCACTGAGTGATATTTATGTACGTTGTAATTTGTTGTTTTTATATTGAGTGTTGAAATAGGCACATTTTGAGTGTTATTTTAAAGATTAAATGATGTTGGCTTATGTTAGAGACATACCTCATTGAACACACCATGCCCATTTTTGCCAAATAACAGTCAAAGACAGCATTTACTCAAGCTAATGTAATGAAGCCCAGTTTCATATGTCATTACATTCGAATGGTTTCACACCTGAAAGGAAATGTGTTTTATTATGATACAAAGTACAATGACTCCATAAAATATGTAGTGACTTAAAGTGTCTGAATGTCATTGCATTAAATAAAAAGTCTAACCAATTGAAACTTTTAAATGAATGATGCTAAACCTTTTCTCAGAAATAATTTTATTATTATTAACATTTTCAAACTGTTTCTGATTACCTTTACTTTTACCTTTTTAATTTTGATCAGTATATCTATTGTTTGATCATTGAAAACATATCAAATACATTTTTGTGAAACATTTGTACACTATATTTCTTTATAATAAATACGACTTGTTTTTTATTATATAATGTAATGACAATCATATGTTTTTAAGTGTAGCCTAATTGTCCAAATATGTTTTGGGCCCATTTAAAAAAAAAAATGGTCAGGTATTATGTCGTTTGTGCATTACATTGTACATATTCTCAAAAGGACTAAAGTTATGATTTAATGTTGCTAATTATGCATATATAAAATATTTTTTTTATGTTATTCTTGGCATTCTTCTCCCTAAAGTCTTTATAAAACATATTAATGTTTTACCTGGAAATCCTGTAAAATAGACCAGATGCTACGGCTCATTAGATTTACAGTAATGTTATAATCTTCTAATGAAAGAATTATATTTTTATGATGTTTAAATAGCTGGGCAGGATGTTCTTTTATAGGCTTGACAGCTTGGTTCCTGAAGTCACATGATGAGACAGGTTCAGGTGGGGCAATTCCTGACTCACAATAGTTCTTAACAGGAGCTCACAAGATGTAAAGACCTGTTTGGCCTGCTTAATGAGTGCATTAGCTTTTGTTATTGCAGGCTGGATTAGTTGAGCTCATTAATGTTAATAGATATCGACTGAAAGCTGTATTTGTGGTAGGGATGCCAATCTGTTTCTTTGTTTTACCATATATAGGTTTCTTGATCTAAGTAAAAACAGAACAACATGTTTAGCAGCAAGGTTTTTTGATCCTACCAAATTTAGGCAAGATATTTTTGGCTCACTTGCATGTTGATTTAGTGCTGAAGCTCCACTCTCTGAAAGACTAAACACAGTGTGTGATGGTCACAGGCAGTTCTCCTTTACTTAGCAGAGTTCAGAGACTCAAAACCACTTTCTTTATGGATTTATCCTGATCCGATAGCTGATCAATGAAGTGTTTTAAATCAGTGAAGTCCTGTATGCTTTTTATCACAATTTAGCATATCTCTGTCTGTCTGTCTGTGCCATTTTATCTGACTATGTAGCTATCATTTGATCAGTCTTTCTATCTATTGATTATTATATCGTTCTTTTTATCTATCTTCCTTTAAGGCTTTTGACCTTTTCAAAAATTTCAAACAAGGTTTTGTCAAACCATCATTCATAGTTGATCTTGACAAACATTGCTTTTCTTGTTAAAATGGCAGTGATATGAATTGCAATTAATTTTCATTACATCCTTACATTCAGTGCAATTCTGCATCTTGTTTGTACCTCAATTCAATTCAAATTAAGGACTTTAACTGGAATTATACCTCTAGTGTGTGAGAGCTTGTTTGGGTGTTCATAATATGTCAGGTGACAGGTCAAACTGTTTTACGTCTCAAACAACAGTCTGGAAAGAAAAGCTGGTGAACGTGTTTTGCAGGTGATGTGAACTTGTTGATTTGCACATGCACCTGTTCTTTTACCTCCTTTTCTCCTTATTTAGTGAAGCAGAAGTTTACACATTTGGATTCAAGTATTAATATAACAACCTTTTTTTTGATAACCAAGTCTCTATTAATGCAAGCAGGTTTTTGAAATAGCAGATTTGTCCTCCACATCCTTTTAAGCGCAAAGAATTGAAGTTGAGTAAATTACTTTTGACAGGCCACAGTTGGCTTGCATGGCCCGTTACATCTATTTGGCATCTTCAGACAGGGCTTGGAAATAAGGTAAAAGCTGGCATAACCTGTTTGTCAGTGAACTCAAATTGAGATGGCGTTAGGTACAGTAGCTTCTCTGACCCATTTAGAAACGGAGCCAACTGATATTTAGTCTTTTGGCTCTTGGACTGGGTGTTAGAAATAAGAGCCCTATGGTTGTTCCCTGAGCTAAATCCAGTCACTGCACATCAGAGCTGGCCGAAGCACCTGCACTGTCAGCACACTGTACTTAAGTCACAAAAGTTGCCTGTATCAACTGCCATTGACCGTACATATGTTGTTGATGGTGGAGTGTGTCACTGTGGTGTCAGAAAGTATCCATGTCAGCAGTCAGGACGGCCAGTCTTTTTAGCAGCTTTTCTTAGCAAAAGCTCTGCCCATCACCTTTTCGAGTGACCTCTGCTTGATGTGAACCTTGCTGGTATTTTGAGATATTTTAGACGCCACGTTCAAGGCCGGTGACAAAGTAATGATGGCAATTCTGTACAAAGCAGTTTAAATGAAAGTTTTTTTTAAATATTGCAATGTCAGAGTTTGAGTTATGAAGTTATAGGCTCACTCTCCCATATATGGTGTTTGATGTTTCTAGGGATGCATGGATATTAAAATTCTGCTTAATACAATGATAACTGATAAATGGCTTATTTGCATTTTAAATACTATTTGTTATTTTATTTTTTTACTTATTTGAATAGTTATAAATGTTATTTTAATAATAAAATGAAAACATTTATAACATGACTTTTTTTAAACAAAAAATTAATATTTGAATAACATTAATTTATATTAAATTACATACTATGTTATCTAAATAAATCAAAGTAAAGCATTTAAGTCAAATGCTACAATAGAATTTAGGCATCACAACATTATAATGAACAATATGAAAAATGTATATTAATTTTAAGATTTGCTATTAACTTTTTGTATTAATGAATTTTATTGATTTAATTTTTTAAGTTAGGTGGAACTTATACCAGTTTCCACATTGTAAATAGAAATTAAATTCATATAAATCTTACTTTATATAATTGAGATTGAGATTATGAGATTATATTTAACAGTGTGATTAAATTGTTTTACAGATTAACTTTTTTTTGATGCAACTAATCTTTTTTTAAAATGTAATAATTTGAATAAATACATTTTTAAATCCTACAAGTAAGTTTAGGCAGCTCACTATAAGATATAACAGTATAAAAATGGATATTCATTTTCAGATTTTTTAAAAATATTATATTTTAATCCGAAAATATAACATTATTTTTAGATTTGCTAATAACTAGGTGTTATTAATTAATTCATTTTATTGGTCTTTTAAAAAGAACGTTTTCAATATAACTTCAACCAATTTGATGTAAATAAAAACTACATTTAGAGAGCCATTGTTCAGAAATAATCAATGCATAGTTTCTATATGGTTGGGTTTCTTCCCCTTTACATTCTCTGCTTTCAGCCTTTCATGATGTAGTGTGCTGAAATGCTTTCCCTGTCTGTTTGGGTACACAGGGTCAGTCTGATTCCTTTCAGAGATGCTCTCCTGTAATCTTCTTAATGGATTTGACCGGATTACTCCATGAGTGAAAGGGAACCTTAAGGACTGGCAATTAAGTCAAGGCAGAGTTGGTTAAGTAATCACATGCTGAACGGTTACAACTAATTGTCATATAGTCTTCAGTGGCACAGAGTCATGAGTAAGTTCATATGGCATCATATCGTAAGGAAATCAGATCTACACATTTTTACGAAACTACCCTCAGGATAAGAGCTGTTCCCAGATGACTTATGAAAGTGATTTACCTCAGAGGTGTAACAGTGAACATGTCAGAACCTGTACCAAGATAAAACATTATGTCTTTAGAACAAGAAGGAATAATGTATGTCATAAACAACTCAAGATAAGACCGAATTTATGAGATGGATGCATTATGATCCGGATGTTGTGGTTGGATTGTATGTGGCGTATTCAGTCAGGGTCAACAGGAGGTTTGGGTATTTGCAAGTAGTTCCGATATGTAAAAACCTGCTTCCCTCTATTCTTGCACTGGACCTCCGGAAATTCTGCCTGTGAAAACATTCCGCTGTCGGAATTCTGGGAAATGATGCTGGTTTTGAGATTCCGTAATGGTCAGCTGCCACCTCTTTCTTTGGGTTTCCTTGATTTTTATCTGCTCTCACGATGACTTTGGCCGTATCGCAAAGGCAGTTTTATCTCTTCCCATTGAGATTATTGCCAAACTCTGAAAGTTTAGAGCAGGAAAATGAAGGACTGTCTGTAAAATATTGAAATATTTAAAGCATGTTTAATTGATGATTTGACAACTTTTCATTGTTCTATATGCTAAATGTTTTATTCCTTGTATTTAGGTGACAGCAGGCAGGAAAGATGGCTATCATATCTAAAAGTGGAACAGGAAACCTGAGGGTTTTTCCAATAATGGATTGGCTCAAATGTCAGTCTCACGTGAGAGTGAAAGTGATATGTCTCATTACACGATTTGTGCGATTCTGTGCAGCTAGTGGTTTCAAATGCCTGTGTTTCATGGTGGTATCGCTGTAATTTTGTTTAAAATCATGGGTTACGACAATCTCAGGCTGCCATTCTGGCTCAAGAAGAGTCTGTAAGCTGTGTGTTTGACCTCCATCTGTATGATTTAGCATGTTTCAGGCTGAAACCCTGTATTCCCAAGCACCGGAATAATCTGATGCTGTCAATCCTGTTATGTCACTACGTTCCCTCGAGGTCTACATTGTAAGCCTGCAGAATTATCCATGTGACCTGTGCAGGGCTGGATGAGTAGAAGGGTTTGTAATGCATGTGCCTTCTCTTTTAATGTTGTCATCACATGATCATCTACGTCAGACATCAGGGCTTGAGTTGATAGAAATTAAACCCTCACTCTGCTGATTTTTCAGGACATTTCAGTTCTCAGAATATTGGGAAACATGAAGAGTATTGGTGCTATTTAGGGAAGACCTGATTTTATGCAGATTCTAAGTCTCCTTCTTGGATAATTGAATTGTCAATGATTGTACCTCATAAAAAATCTTAACATCCATGACATAGTTCAGTGTGCATCTAAAAAAAAACAAGCCAGTCAAGAAAAGTATAATTACTATTAGAGATAAAAAAGTACATTAGTTTAATTGTGCATTTTTGTTTCTCCTGTTTTTACATTTAGATTACTTTAGATTACGCGCTTGAAGTTGATCTTTGAAATACTAATAATTAAAAAACACTGTCAGCTGCAGTGTTATCCATGCTATTCAAAATATCAATTTTTCATATTTATAATTTTGCGATCCCTAAATTCACTTGTAGCATTTAAAACAACTGATTTTAGTATTTTGTTTTTTTATTTATTTGGACAAAATAGTACGAAAAATGTAATATGTAGTCATATTTACAACAGCTGATTTCAGTATTTGAGTGTTTTTTTTGTTATTATTTTACTTTTTATTTTTAAATAATATAGAATTTTAATACTGGCTTTTAATATCAGTTATCAACCATAACATAACTAATTATCGTCTTATAAGCATTTAAGTGCCCCATATTATGCCATTTTTTAAGGTTCCTAATATTGTTTTGGGAGTCTCCTACAACAGGTTTATATGCATGCAAGGTAAAAAAAAATGCTTTTGTTTTCTCCAAAAATTTTTTTTAAAATTTGGGCCCATGCATTTAATATCACCTCATTTTCCAGTGATTCTCAAACCATTCGTTCGAAGCAGTTCTAAGATTCAGTCTCACTAAACCCCTCCTTTCCATGAGCCTACTCTGCTCTGATTGGTCAGATGCCCCAGTCTGTTGTAATTGGTCTACCACGTACAGCGTGTGTAGGACATGTTGAGCTTATATATAGAAATTCCACAGTTCAATATTTTGAAAGCTTGATAGAAAATATAAACATCTATTATTTATCATACTTACAGGTTGTGATTCAGTGGAGCCAGCTGGTCCAAACTGGGTACTGAGCCATCTTTCAAGAGCAAGCGTTTTGTGAATCCTGCGTTGAACTCCCTGAGATTAGAAAAGCAGTCGTCAGTAAAGTGACATAATGTTAACCACACGAACAAGCTACAGTGGTCGATGACGGGGTCAAGTTGTTCACGGCCAGCCAACATAGAACATAGATGGGCATTATGCAAATGTGTTATCCTGTGACGTGTCCAGCTGTTCGGAGTCGATTCTTTCTTTTGGGAGACGAAATAACTTTATTTAATGTGCACTTTCGGCTTTACAACTTTGCAGATCGTTTACATTCAGTCAGCTACATTACACACTGCATGAAAGGTAGTATTCGAAATGACATAATAGGGGCATTTTAACCATAATTTTAATATTGGTACATTTGAAATGCGCACCAATATTAAATGGTCTTCTTTGAAATAACATGAAAATACCATGGTATATAAATATGGTAGTCATACAGTACCATGAACAATATCAAAGTATTATCATCTCCTTGGTTAAAAAGAAAAGTGTACAACCTTCCATCCCAGATTTGTTTTTTCTGAAATTGTCCTCACATTTTCATGATATATAGACGTATGCTTGGTGTAAGTCAGCATGGCATTGTGACGGTGCCGAAAGCCTTGACACGATCAAAATATGTTCAAATGCGCTATCAGCGTTGACACTGTGTAAGCAGGATTAGATAGCAGCTATCACCCTCATCTTGTTTGCATCTCTGTTTCTGTACTGTACATGTTCTTTGCTAGTCAGATATTTACGTTTCTTTTAGCCTCAGTTTATTTTAGCCCTGATCTTAGCCCTGCCTGCAGGCCTTATCAGATTCTGCTCTGCATCTGTTGAAATAGCACTGCAACCTGCACACTTCACCAGAGAATATACCTTCTAAGTATGCACTAGTCTGAACATTTATTGTGACTCCAGTCTTATTGATTTGTGCAATTGTGCATAGCTGGAGAACATTGGTTAGTTTCTCATGTGGTATTAATGTAGCACGCTTCATTTGTTGATTGCATAACTGCTGTACTGCCAGCTGCAGCGTGTTGTAAGTGGACAGATCTGTCCATACGGATGAAGTCCTCCAGCCGTGACCTTTGGCAGTAAAAGCAGCGTGAACTTCCTCCAAAGGGAGAGATGCTGCTATTCCTGGAAGCCAGTGTTCGAGGCTGTTCTGTGGTCAAGATCTTGTGCGACTTGAGAATGTCGGTTAGGACAAGCATAACATTCTCATACTTGACTTGTAGGATGCAGGAAACCAGGGTGCATACGAAGTGAATGTTTATGCCTGCATGGGTGGAATAATTGATGCACTGTTTATAAATATGTCTAATCATTTTGCATCACTGAGTAGTACTGGGTTAAATTTGAACTCAGCAGGAGTGCTGATCTGCTTCACACTTGAATGTGTTTAGCATACATAATTACTCATGCACTGTGAAGTAAACCTGGGACAAATGAAAGATTTGCCTTAAAAAGTAAATGAATAAATAAAATACACTTTAACAGTATTGACTGTGACATGTTCATTTCAGTGTATTTCAGTTCACTCACAAAGCATCCTCCTCCTCACTGCGGCTGTTGAATTTTGAGAGCTCTGGTTCTCTCGTTAGGGGCTTCCTGCATCTCTAAAATCAATACAAATTCAACTGAGCATGAGTGGCATAATGTGTCAGCCAAAGCTAGCACATACTGATGGAGGCTTGGTGGATGGCCATAATGCGTGTCGGGAGTGATCTTATTACGGACCAGATGTGAGCATCTGTCTCGAGCCAGTCAGATGGCAGTTCAGGCTTACTGCTGCAGCCTTTTATTAACAAGATACAGATAGATAGCAATGCTAGCTAAGTTGAGTTCTCAACTTTTACACAATTGATGATAATGTTCTTCAGCTGTCTTGAATACAAAGTACTTCTCATATGGCTTCTACACTTACTGCTTTGAAAAGTGCCATTAAGCCTCTGCAGCACACGGCTTGACCTTTTAACCAGGCCTCTTTGCTGTGTGCAGCAGATATAATTGGGTGTTTGCCCTCTTCCAATGCCTATGTTTAATTCAAATCCACTCAGTCAAAGCTAAGTGAATCTTTAGTTTAGTAGGTGCTGCTGGTATAGCGTCCTGTTTGAGGACCCATAAGACAGTCTCACGGTCCTCGATTCTCTTCATGGAATTAAATCATATTTTCTGTTTTATTTTATTTCAGCTTTATTTCAATGAATGAAAATGATTTTCAATAGTTAGGGGGTAAAAAACAAACTGTGTTCATCTGCTTTACATATCACTCAGATGGCCACGTCTTATTTAAGTGGGCGGTGAGACTACAAGCTGTCAAGGCTGCAAGTAGCGCAACGCAGAGCACTTGCAATCTAGACAGTGTTGTAGATTAGAGTGGGAACAAACTAGTTCTGTTTCATCATTTGTGTCTGGCTTGTTCCAGATCTGCACAACTGAAGCCCTGATCTTTGATTACAACGTTGTTTGACATCGTGTTATCTTTAATGGACATCTCTGTGTGGGGTTCACAAATAGCAAAGGGAGAATACAGAGAGGAATGAAATGTTTAGAAACATCTGGAATGGGATGAAAAAGACATCAGAATCAGGTTTGTGTTTGAAGAAGAGAATAGATGAATTGTGCTCAAGACATGTTTATGAATTCCTTAGTTCGCACGCGGAGCTTTGAACAGCTATTTGTGTGGTTATAATCAGATTTTGGTAGTGTTACTGAGAGAGAGAGTGATATGGATTTGTCGTGATTCCTTCCTCTGGTTTACCCTTGTTGTCTGCAGTGAATGAAGTTTGATGGTGCTGATTTTGAGTCATTTTCCATTTCCAGTCATGATTCGTCTCCCATGTCAGTCCTTCCATAGACATCTAATGACTGTTGTTATGCCTCTGTCTCACTATGGAGTCTTATATTTTTTACGTCCCATGAAAATGACCCAGAGAAGTTAGCAACTCTCGGGTCTTAGTTCCAGCGCATTTTATTTTCTGATTTTGCGAATGAATGTGATACAGATTCATAAATAATGGTATTTCTACAGTAAAGGGATAGTCATCGTTTACTCACCCTCATGTCATCCAAAACCCATATGATTTTTTTTACATGGAACAGAGAGGGACAAAGTCAGTGAGTTGAATCATTCAGAGTGGAAAATATCCAGGTTAAAATAATGATTTGTTCACAAATCAGATATCACTTCTTCTGTTGTGAACTCTTTTTGTGTTTGAAATGACATGACGGTAAGTAAATTTTTAATTTTGGTTGAACCATCCCTTTAACTTGTATTTTTTTTTAGTGTAAGTTAGAAATCTCTAACTTAAAGTGGTCCACCCCTTAGATAATGATTGTGTCTAATTTGCTACTTTGCTGATTCAACTGTTGACTTTAATACATCACTGTCCTTCTTCTTAGAGATGTTTATTTCATTCTTCATGGTCGTGAGCAGACCTTTGATTTCAGGGTTCTTCAGCAACACATTTCTTAAAGCACTGAGCATATGTTTAAATGGGATTTTCTTTTAACCTCAGCCATTTGGCTTTTTCAGCAGAGCAGACAGCTGTGTGGAAATCTCATCAGGACACACGGCACTGACTGAGACATCTGAATCCAGATGGATGTCAAGCTCAGGCCACGCGCCAGTCAATGCATGCACGTGTGACGCATTTGTTTACATCTCTGTTTCGTGTTGTACTCTATTACTGTAGTACAGACTTATTGTTTTTAAGGTTGGATGTGGAGGGGTAAGGGAAGATTCACTTTTATTGACTCGGTATCTAGTCGCTGTCTTTTTTTTTTCAGCCCAAATACGCCTATTTTGAAAATTAGGCAAATTTTTCATTAATTAATGAAGTAATTTATATATTTTAATTTTTTTAAACATAGAATCTTTTTTTTTTTATTTAATTCAACAGGTTATTACCCGCACTCTTCATCTGTGTATATCGTGTTTTGGCGTAAATCTTTTTAAATTGCTTCAAAAAAATAGATTGTTATTGCACTTCAAAATTTCGGTACTTTTTTGTTATTTTATTTCTTCATGAAGAAGGTCTGAGAGCCGAAAATGTTTGTTTTTCTTCCATGTGCAAAATAAAAGTACTGATGTCGAGTGTGAACACGATGAAATTTTTTAATTATTTCATTAACTAATTATAATTTTAATAATAATTTAGTCATGCTTGTGGAAAATAAGAGAGATTTTAAAATGTTTTGATGGATGTTTGCATTTTGTATGATAACGGCAGCAGTTATTTATCAAATGATGATCAAATGAGAGAAATGAGGAAAGCATTATAACCATGCATATATCAATATATTCAAAACACTGCTATCAGCAGATACAATATTTTGAAAGTTTGAAATAAATACTTCTGTTAATCACATGTAATCACATGCCCTTGATTACATAAGCACAAAAGTAGTTTCAGACAAAGTTTTGATGAAATTTCCTTTTGTGCTCTGATGAGTTTGTCACTCCGTTACGACCACATTCTTAGGGGGGAAAGTCCGTTTGAAGTCTATTTCTGTGTCAGCATAAGCTGTGTGTATACGTGTCTGCATGGGGATGACCCTGTTTCACTCACTGAGGTGCTTTGTGCTTTATCACTGGAAGCGATAAACCTCCGTCTGAGTCGCCGTCCTTGAGTGGCTGCTCACGTCTCATCCTGCTGTTCACTCTGCAGTCTTACCTGATCACTCTTTACCATCCGCCACACTGAGCTAGAGGTCAAACGGTGGGAAATGAGGGATACATACCACCGTATGTGGTGCAGAAAGATGGTTTCAGCATATTGTCAGTTATCCCATGTCTTAAAACCCAGTGAGCAGTTTTGGGCATCAAACATAGGTTCAAAAATTCACAAATAGTCACGGCGCAGTTTTGTTGTGAATGATTGACAAGCGCTATGTCAGCTACACGCTGTTAATTCCGGAGGCAGTTTATTTTGGCAGTACCTTTATGAATCCACATCCTCTGGACACTCAGGAAAAAGATGAAGCATTCCAGGATGTCTTTGACCCAGATTTTGGACTTCACAAAGAGCTGCAGAGCGAGTCACAGCATGAATGCGTTAAAGATAAAACAGCTTTGGAAAATACAGGGCCGGCCCTGACCAATTTGGTGCCCTAGGCAAGATTTTAGCTAGTGCCCCTTGCGCAGCCAATTCCACCACCGATCATTCACACAGAAACTTCATAGCTTTATGACATAAAACAAATGACAAAACACTCTTAAAAATAAAGGTGCTTTAAAAGGTTCTTCACAGCGATGCCATAGAAGAACCATTTTTGGTTCCACAAAGAATCATTCAGTCAAAGGTTCTTTAAAGAACCCTCTCTTTCTTACCTTTTTGTAATCTGAAGAACCTTCTTTCACCACAAAGAACCTTTTGTGAAACAGAAAGGTTCTTCAGATATTAAAGGTTCTTTATGGAACCATTTAGACAAAAAGGTTCTTCAATGGCATCGTGAAGCACCTTTATTTTTAAGAGGGTATGAAATAAGACTCATTATCTCATGATTAACTCAGCTAGCAATTTAAATGAGAGAACTTTATCATATTATAGGCAGCTACAATGCTAACATTTAAATCTTAATTCTTCATTTCAGACATTCATAAATTTAGGGATGCACTGATCTTAACTTTTCATGGCAGAATCCAAAACTGGTTTTTAATGCATTTTATTTAAGCAAAAGACAAGAAAGAATGAAAATATGAGTACATGAATAATATGGTTAGTTGCTTTATTAGCCTATATTTTGATCTAAATTAGACTGTAAAATTTCAAAACCTGAAGCAAAAACAGAATGGTCTGACTTTAGCTTTGTGAAATTAGGCTACATAGCACACACCAAACGGCAGATGGGCTGAATGAAAATGCAAATTCACTCTCTGTCAGCAGGTGGCGCTTAAGGAACAGCAGTGATGCATTGTTTCCTTGATTAATGCTGTAAATGCTAAATGCATTATACAGAGGCAAGATGAAAATGCCATCTAAACGGTTTCTTAAGACAGTCAGTTCTCAGAGATACATTCATACTTCGCGCATTGTGAACAGTGAGCTTGCTCTGCCTGCTAATGTATTTTCTCCTCTTTGCATCTCTGGCCTCTGTTAACACCGTTTACAGACTCCGAAATAAAACAAAAAACCATCCGGTTCCGATTTATGGCCAGTGGTTGATCGGTGCATCTCTGCTCAAATTCAAATATTAAACTGCTATTATTTTGTTGGTTTGCCAGCAAATAAATAAATGCGCTGCATGTTTCATAGTGAAGCGCCGCGTGTCATGGGCTGCACTCGAACACATTGAAAACTGCAACAAGTGAAAACTTTAATTAAATTGCAACCTTCGCAATATGACTATGGCATTAAGCCACAATGCGATATTGATTATATTTCGATATATAGTGCACCCCTAATTAAAATAATATTATATATACTTTTTTTTTTTTCCCAAAAATATGGGGCGCCCCTAGCATTTGCCTATTTCGCTTATGCGAGGGGCTGGCCCTGGGAAAATATCTGGAATGCGACTGTAGGGCTAGACAAGCTTTTGTCTTTTGTACGTGTGTTTTGTGGTTGGATTGTGTTTAATTCAAGATGAAACAGACATACAGCTTATTGCATGCTTAAAAACACTAATAATATAATAAAACGGTTAAAAGCTGACTGTTAATAGGAAATTCAGAGCACAGAAAACAAAAGATAAAGAATGTGCCATTGGAATGCAAGATCTTGAGTATAAGCAATAGATTGTAGGAGTGAAGGCGAAGCTAGACATGCCGTGAGTGAGTGTAGCAACAGTGGTCTTTGTTATGGAGATGTGTCTCATTGTTTCATTCTCTTTGCTGCTTCCTGTCCCAGCGACTACAGGATGTTTAAACTGCAGTGTGCCCTTGCGGAAGTGTGTTTATAGATTGAGAGTTTCTAGATTTATTGTGTATGTAACTAATTCTCTCTAGGTTCAGGTTTATGTCCTCCCTGCCTCCAGGCGTGGGACAGGTTTACCTCGCAGTAATGACTATGTGAATGGTGTGTAACAGGATTAGGCCTCCATTTCATTATTGAAAAGCATTGGCCTTTCTCATGGTGTTGGGTAGCAGTGTTTCACCTGTTATTGTTCATGTAAGAGCAGAGGTGAGTGTTTGTATTGATAGCTGACAGTATAAAGGACATTTCAGTAGGGACAAAGAGATGCCTTTCAAGGAAAGGGTTACTTCCCAATATACATACAGATGTTACATTTTGAACAAAATGCTATATTTGTTTGCTACACTTCTCTCTCAAGCAGTGAAAGTACAACCAGTCCATTCACTGTCATTCTGTTGCACCCTGGCTCTCATTAATAAGTAATAATTATGGACTGAAGCAAGTCACCTGACCTGATCTTGACATGACGGCAACATTGTCACCCCGGATGTTTGGAGTTTAAAATTCCCTCAAGCCCGCAAAGTTGATCCTCAGACCTCAAATAGCTAACCAGATATATGACCTGTAAACCATGTTTAGAAAGCGTCAAGGCTCTGAGTGGAGTCTAATTGGTCATGGGGGTGGAGGGAACCTTTATTTTCCCTTAGGTGAGCCCCTACAGGGCGGTTATGCGGCCAGCAGTCTCACCACTGATCAACTTGCCCTGTTTTCATTACTTATTAACTCTTTTTCATCACGAAGAGGAACTTCTGCTGATCATTTAGAGATGTTTTCAAACATTTTACACGCAAGAATGAGATAAGAATAAGACAATATTCCCCCTAAAAGAGATGACATTCGCAAACATGATATGAGATATTAACATGAGATATTATCTCTCATACTTTTTCTCTATTTTAGTTATTCAATGTAAAGTATTATTTGCAACCCATTTTACTTTCATAATGGGATGCATTTCCTAGTGAAACAGCCTGTTGTATGAGAAAAATGGATGGTGTTTTTTTATGGTAATTGATTAGATTATAAAAAAAAGAGAATGTTGCATACTAAAATGGAGCTCATTTAGCTGGTTTATTGGAGACAAGTTTGTGCTACAATGGGAAACTATATTTCCCATCATTCTCTGTAGCAGCACAAAGAATGATAGTTACACACCTAAAGTGCATCTTTTGGTTTTTATGATCCTTTTTAGAGGATGTGATGACATGTTTACAGACACAGTTATTAACATTGTACATCTAATAAAGTTTTTTAAAAATGGAATATCTCATTATAACACTACTTTATACTTTGTGTTTTATTACCTTGGCATTAAATAACAGAAAACTGTAGACTTTAAGGAAGAATGAAGAAGTATCCTGTGTCTCAGTTTAGCCATACACTCACAAGAAAACAAAAGAAATAAACTCCGGACTGCAGAAGTCATTGTTCGCCGCACAGACCTTGATAGCTCATCATGGTTCATGACTCTTGTGTTTTTTCCATAAACCTGCTAGCAATTCTTGCTTACTAGGTATTGTTGTACAGTGGTATTGACTTGAAGCTTTTGCAGGGGAGTGCAGTTTACCTTTTAAGGTCTTGATAATGCACCTCAGAGTGCAAGAACAAAAAAAAAACTGTGTGATGCAGAAATGGAGAGTCTGGCAGAGGAACAGACAGGCCTGAGTGCAAAAACACCTGGCAATGTTATTCAGGGCTAAAGTTAAGAAA
Source organism: Sinocyclocheilus anophthalmus (assembly GCA_018155175.1). Classification (NCBI taxonomy): domain Eukaryota; kingdom Metazoa; phylum Chordata; class Actinopteri; order Cypriniformes; family Cyprinidae; genus Sinocyclocheilus; species Sinocyclocheilus anophthalmus. The sequence continues at coordinate 234,767 of JADLZN010004260.1, read as the reverse complement.
GATGGAAGTTCTGTCAGTGATGCAGAAAGGAGGGGGGGGGGGGGGGGGGGGGGGGGGGGGGGGGGGGGGGGGGGGGGGGGGGGGGGGGGGGGGGGGGGGGGGGGGGGGGGGGGGGGGGGGGGGGGGGGGGGGGGGGGGGTGGGGGGGGGGGGGGGGGGGGGGGGGGGGGGGGGGGGGGGGGGGGGGGGGGGGGGGGGGGGGGGGGGGGGGGGGGGGGGGGGGGGGGGGGGGGGGGGGGGGGCTGCGTTCCAACACACATCAGCAGCACTATGACCCAGACTAGAGGAGGAGCAAGTAGTAATGAATGAATCAGCAAGAACACTCACCTTTATTCTGTATGATTCCTGTAAAGGAACTGACTAATTTCCTAATCTCTGTCTACAGTAAATACATGGAGAATCAGCAACAAGACGTTTCATAATCACTGTGTGCTGTTTGCTAATCTCACATAACTCTGGTTACTAACTTGTTAGCCTTGCTTTGGCCTTCATCGTTCACTAGACACTAAGTTCTGTCTAGTGGAATTCCTTCTTTATTTAGAACGAAGGAGAGCAGAAAATCAATAGGGCTAATGGTGTAAGTGCTGTACCATTCGGGCCACTGCGCTGAGGGCGGAAATGTGATGCCATGATATAAACCGTTATTTTAAATATTACGAGTTTTCCTGTCTTATCCTTTAAGCTAATTGCACATCACTTCTCAGAAAGTTTCATTGTTAAAAAGCTTCATGGCATAATTTGATTCCCTTCTGGTGGTGGAGATGTTTCGTTGCGGCGCCTTGAAGAAAAAAATTCTGTTTAAGCAGGCCAGCCTGTGGTGGTCTATTGTTGAAACCAGATCAAACCTGATGTAATTAGGATAGGTCTGGGCAATATTAGTGGCTCAGCCTGTGGTGGTCTATTGTTGAAACCAGATCAAACCTGATGTAATTAGGATAGGTCTGGGCAATATTAGTGGCTGATGCATTATTACATCATTAATACGGATCAGATTATTAAAGCGGTCATATGATGTTGCTAAAAAGAACATTATGTTGTGTATTTGGTGTAAAGCAATGTTTAATGCGGTTTAAGGTTCAAAAAACAAATTATTTTCCACATAATGTATTATTGTTCTCCTCTATGCCCCGCCTTTCTGAAACGCATCGATTTTTACAAAGCTCATCGTTCTGAAAAGTGAGGTGTACGCTGATTGGCCAGCTATCCAGTGCGTTGTGATTGGCTGAATACCTCAAGCGTGTGACGGAAATGTTACGCCCCTTAACATACTGTGATGCCCTGTGTCCCGGCGCAACAAGACAAAAACAATAAAACCCATTATAAACGAGGCATTTGTTGATCCGTGGGGACCATAATTACTGATTAGGAATGACTTATACTGTCTTTAACAGTTAGCGTGGCATATCGCGCTGCGTAAACATAAAACTATGTCTGGAGAAACGACAAACAACAAGCGCTACTCTACACTACTCAAAACTCGCGTTTGAATCATCAGTGGCAAATTCTTTAAATATAAAAAACGTACTTACAGGCCATGAGTCAGAAGCGCCAGACTGTCCTTGCAAAGTTGGAACTGCCCCACTTTATAGAAACAGACACCGACATTGTAGGCTACTCTCACAGGAAACAGTCCTCATCCTCCGCAAAATGTGCTGCACACATCTGAATATTTGGGTTGAACTGTTCTGGAACAGTGTTTTAATACAACTTAACCACTGATTTCTAGTCGTGTCCTCTTTTGGAAGGCCAAACAACGTAGTTTCACTTTCACAACGAAAAACACACAGCGCCTTCACGACATGACAGCTGCGGCAACAACAATACTACAGCCAGAATAAAAAGTTATGCCTTCTTTTTTTGCGTGAACATTTGGGCGGCGTTATTTAAATCTTCCCACATAGTGACGTAGACCTGTGGGGGCGTGTTAGAATGAGCCGTTTTTGGTAGGCGTGGTTGACTCTTAACTTATAAAGAATATCTCTTTGGATATGAAACTTTAGTCTTTGCAACTTTACAGATCTTCTTTATGCACCAAGAGCTTGTGACTCTCCAAAGAGAAAGGAAAATTTTTTTAATTGCATCATATGACCCCTTTAATAGTTTAATTAGAGTCTGTGGGGAGATACTTTATGCAAGCTAAGCTTAGGTAACAAAGGAATCTACAGTTTCTTCAAAAAGTATTTGGACTTTTAAGTAAAGAGAATGTAGGCATGTCATTGCATTAAATATAAGATATCATATAAGCAGCATTTAGAACGCTTTTGAGGTGAATTGGAGGGAAACTGTCTTCATACTTCCACTAAAAATCCCCTTGGGTTAAAAAAAAAAAAACGTTTAAGATTTGATTCTAATGTGTTAAAATAATACATTAATTTAAGTGTTGTTAAGTCATCATGTAATCAAAATTGACATTTTTTATGGAATATTGCAGTGTTTATCCGTGCACATCCATTTTTTTTTTCAATTCATGTGCCCTCATAGTCTTTAATCAAAAACATTAACCCCAACAACATTGATCCAAAGATCCAATCATTTCCCTGTGGGCAAAATCAAGTCCCGTCCTACTTTAATTTTTTTCTCATTCCAGAAGCGGATGCACTTGGATATGTCAAAATAAAGCAGAAAAGATGATCACAATTTCCGCTTCATGCTCTTCTATAGTATTGTGGGAACTGATTCTGGTTCTTCAGAGGATCAATGAGTTTTAAATGATAAATAAAATACGTTTTAATATCTTCAGCCTTTATTGTAAGCTGTTGTGTTTTTGTAAGGTGATTTATTTGGCACAGCAAGCGTTCTTGCACATGCCCAGATAAAATCTTGTTAAACAGCGTCACCTTGTGATAGATTTTAAAGGTGCTCCTATAGAATATCCTTTGAGAAAATGTGTTAACTAATTTGGATATAAATGGAAAAATAATACTTCATATAAGGGTGGAAATAATAATAAACAATAAACATTTGCATCAGTAATTCAGAATCTAGTCACCACTGGAAACAGGAAAGCTTTGAGTGAGTCCTTATGCGAAAATCAGAGAAGACAAACAGCTCGAATGAGGGAAAGAACTACAGTCCCATGAAGCATTGTGAATGACATACTCGAAAAAAGAGCTCTTATTGTTGGAGATTTGTAATGGTAATGTAGATTTTCTCTATGAAATAATGTGGGCTGGTGTCGTCAACAAAAGCATATACTATTGATTAACCACTCTAGTGCTTTACAGTAGGTCTGTCTTTAAAGGTTTACAAGTTTATAAGGTTACAAATGGTTATTGTATAGTCAAAAATCAATTTCTATAAAGAAATGATTGGTATTTTAACTCTAGAACATGACTGTTGCTATCTGTAATGAACACAGTACATGATGTGATGTCCAAATTTGAGAGGCGAACAGAAAGAAGGTGTGTGTGTGGGTGTGTGTGGGTGTGGTGTGTGAGAGAGTCAAAAAGATTCACGAAACAGCCTTGAGTCCTCTTGAGGAAGCATTTTGAATTAATTGTTCAGAACAGAGTTCACAACAAGGCCCTCACTGAACCACGAGTCATGTTTGATTAAAAATGAACCATGAACCATTACTATGAAGTATTCTTTAGGTCTGACACACTTATTAGTAGTATTACACATCCTTGCGTTTTAGAAAAAAAAATCAGCATTAATGAACTTATCAAAATAACATAAGCAGTCAAATGCCAAGAGTTTCAATGACAAAAAGAAGTATACAAAATGTATAATTGAACTTACAATATTCAAGGGAGTGAAAAAGAATGTTCAAAGAAAGTAGCCTATGTCAAAGAACATTGATTGATAAATAAATGTGTGTGTGTGTGTGTGTGTGTATATATACAGTGGGGCAAAAAAGTATTTAGTCAGCTATCAATTGTGCAAGTTCTCCCACTTAAAGATGAGAGAGGCCTGTAATTTTCCTCATAGGTATACCTCAACTATGAGAGACAAAATGAGAAAAAAATCAAAAAAATCACATTGTATGATTTTTAAAATAATTAATTTCCATTTTATTGCATGAAATAAGTATTTGATCACCTACAAACAAGCAAGATTTATGGCTCTCAAGACCTGTAACTTCTTCTTTAAGAGGCTGCTCTTTCCTCCACTTGTTACCTGTATTAATGGGATCTGTTTGAACTTGTTATCAGTATAAAAGACATTGTCCACAACCTCAAACAGTCACACTTCAAACTCCACTATGGCCAAGACCAAAGAGATGTCAAAGGACATCAGAAACAAAATTGTAGACCTGCACCTGGCTGGGAAGATTGAATCTGCAATAGGTTAGCAGCTTGGGGTGAAGAAATCAACTGTGGGAGCAATTATTAGAAGATGGAAGACATACAAGACCACTGATAAACTCCCTCGATCTGGGGCTCCACGCAAAATCTCACCCCATGGGGTCAAAATGATCCCAGAACCACACAGGGGGACCTAGTGAAAGACCTGCAGAGAGCTGGGACCAAAGTAAAAAAGGCTACCATCAGTAACACACTGCAACGCCAGGGACTCAAATCCTGCAGTGCAAGACGTGTCCCCCTGCTTAAGCCAGTAAATGTCCAGGCCCATCTGAAGTTTGCTAAAGAGCATTTGGATGATCCAGAAGAGGAATGGGAGAATGTCATATGGTCAGATGAACCAAAATAGAAACTTTTTGGTAAAAACCAACTGTCGTGTTTGAGGAGAAAGAAAGAAAGAATGCTGAGTGCATACAAAAAGAACACCTACCTAAGGTGAAGCATGGGGGGTGGAACATCATGCGTGGGGGCTGTTTTTTGCAAGGGACCAGGACGACTGTCAGTGTCACGAACGACATCGAATGGGGCCATTGTATCGTGAGCATTTGTGAGTGCAAAACCTATTTCCATTTTGTCAGCTTACTCTTAGGGCATTGAAGATGAAATGTGGCTGTGTCTTTCAGCATGACAATGATCCCAATCACACCGCCCGGGCAACGAAGGAGTGGCTTCGTAAGAAGCATTTCAAGGTCCTGGAGTGGCCTAGCCAGTCTCCAGATCTCAACCCCATAGAAAATCTTTGGAGGGAGTTGAAAATCCGTGTTGCACAGCGACAGCCCCAAAACATTACTGCACTAGAGGAGATCTGCATGGAGGAATGAGCCAAAATACCAGCAACAGTGTTTAAACCTTGTGAAGACTTACAGAAAACGTTTTACCTCTGTCATTGCCAACAAAGGGTAGATAACAAAGTATTGAGATGAAATTTTATTGACCAAATACTTATTTTCCACCATAAATTGCAAATAAATTCTTAAAAATCTACATGTGATTTCTGATTTTTTTACATTTTGGTCTATCATTAGTTGAGGTATTACCTATGATGAATAACTACAGGCCTCTCCTATCCCTTTTTAATGGGAGAGGGAGATACTTGCCAATTGGTGGCTGACTAAATACTTTTTTGGCCCCACTGTATATACTTTTCCACAAATCTGTAATTTGTAGTACTGATTTGATGTAGTAAACACCCCGATTAGGAGTACAAATCGTCAGGTAATGTTTGCTTGTATTCGTCACGCTTACTAAACTAAACCTTGAAAATTCAGGATGAGGCATAAAATAATGTCTTCAGAATCATTCATACATGTGAAAACTGACTGGAAATGTAAATAGTTATAACCTGACACAGAGGAAGAAAGGAATCATGTCTTTGTGGCAGCTTTTCTGGTGATTACGGGATAATACAAGACTTCTTCACCTGAGTGTGACATGCTAGAGAAAAACAGGCACTATTTTTGGAATCAGCACCACAAAATTAGAAATAAGTATTGGATTTCAATCAGCAAATATGAAGAGCAAGTGGTAAATAAGTGATTCTGTAAGTGGGAACTAAACAAAAAAAAAAGTCATTTGGTGCTCTCAATTATTTTAAATTCTGGAGCCCAAAATCTTCTGTAAGATGTTATATTGTGTAAACCAGTGTGACTACAAAACAATTTTATCTTTTTGTTGACATTATAGGTGAGCTGTTAAGCCAGCCCCGACCTGAGGGACTTACTGAGATGATCTGCCCCATGAATGGCTCGGAGCGGGTCAACGTGGCACTAGTTTACCCTCCAACCCCGACTGTGGTCAGCCCCAGTCATAAATGACATTGACTGCACCTGCACTTACCTGCCTGTGAATGGCCTCCAAACCGCTGCACCTCTTTTTCCTATATCTTACATCACACATATACACACAAACAAGTAAACGTGTGTGTTAGTGTGTGCAAAAGCGTGCTCCCGCTTTCTTATTGCCTCTGTCCATCATCCCACATCTGAGGGGGTCGATGGACAACTGGATACCCGACAAGTGCAAAGAAGGTTCATAATGGAAGCTTGCCATTGGGAGGCCATCATATCAGGACATACATGCAGGTAATATTTTGAAGCTACATGTAATCTGATCATATTTCAGATCTCCAGGTTTTTTCTCATTTCAGTCGTGTTCTCTTTTTCAGGTGTTCAGCTCCGACTGCCAACACATGAACTGAAAGTATTAGAAACTGTTGCACTGACATCCTGTTTTTGTCTATGTACACCTAAAGTTTTTTCAGTCACCCTGAGCCTTCCTCAACATTTTAAGCCTTTCAGTTCAACAAGAGATCAACTGTTCCTCTGCAAGTTCTTGGAAGTTCCCATTTGTTGCATCTCTTGGATTGAAACTACATCTTGTGCTGCTGGGTGCCAAGTGGTTAAGCTGACAGAAAATGGAAGTGGAAGGACACTGTTTCCCCTCAGACATAAGACAGACTTTGATTAGTGAGGTCAGATGTTAGATTGATGCTTTAAGTGATATTGTACTTTAAATGCATGCCTCTAAAATTCAAAAAGGATTACAAAATGACATACATGGATAAATGCACTAGCTCAGGCCTCTTAAGAGGTTTAGTCGTATCAAAAATGAAAGGACAGAATTGTTGGGCATAAATCTTTGAGATCTATTTATTGCTTTCCTGCTCACAGACAGACACATTGTGTTAGTTTTGAATAGATATAATCAGACATTTCAAATAATTTTCGTGAAAACGTGACCAAAGAATATAAAAATGTTTCGCGGAACCACTGGACCACAGCTTCGATCTATCTATAATCTGACTTTTTCTATCTATCTGTCTATCTATCTATAATCTATCTATCATCTATCTATCTATCTGTGTCTGTCGTTCATTCTATCCATCTCTCTACCTATGTTTTTTTCATTCTTTCAGTCTGCATATTTTTATACCCACACGTGTGCTTATACAGATAATCATACTCCATAGCATGAGGGATATTATTTTAAGCACATAAATTCAAATAGCAGTTATAGTATAATATCAGTTATATTATCAGTGACAGATTGTCACATTGTTTCTTGCACATGTTCAAACTTTCCTATAAGATGCAGTTTTGGATACATACGAGCAGGAATATTGATGTACAGTCACGGATGTACAGAAAAAATGGTACAAGTACAATAATTCAGCCAAGGATGTTTTTACTCTTGAGGTAGATTGTGTAAGCATCTCGGCTTAACTCTAAGAGGTTATTGAGCTATATATATATATATATATATATATATTATATATATACTTATATATAATTAGTTAGTTCACTGACTGCCTTCAAAGCAGTGTCTGAATCATATTGTACATATTTGTCTAAAAAGTGCACATTAGAACAAAAGAAGCAAGACTTGTTTTATAAGAACTGATTCATACTTAGAAACTGTTGTGCATTGTTTCAGTGTTTCTTTTTGGAGAGGAGAGAATCTACAATATGTGTAATGTTTTGTAAACAGTTGAAAAAAGTTTGTACATATTTTATTTTTTTAAGCTAACAAGCTGTCACCAGTATCCCACATTATTTACTGTGCATTGTGCAAGGCTACTGTGCTCAATGTAAAATTCACAAACTGTTTTCTAAGTTATAATGAAATTATTCTTTCTCATTGTACGACCACAAAAACCACCAAATATAAAGACTGGTTTCCATGTTGTTGTACTGTTGATTCCTTTCTAACCAACGGCGCTGCCATATTTGTCCGGGCAACTTGCAGTAACTCATAAGTGGGCTGAAGAAAAGATCTCTGACTCCCTGACTATTTTGAGGTTTTACAAATCGTCGTAAAAATCCAAATTATTTCTCGGGAAATTTCGCATGGAAGTCTGAATAGTTGTTTTTGGTTTTATTTTGTCATTATAACATTGTTGACATTAGTTAGCCACCAAAGTCAGAATAATAGCTAACAATAAAGGCTATGTAAACTGAGACTTTATAAGAAATAATATAAAGTTTACATAATTCTTATGAAGTCCGCGCTATCATATAGTTATGAGCTAATCTAAAGCACAGTGGTCTTCCGGCAATGCACGGGAGGCCAGAGGATTGGCAGACAGATCAGCTGTCAGGAATAATTAACAGACTCTCTCCGAAGAGCAGCTGAGTAGATGATTGTATAATCGTGGGGCAATTTATGTTTGGCCCATTTTAGACAGTAGACCAGGACAACACAAAGCCTCAAGGAAGGCATGAAGAAAAGCATATCACTGGACTGGTTTTTTTTTTTTTTTTTGTTTTTTTGGCATTTCCAAGGGACTGCAAACTCTTCTGCGTATTATGTTATATGATATTATTATACGACTTATACTAGGCCTATTATATGATTGTACTATTCACTACTCACTATTTTATTTAGCATTTTTATTTTATTGACTATATTATTTTACAATTTATGTAATTTATGTATGTGTGTGTGTGTGTATACAATTTGCTATTTTATTCATAGTTATATTACTACTATTTTATACTCACACTCACTTTTATTTTTAGGCTATTCATAATAATAATAATATTCTTTAGAATAAAACTGGCATATACTGTATATTCAACTATACATTCTAACTTAACCCGTTATAGTACAACGATATTTAAATTCATAAATTTAAAACTACTAGTTGTGGGTAAATGCTTTACCGCTGGTTGTATCGTAATTGTACTGGATCCATTAAGGATGATTCTCAGGGGTCAAGGCTGTGATATTAATTTTATCCACTAGAGGGAGCCACAGGATAAGGAATATTTCAAGCCCAGTAATTTTCTATCCGTTTCCATCAATTTGAATTGAAATAAATGCATTTGGTTCTTTTGTATAAATATGGTGTACTGACAGTAAATCTGTGAAATGCTTATAGATCAGCAAATGTTTTTTAGACCTCAGTAAAACACATTTTCAAGTTGCCAGAACAATTATTTATATTTTTGTAATTTAATTAAATTATTTTTTTTAAGTAATTTATTATGTGTTTTTTACTCAAATAAAACATTTCTATAAAAGATATTTATTGTTGTGGTATGAATAATAAAACAAATATTATACAAACATTAGGCTATAAGCATAAGGTTAGGAGGCAACATATAGAAATACATTGTAAAAAATGAAAAGGTAAAGATAAATGCTTCAGCAAATTATCTTCACATTCATCTGAAATTGTCCTGTGGCATCCTATGACGTGATTTTAAAAAAGCTAAAAATGAAGGTGTTGAAGAAAGAAAAAGCCATTTCCACCATCTACTTTACATTAAGGAGATCTCCACAATTATTAACCAAGAAAAATAAAACATATCTATTCTTGACAAGTGTGATTCTTCACAATTCCTTATGACAATGAATACTAGTGACTAATAGTTCTAACTAGCGAGATTCTGAGTAATTAGAAACAGAAACGTTTTCGTATTCCACGCAGATCATAAACCGTTGAAATCGGTTGATAAATTTAAACTTTACTCCACTTTTTGTTCAGAAAAGCCGCAGCTCCCCGTTTACTTGTATTTGTTTACAGAGCAGTCTTGCCGGACCAATATGGCATACCTTCAACAGTGAGCGATAAGAGGCTTCTTGAAAACAGTATGGCTAAGTGAAGGAGAAAGATTCTGAGGTTAATGGCACCCGACATCACCTATATTGGGGCTGAGCCCGCCAATCAGGTGAAAGCTCGAATGCCATTGGCTATTGCGGAGCAATAGAGTGATTCAATCAGGCTTCAGCATCTCAGAGGAAAAGGGTTTCCCCATACGTAATGTCCAGAGGCCAACTCAATTGAGGAACTTTGATATATTCAACATAATACAATGTCACAGATCACTATTTTCCAGACACAAAATGAGATCAAATAACCTTAAAACTGATTTGACTGACAAAATCTTGACTGATATTGAGTTGAAATGACAAAATTAAGAAGAACCTGGTCATCTTGGCCTGGTGGGCGTATCTTACCCTACTATTATTTGATTTATGTATAAAATTTTAATTTCGAAAATCTACGTAAATCAAGTGAACATAGATATAAACATTGTTCAGTCAACATAATTAGCATGCTGAATTTAAAAGTGATGCAAATGTATACATTTATTATTAGCAAGTGATGAAAACAGTTCAGTCTTTTGCAGTGTAATATTTACAAAAACACAATAAGTAAATGAGAAAATTGAGACCTGTTACAAAATACTGCCTTTCACTCGGGAACAAACATGTGTCTTAGAATTAGATTCAGCTTGTTTTCTCAAATACATGACAGGAAACAGAAAGTGAAAGTAAACTGTATTTGTATATTTGTAACTGTATACCTTGGAAAACTGTATTCGGAGGCCAATTTGGACAAGATGCCATTTATTTTTACTGAGTTAAGGTAACTACGATATCACGATGGTACTAGGTTGTTTATTTCAACCTAATACATGTTTCTATACAATAAATACACTCAACATCAGCAATCAAGAACACAAACAGGGCCAGAAATAATAAGCTGCACCAGAAGATGAGATGATGATGGTGTGAGGTCTTCAGTCATTGTCATAGATACAGTCTGTAAAGATATTAATATGGCCATCATTCTACCAATCTTAAATTACATCCCATCTAGTAGGAGAATTAACATTTAAAATTTTCATATATTGTTCATGTTAATTAATTTGTTACGTACCATCTCCAATGTCATCATAGACCTCATCACTATGTAAACAAAATGTAAAGATTTAGTTTTGCATATTCACACATTGACTAAGCAATTTACAAAAAAAAAAACACTTTCAGAGTAACTTACTCTGTTTGGATGTTGCTGGCTGAGACATATCCAACTGAAAAGTAAATTTTACAGTGTCATCATTACTAATACTTATCCTGGTGTAGATCAAGTCTCATTTGGAGTCACAAATAATGTCACTTACATTTGCCCTCCTTGTTCCTACAGATGAATTTGTCAGGGTCAGATTTGTTGACAACATCCACAGTCTCCCCAGCTTGTACAGCCAGGTCTTTCCCACTTCCCTTCTTACTTGTGGCAATTGTTGCTTGATGAAGCACCTGAATCTCACCATCGTACTGGTAAAGTAAATGCCAAATCATTTGCTTATAAATTCAATCAAGAAAGCACTCTGTGTTTACAGGTCACTCACCATTGTGTTTTAATTGACCATAATGTAATCCAATAATTTCATACGCACCTTAAACTTCTTTCTAAATTCCTTTTCTTCTTTCTCAAACTTCTTTTGCTTTTTTGGGTCCTCATGCACTTTGATCGCCTTCGATTTTAATTGAGGAAGGCTGCGACAATGAAATATCATTATCAACAAGACAGGCTGATTTAAATGTGCTAATGTAGAGTAGTACATTTTAAGAGTTTAATTCTTTATATTGCATCATCTTATCTTACAACATTAATGGAAAAGCACTTAAGGTAACATCTGTTTACCTGCTAGGTGATGGAGCGGGAGGGAATGAATCAACATCATCATATATATCTTGAGAAACGTCTGTGTTGTAAAGACATTTGAAGACAAAAGTATTCACAGTGGGTTCATTTGAAGGCGTGATATAGGAATACCATTTTTTTTTTAACCTTTATTACCTTCAGGTGTAAATTGTGGAGGGGGAGGAATGCTGAAACAGATTATTAAAAGTATATAAATATTTGATAATTGTACGGGAAAAAGAAACTCAGCTGATTTAATTTAGAACGAACTCTTTTTCTGTAAGAAAAAGAAGGCAAAATCAAGGGAGGTGGAAGTCTTGGGAAAAGGACACACAATCAAGCACATCTAGTAATGTCAGAAAAGATTCGAAAAGCATTCATAACAGGAGGCTCAGAAGAATTCCTTGAAGGAGTTATTTGGCATTTTCACACAGATTGGATTGATTGTGAAATTAATGGTTAATCAATTTTCTTTGTTAGAACAAATGGATGCAGTTGTAAGTGCAATTGTGATTGGAAATTGAAAAGTAACATTGTCTGATTCCATCTTACTAATGTAAAAATGACTCATTATTGTGGATTTGGCTTTTTCTCCTGTCAACCGAGCTTTTGAGAATGTCCAAGAAGTTGCGCGGTATTAAGAGAGACCTGGGATCTCCAATGCTATGGATTCAGAGGAACGTGGTTTGGGTGAGACAGATCCATAACACAAGTGGCCAAACAACAAACCCAGAAATACAGGCACACACATACAGTATAATGCATATAGTTTGCAAACCTTATATATCATATTATATTATTTGTTCTTACCTGATTGGATTAATATTGGGTTCGGGTATATCATCATACACATCATCATCTGGCGGAGGAGGTAAAACAACTATACAGCAGAGGGCAGACTTGTTGAAGTATCACCTCTCAAAATTCACATTTACAGCTACTACTTAAAGTATTAAACTTAAACCTTACAGTCAATTAGTTGAAAAGGGATTAGTTATATTAAAACTTACCCCACTGCCCATTCATATTCCTGAAAGATTAAAGAAAAATATGAATTCTCACTTAAATGCGAACAGCAGTATTTGCTGTGCAACTTCTAATGAAACTTTCTTGGCTATTTCTAGACTTGACTAGAGACTAGAAAAGTGCTTAAAGTAGCATCCAGATCAAATCTGCCTTTTCACATTATTAGGGAAAATCTTTAGAATTCTGCAGAATCAATTCAAATGTGTTGAAATGAACTTTTGTTGGGAAGTGTTACAGGCTCTTACCCTTGATCTTCCATAGATTCTATGTCATCGTACACCTCCTCACTTTCCAAGTTATGAGGAAGAGACAGGCCTTTATTCTTCAAGACGCTGAAGTCGATCTCAACCATTTCCGTTTTAACATAGCCAACTGAAACATAGAGAAATGACTGCAACTTCATCTTTTCTCAGGGGATCAGTGACCAGTTCACATTAAACCTTTTTTTTTTTTTTTTTTAACGGTGTGAACTCTTACATGATCCATCTTGACCTCGGCCCAACCATTTACCCTCTGGATTGTCAGTGATTCGAATTATATCAATTGACTCGCCCTTCTTTATGGAGAGGTCATGTTTTCCACCCTTGTAGTCAGCTTTAGCTTTTACCTGATGAATAACCTGCAGGGGCGTTGATATCTGAGGAAAGAACAAACATAATAATCACCATGATCCAGTAAGTAAACCTTGATAACTGGTTGTAAGGGTAAATGCTAAATGTTTTTTTATTTAATTTTTTTTACTTACTTTAAACTTCTTAATTGCGTCTTTCTCTTTTTTATCACGGTCTTTCTGAATTTTAAGTTCTTTGTCTTGCTTTTTCTGAGGTTGACTTAGCTCTGCAGCCGATCTGTGGTAAAGCAGACCATAAACCATTTATTAACCCAAAACACAAGTAAAAACTGCAGAACATGAAATTAATCATTTGATTATTGGCAACAAAAACTGTTTGTATCACTCTGTTCCAGGTGGGTGAGGTGACCGCTATATCTCACTGACAGCGTCAGCATTAATAGAACTTAAAATCTTACCTACTATCATCAAGATCCTCATATATCTCACCATCACTTCCACTTCCCTAAAAGAGGTAAGACATGAGACAGTGCACCACAGACTTTTCTAAAGAAGTTTCTGTATGCCTTCACTAAGTTTCTTACCTCATTTATCTGGCCTGTAATGAGAAAATGTGAGAAAAAAAGTTTTTAGAATTGGATTTCATAAACTATGGAGTTCCTATCTATTTTAAATTTGGAAATTAAATTATATATATATATATAATGTTACAGAGGTTCACTATTTCAAATTCTGTTGTTTTGAACTTTCTGTTTATTAAAAAATCTTGGAAAAAAGTAGCACTTTTTTGACAAAAATATTAAGCATCGATACAAATTAATAAGTGTTTCTTGAGCAGCAAATCAGTATATTATAATGATTTCTGAAGGATCGTGGGACACTGAAGACTGGAGTAATGATGCTGAAAATGAAGCTTTGCATCACAGGAAAAAATTACGTTTTGAAAAGTATTAAAATGGAAAACAGTTATTTTAAAATTACCATTTTTTGTATTTTTGATCAAATAAATAAAGCATTGATGAGCATAAGAAAATTCTTGTGTTGTAGTGTATATCTTGGTGGTTAGTATATACAGTATATATATATATAAACTTAAATAATTATCAGGTGTTGGCTTTAAAATGACTCCCATTCAATAATGTAAGGGTAGGTCTTACCCGCTCTCAAGCTATCCACATCGTCATAATGTTCATCTTGAATTCTGCAGACAGATATAAAGTTGTGAATTTTCACCAAATTCGGATGTTAAAGAAAGTGTCATAACCCGAATCATTCGGTCACAGTGCTAAGCGAAGCATTTCTGTGTTACTCACATAGGTCCTGGAGGTCGTGGGGGCAGGTTGGGACGTAAGGATTGAGAGGGCAGTGGTGGAGGTGCCTGACTACTGGGGTGAGAGGCAGGTGGGGGAGGGGGAGTTACATTCTTTGGTCCAGGACCTGCAAGAACATAGTTAACGTCATGACCAGTTCACCCAAAATGTCAATTCTGTCATCATTTACTCACCCTCATGTCTTTTCATAGCTGTATGACTTTCTTAGTCTTACAGAACTCAAAAGAACATTGTAGGACCAAAAACACTCTTCACGAATTCTAACTTGGTGTTCCACAGAAGAAGACAGCAGCTTGCGGTTGTCTCAACATGGCATATATGAAGTTTATTTTGGGGTGAACTAAAGTTACATGGTTTTCAAAAGAAAAAGAAATTGACACTAGAGCACTCTACAGAGAATTATGACCCAAGTTTAACCATAGTTAAAAATCATAGATGTTTTCACATGGTGCTAAGGGCAAAACCTGGTCCTATACAGGATCTCACAGATTTTTCACTGGTTAAAAATGAAAGCTATCTCTAACACTGTTCCCATTTTAAATGAGCTTCCCTGTTTTTTCACTGACTTCAGCTC
Source organism: Sinocyclocheilus anophthalmus (assembly GCA_018155175.1). Classification (NCBI taxonomy): domain Eukaryota; kingdom Metazoa; phylum Chordata; class Actinopteri; order Cypriniformes; family Cyprinidae; genus Sinocyclocheilus; species Sinocyclocheilus anophthalmus. Next base: position 219,527 of record JADLZN010004260.1, on the reverse strand, counting down.
TCAAGTGAAAAGAGAAACTCAAAACGAGGAAGTTAGCTCAGCGCATGCAGGAAATCTTGAATTTCCAATATGTTGTTATTGCTATTGAATAGCAGATGCACCTGAATGTTTGTTTCACGATGGTGCATCTGATGCCAATTCACATGCTGTAATAGTGTACTGTGTGTTAACTAAGATACACAATAAAGATCAAAGACACGTATGTTGCACTGTGTCAAAATGTATAAATCAACAGTATCTAACCTTTCAATACAGTCATGTGATGTTCCTCAGTTGGACATAAATTACTGACTAAGATATGTGTCTGCTCAGTTTCTCATCTTTATGGCTTTATAGTGCTTATTATTTTGCGCATGGTTGCTAACGGTCTCAGAGGAACACAGATCAGTCACAAGTAAAACCACGGAAACCACTTTGGCCCAAAGTCTACTCTACTGTGCTTGCATATGAGCAGTGGCTCACAAAGTCTTTGTGGGTTTGATATGACTGATGAAGTGCTTACTGCCTATTGTTTTGTTACCTCAGATGCTGCCATACAGAAAGCTTGCACATTTTGAGCTAGAAAGTCAGTACTCACTGTCTGTTGTAGCCTCTAAGCCCTTCTTGAACTTCTCAAGGTTGACTTTGGGTGGTCTGTTGGGTTTGGCAGGAGCGCTGCCCAGAGCATAGCTATTGGGTAGAGGTTTCTTCTTGGGTGCCGAAGGATCATCGTTGGCTGTCTGTACACGAGGTCCGGATGATTTTCTTGGGAAGTTGGGTTTATTAGGCACTACGAGCTTTGAGACTGACTCATTAGCACTTGGTACTTTAGCACCTTCCTCTGGTTTGTTGAAGCTATTTTTAACACGGAAACTTGATGGTTTCACATTAGATACTGAGGAAGGCTTTGCAGGAGACTCCATGTTGCTGCTTTCCTCTGGCTGTTGGCGTAGCATAGCCATGTTGCTTTTTGGTTTGGGTGCCAATGGCTTTTTTGGAGGAGTGGGAGTAGGGTTAGTGCTGTTGTCTTCAGCTTTCTGGGTGTCTTTGATCCAGGATGGTTTTGTCATAGGAGCCATTGGCTTTGAATCATTCGCCATGATGCTTGAAGGAGGCTTCTGTAGTGGTGCCTTTGGGAATGGGACCTTTGGAGTCTCATGGTCCTGGGACGAGTCTGGTGGTTTGGGTTTAACAGGAACTTTAAAGTTGACTTTGTTGTTCTCTTGTGTGTTTTCAAACCTAGTCCCAAAAGCCTTTAACTTCGGAGGTTCGTGCATGTCTGGAGCGCTTCTAGCTGTGTTGACTGTGTTCTTAGGTTTAGGGGCGGTTGAGGTAGTAGTAAATCCACTGGATAGGCTAGTTTCAAGAACAGGCTTCTTAGCAGGCACCGCTGGGCCTGAAGACAAAGTGGGCTGGACAGGTAGTTTTGGACGAACACCTGGAGTCCTTTCTGTAGATACACTTCCTGCTTGGAAACGAGCCATCATTGCTTTTACGTCGGACTTGTTGTCCTGCAAGCCAAGATTGAAAGTCAAAGTTTGAGGAATGAAGACAAACCTGGGCAGAGTGTTTACATCTGTATTTGTGTATTTCGTCATTCTGTTTTAGCTTTTATCTGTGTGTGATTACTAGTATACTTCATAGCTTTTATTACAATTAAATGTATGTATGTTATGACAATTTTATCCAAAGCGATTTACATTACATTCAGCATTTTTTCAGTTCATTCCCTTGGGTTCAAAAATAATGACCATGGCGCCATAAAAAAGTATTGTTTTGAGAGCAAAAAATGACAAAGAAAACAGATGAAAGTGCACCTCCATGAGTGTTAGGGGCCAATGCTGGGGATTATATTTGGTCATGCAGTTTTTGTGGTTTGTGTGTCGCTCAATTGCAGTTGTTTGGTTCGGTTGGGTAATGCTGTTTGGTAAATCTCTTTCAGAGTTTTCCTTCCCATAAGCCTCAACAGCTCATAACCAAGACAGACTGCATGACTACAATGAAGGCTTACGGTAAGAGTTAATTTGGCATGCAGATACGTGGATACATGGCAATTTAAAGTAAATTATGTACAAACTAAAAAAAAAAACAATACAACATAATCTTTCCACTTTAAAATATATATATATTTATATACAATATGAATAATACTAGGAATAAACTGGAATCAAAAGCAGTATATAACACTCAAGCGACAACATACTTTAAATGTTGTCTTAGTTGAAGTGGTATATTTAGATCTTTTGAATGAGGGTTATAGGTGTGTCAAGTGGAATTTTTTGTATACCTGGCAAATATCTGCCTTTGGTTAGATTGAACGGTCAGTTTATTCTGTACAAATTATTATCGATTTATGCTCATTACTTTAAATAAGCCACCTGAACTGTCTGTCTAATAAATCGAATAAAACATGTAAACAGCAGCGATATTTGACATTTAAGTCACATTGCATGTTAGAGCACTATTATGAAATATCTTTTACCTCTGATTCTGGGTCTTCACTCAATTAGCCATTACTTGATTTCTCCACACAGATCTTTGTAGTCAACTGCACTGCACAGTGGAAGTTGTGATCACACAGGAACTGAGAACATCATACCAAACTAGCAGGAAGTCACTACACTCACTACTATAGTACTCATATCTACAAAAGAATGTATTGAAAATACTTTTTTCGAACACTGTATATATAATTTGTGCTAGATGTATAAAGGGCACAATGAAATGCAGGACGCAGTGAAATGAAACATTATTTTATAACCACAAAATAGCTATTAAGACCAGTTTGTCAATTGGTCGTCATTCAAATTTCACGCAATTGGATGCAAATCTCCTTCTGGGAAAAAAAAAAAAAAAAACCTTCATTTATGTGTCTGCAGTATGTTCCTGATGTGTAACCAAGCTTTTTTACCCAGAAACCTCAGAGCTACATGTCTTTGTTTTCACAGAAACACGATCCTCTGGACCAGTGTTAACATGTCTAGCGATACAAAGCCATAGATGTGAGACTCTGGGCGACGTGTGTGGTGCACCCTTAGTAACAAGCCTTTGTTTCAGGACAGACCTCTCACCAGGAAGCGCTGATAAGCTCTGGACTAGCTTCTAATGTGACTGACCCAGAGGTACACACTGTGCTGTTGACTCACTGAGCAAAAAGAGAAACTGCTAGACACAGGAACTAACATTGATCAATCAATTACAATATCACTATGCTCTTGACAAACAACAGCACTGTAGACATTTCTCGCAAGTTAATTTAAGTCATTTTAAACCACATATAGCACTTTAGTATATGGATATACAGTATAGGCAACACTTTTTTCCCCAAATGTATAAATGTATGTCTTTGCATTGCTGTATAAAATTTATGGTAAAAAAAGAAATTATTTGTAAAAAAATTACCTGTATTACAGGATGCCTTTGTATTTTACAACTTATAACTGTATATATTTCATTAAGTCATACAATGTTAATATTACCAATCTACTTAACTATCAAAATCTGATTTTCACCTTAAAATGTACTGATAACCACCATAGTGCAGGTGGTATAATGGAAAACCATCATGAATCAGATTTCATCATAAGTTGCCTGTCATGGTCAGCCATAAACACAAAGACAAAACACCATGCAGGCTAACTCACATGACACTAATGTAATGCAATAAACATTAACTAAATAACTGAAAATGTAACAAAAAAACATCCCAGTGTACATTACTGATAACAAAAATAGGAAACAAATCTATTTCAAGAAAATAATCATATGTGATAAGTTATTACTTCTGGGAATTACCGTGAAACCATACATTGGACTGTATTTTACAGTAAAATGCGATGATTAACACTTTACAATTTTTTCGCCATCTATGGTAAGATCCTTTATAATTAATCAAGTTAAGGTTGCATCTTATTTAAGTTTGTTAGGTTTTAAAAGGTAAGACAATAGACTGTTCAAAATGAAGACAAAAAAGTGTGGTGACAATAGATTTTGCTCCGTGTCGTTTTGTTCATGTTTTTTTTCTACTTTGACCTGAAAATTCATATTGTGACCTTAGCTCAATAAAATAACTTCAACTTGGAAGCTCAGGGTTTGTCGTTTTGTGAGAGAATGAAGCAGTTTGTATATTTTTACATTGTAAATTATTATTTGTTATTTACAATTTATTTTATTGCTTATAATGTTATTTATTTTATAATTTTACTATTGTGTTTATCATATTGCCCATATTCATTGTAGAGTAGTTAGGATTTATTTATTTAGCTTTCGGATTAATTGTTTAACCCTTAGTGTCCCATGCTGGGGAGAAGATAGGCCCAAAATCTGTCATTTTTTTGGTTAATTTCAGACTCTGTTGCGGGATCTGAACTTATTTTGCATGGTTAAATTATAATGTGACCGTGACTGATAGACTTTCTAGTTGCAAACGTTAGTTGAACATGTCCATATTTGATGTGATGAACTACACCTGTGTGAATTTGCACCAAAACCTTCATTGACGTCATTTTGTTTGCATATGCCAACAAATATTGATATTGATCGTTTGTTATCTAATGCAGTGAGATCACACAAAGAGCATGTCTGTGTAATCTCAGACATGGCATCAGGTTCATTACAACTGACATCAAACGGCTGTCATGGAAAAATCATCTGAGCTCAAATGAAGTGAAGACCCAGAGTCAGAGGTAAATGTAATTCAATTAATTGTCAAAATAAGTGTCGTGTTTGTAAATGAGTTCTAATATCTACCGAGATAAATACAGAATCCATTTTTATTTATTTATTTATGGCCGTTACTACTAACAACAGCTGTACTGTTCAAGGCTCCCGACATGCAAAGCAGCCTCACAAAAAGTCCATAGTTCCGTTCTTTGGATAGATGATTTGTGTAATGTGTGTTTTGAATATGAGCCCTGGTGTGTGTTAACACGTGCTTAACAACGAGCCAATGGATGGTCAGTGTGTGTTTCTCAGATGGTTATGGAGAACCTTAGATGACCATGAGAAGGTGATTTGGGAGATCCCACATTGTGACTGATGCAATCTGAAACAGGTGTCCTAGTTTCACTTTGTTGGTGTGGTATTATGGAGCTGAATCTGAATGGTTTGCTGTGACCACAAAGAGCAAAACCAGATATAAAATTAAACCGGTCTGTGACACATTCTAGCTATGGTTAAAAAGAACGATTCATTGAAGGTAAGGTGCATCTAGCCAATGAAACCAGATGGCAGAAGAATTCAAGAGAAACTTGAGTGTGTTTTCAGATGAAGAGGAACCGAGTTGTGTCGGTGAAGCAAAAACTGACCAAACATTACACAATCTTTTTTTACACAATCTAATTTAGCAAAAACACATGATAAAATCCCCTAAACATTCCCCAGATGAACCGTATTTTTAAAATGTGAATTGTGTTTGAAAGTTGCTGTGAAATTTTGTAGGAAACGCAGCATTTAATTTCATAGCATGTTATTTTCTGTGTATCTTTTACTTATCAATCCACCAAACAAACCCTATGATAATGGAAATTACGAGCACATACATGACCAATAGAAATATTTTAGGTGAAAAGTAACATGAGTTAATAAGTAGACGAACAGGAAAAGATTAACACAGTGTGCTAGGAAAGACAGTTTATGCAGAAAAACTCCTGCACCTTCACAGGCTAAACATCTGATTTCATACCATAAATGTATCTAAACCAATATCTCTAAAAATTGCCATAAAGTTAGACACCGGTCAATACTATGTGACAATTCAAGGATGAATCCAGAAAGAGCACTCACCATGGTGGTGGAGCCAAAAAAAAATTCCTCTCCTAGATGTTCACATGGACTGGTAGCTCACAACCGGACTAATGAATGTGTTTCTGTTCGCTTCAGTTTTGTGACTGTTAATGCCTGCCCACTCCTGTCTCCTTCCCCTATCTGACCGCTGCACGGTCATCACAGGAAGCCCTATCTCTCTCCTCATCAAATCTATTTGCCTATTCCGTACTGCACAATTGCTCTTTCTATACTCACATGCTTCCCTGCTCAGCATGACACTATAAGAAAACATATGAAAACATTGAAGCATTTCATTTTTTTTTTCTTAATCAGCTTGACACTCATTGTTGACAAGTTATATTCACATTTTAAGAAAAAAAAAAGGTTTCAAAAATATGAGGGCAGTAAAAATTGTCTTTAAATAAATTAATTTTGTTATTAAATTCATTAAAAGTGATAAAGACATTGATGGCAATGTTATAAAATATTTCTGTTTCAAATAAATGCTGTTCTTTCTATTCATCAAAGAATCCTGCAAAAAAAAAAAATCACAGTTTCCACAAAATATTAAGCAGCACAAATGTTTTCAACATTTCACCATAATAAAAAATATTTTTTGAGCACCAAATCAGCATACTAGAATGAAATTTGAAGGTAATTCTAAAAACGTTAAAAATGTATTTGCTGCTTAAAAATCCCAGCTTTTCTAACACAGGAATAAATTACATTTTAAAAAAACATTAAAAAAGAAACCAGTTATTTTAAATTGTAATAATTTTTTAAAAATATTACTGGTTTACCTTTTTTTTTTATCAAACTAATGTAGCCTTGGTTAATAAGAAATTTCTTGGCAAAAACAAAAAAATGTAACCAACCCCAAACTTTTGAACAGTAGTGTAACTCATTACTTATAAAGACAGTGAAGACACTCAGACATTTTCTACAGCTTAGAAAAATAGCCTTTAATGTCAACAGCTTTGAAAAACAAGAATTGCACACATTATCTTTTAGGTATATTTAAGAATAGTAGCATGTACAACCAAGTGAAAGTGAAATTTTACAGGGCACAGCAACAACAGGTAAGATAGCTGTATGAATTTCATACAAGATCTATTTATTAGAGGTAAAGTTTTGCATCACATGATATGGGGATGACAAATGTCCAAATGCATGCCATGTTCATTTTATGCATGACTAATGTCTTTTTTTGGATGACTTTTAGTCCTCAGATCTGTGGTACAAGTAGCCATCCTCTGTCTCTTCTGTGTAACCATGGTAAGTACCGGTATTCTCATCTGGACAGTGAATTCCAAGAGTTCGCTGTAATTTCTGTTCCTGTTGACGCAATTCCATAGAATCCACAAGGTCATAGATGCTTCCCATGGACCACATTGGAGATGGGAACCAGGCCTTTACGTCTCCGTCCTTACCCACCACCAGCATGCTGAAGTAGTCCCGGTTTATCTTCAACTGATTTCTGAGACTCTCCACCACATCCTGCGAGAGCGTCTCCTTCTCAGGTTGACTTTTTCCTGTAGGTTATGATAAATATTCCATAACAATTCTATAATATGTGATGTTGAATTTTTATGTTTTACTTGCAAGAAATGAGGAAGAGTTTATGATTTCACCATTCAATGGAAAAAACTCCACTGTTCCTGAAGCTGTCGATACAGTACCCACAATCTTCAACAAGGCAAAATGACGAATACCTGTACATGTCGATTCAATTTTTAGTTTGGTTACCAAACGTGGAATGAACTTACTCTCTTAAAAATAAAGATTCCAAAAAAGGGGGGTTCGCAGTGATGCTATTGAAGAACCATTTTGAGTTCCCAAAATAACTTTTCAGTGGACAGTTCTTTTTTTCTTAGCGTGAAAAACATTTTAATAATCTAAAGAACCTTTTTTCCACTATAAAGAATGTTTCTTGCAATGGAAAGGTTCTGCGGATGTTATAGGTTCTTCAAGAAACCATTGATTCCAATAAAGACCCTTTATTTTTAAGAGTGTATCACTGTTCATTTATTGAAGAAATATCCACAAAAGCTCAGAGAACATGATGCATACAGTACCCACACTCTTAAAAATAAAGGTGGTTCAAAAGGTTCTTCAAGCGATGCCATAGAAGAACCATTTTGGGTTCCACAAAGAACCATTCAGTCAAAGGTTCTTTTAAAGAACCCTCTCTTTCTTACCTGTTTGTAATCTGAAGAACCTTCTTTAACCACAAAAAACCTTTTGTGCAACAGAAAGGTTCTTCAGATATTAAAGGTTCTTTATGGAACCATTTAGACAAAAAGGTTCTCCTATGGCATCGTGAAGAACCTTTATTTTTAAGAGTGCAGTTGACACTCCTGTCCATTGAGCACCTGAAGCTGCTGATGGAATGAGTAGTCATCTACAGTGGGTGCTGAGATGATCAGAAGTCTTCATTTAGACATAAACCTGAAAATCCACACATAATAATCAGAACAATTGGAATGATTAGTAATCATAGTTTAAAGCGTTGGGAAACTCATGGTGTTTACCTCAGAAGCGAGTTCTCCTCCTGATCGTTCGTTTCGGCTTCAGAGCAGGGTAATGGAGCTTTTCTCTCCTCTTCCTTCTAAGACTGACTTGATGGAAAGCTGTCAATGTAATCCAGTAAATCAGAAGGAGCTGTTGGCTTGTTGAAAACCCTGTTAAGCTAAAACCACAAGATGCATGCCTTTGATTCGGTAGTCTTTCAAAGTCATTGTGAATTAGGAGAAAATGAAGTGTTCTTATGTTAGGCCTCAGGTCATAGTCAGTCAACACCATTGAGAAGTTTTTGGAGTCCAGCCCATATTCTCTGCGGATCTCGCTGATTAACTCAGGGTTTCTGAACTTTTCTGGCAGGGATGCTTGTAGAGGTTCTGAACCTGTTTCAAAAAGAGCATCATGCATTTTGATTTTAATTGTGCATCGCAATAAGTGCAGCACGAATACATAAGCTTTAGAGCTGGGTAAAAAATTGTTCTTCATTTTAACAATCTGAATATCGACTGCACAGCTAACCAAATATGACCCAATCACGAACAAATGACATGAGCTGGATCTTTTTAGTGAATCAAAAACTAGCCAAAAGTCTGGTTCAGTTAACAAACAAATGACTTTTTTGAGCTGGTTCTTTTAAGTGAATCAATAACATACAATGCAGCAAGTGTGGTTCAATTCATGAACAAATTACTCTTTTGAGGGAACTCTGTATTCACACCCAGTCCTAATAAGCTTCATAAATATTTTTTCACAAGTTGTTTACTGTAAAATGTGCAAACAGGTGTTTATACATTTGAATTACCTTGTTGGTAGTGTTGAATGTGTAGCATATAGGATTACGTTCTGAACCCATGATGGACAGCACTGAGACCTTTCTTTGAGAAAAGTCACAGCTACGTAGCTCATTATCATCTCTCTGTTTGATATAGTGACTTGAGACATCACTTGCATGGGGATGAAATCACCTATGCCAAAAAATTAAAAATAAACCATAATAATCAGATACAGTCTTCCAAGGAGAGCTGCAATTAGGCTTTGGATCTTCTTAACAATCAAGAACTTACAAGGAGTCTTCTTCTCCCTTTGAGGTTTTGCATGAAGTCTTTGAGAGCTGCCTTTTCCTTATCATCTGCTTCTCGTTGTGAATTCCTCCTCCCTCCTTTGCTCTTTTTCTTCTTGCCATCCTTTCCTTTGCCTTTCTTTTTGGAGCTTGAATTGTCAACGGTTTGTTCTCCTTTGAACTCCTCATTGAGGGTGTCAAAATTAGATTTTGCACTAGCATGTGTTTTATCTGCTTCCGAAGCTTTTTTCACTTCTGTTACCGGTTCTGGGTGTCTGTCACTATCTGGAGTTTTCTTCTGGTTGTCGTGCTTCAGTCTCTCATTTCCACTGGATCCAGATTTTGAACCTGCTTTAGCTGATGGTTTGCCGTCGCCTGAGCTACCTGTCGTTTTATGGATGACAAATCGTGAACGTCCGCTCAAAATATCTTGTACTTTGTTTCTCAGTGTTGCCTTTTTGTCTAGACGTATGTTCTGTGTGAGGAAGATGGATGTGGAATTCGCATGCCTCTGTGGACTGAAGGTTCTACGCTTGCTGGAACCCTGTTTCTTCACCACTATCCTCTTTTTTGTGATCTTGCATTTTACTGGTAACCCCTTACTTGCGACAAACTTTCGCACAGGCAGCTGATCGATGACCTCAAGAATGGCCTCAACACGAACCGGGTAAGGAAATCTCTCACTAACCCTCATGTTCTTCTTCAGAATCAGCATGGAGAAGGTATGGTCCTCCAGCTCAAGGTAATGGAGAAGTTTGCTTACCGTTTCATGAGTCCATGGCCTCCACAGTGGCTTCTCCTTGCAAGGTTGTAAGTTGGATTTTGCCTTCTATCATGGCATTCTGAATAATAGTGACGATGAGCGTGTCTCTCTCTGCCAAGCGACAGTTCAGTCCTTCAGACTCCTGGATCTGCTTCTCCATCATACGCAGATAGTTGTCACTGTGTGATGGTGCGGTGATCACCCACAGGCGGTGTTTCCCGGCAAAATCAGCCAAGAAGTCAGATTCTGATGGATTCTCGGGAGCCCCATCTGACCCAATGTCCTCCTTGGGAGTTGCAGGGCCACTTTGATTCTTCCCTTGGTGCTTTTTCTTGCCTCCTTTTGCTGAAAGCACCGGGCTGTTGATCAAGTGTGCCAACAGAAGCAGGAAGATCCACAGACGAGGCATATCGAGACTTCAAACTCTCCGCTAACCAACGGAGTGAGGAGGCAGAGAGAGAAATAGCAGCTTCTGGTTCACATTAGAGTTTGACCTTGTTACAGGAAACTCTTGGAATTTCTAAACTTCAAAGCAATGTTGATCTGTGTGGCATGCAGAGCAGTTTCTTGCGCCTCATAACTTTGTGTCTGCATGGAGGAAGAGCTGTTGTAGGAGAAGAATGAAATTGTTAACGTTTGTATTGGGTGTGCCCTCACACTGCTCATGTCATGTGACATGTCTTCCAAATAGGGACATATGCAAATAAAGGCAGTTCCGGTTCATCAGAATACCGAGTAGTGAGCATGTTTTTCCCTCCGTATAATTAAATATAATTTACCGGTTATCATACGCAAAATGACTGTGCCAACAGGTTATGGGCCCATGAGAGAAGCTGTTACTCAGGGAATAGACTATAGTCGACGGAGATGAAAAGACTACTAAACTTTTTGGGAACAAAATTACTAGGGCCCCCCCCCCCCCCCCCCACCCAAAATGCGTTTACTAGGACTTAAAGACACGCGCCATAGATATCAGTCCCCATCGCGTGTTGATAATGTGCCACCAAAAACGAGGAAGCATAGGCTGAACTTATTCAGTACTAGATGACAAAGTCCTGTCTCTTGTTATGAGAGATTGCCGTGGACGACGTTCGTAAGCCTATCGGATTGAGGGCCTACTACGCTGGTAATGGAAAGCCGCGAATAATAAGCCTGTACACAGAGTTAACTTCACTGCAAAAAACGGCGAATGAAAGTGTAACTGACTATATTATTCGAGCAGAAACCGCAATCACAGCACTAAGAAATGCAGAAGAGATGCTTAGTGATGGACTTTTAATTGCGATGATATTGAAAGGTTTACCGGATTCATTTAAACCATTCGCCGTACATATTACACAAAGTGATGCAGACATAACATTTGCAGAGTTCAAAACCAAATTTAGGAATTTTGAAAGTACCGAAAACTTCCACAACAGCACCAGTGAAGATAACGTGATGAGAGCGAGTGCCTCGACCCCGGAATGGAAGGGGAGAGAACGGCTCGTATGTTCGGAGATTACGTGCTACAACTGCGGCCAAAAAGGTCATAAAGCTCGTACATGCCCGACCCCAAATCGGAAAAGACAGTGGTGTAGTTACTGCAAAAGCTCAACGCACAGAGATGAAAATTGCAGACGCAAAAAGAGAGACAATGTTAAACAAGCCACTGATAAAGAGGACAATGACGAACACACATTCGTCTTTAAAGCAAGTGACTACAAATCCTACGAGATACACCGGAAAGGACTGATGGTCGATACAGGTGCGACATCGCATATCATTACGGATCTTGAAAAATTCAAACGGTTTGACAACGAATTCCAGCCAGAGAAACACTACATCGAGTTGGCAGACGGGACCAGAGCGAGCGGAGTAGCGATGAGAAGAGGTGATGCGGAGGTGTACCTGATTGACAGCGCGGGACATCAGGTGAGGACGAAGCTGAGGAACGCGTGTTATATCCCATCGTATCCGCAGAACATTTTCTCTGTTAAAGCAGCAACAGCAAACGGAGCCTCGATCAGCTTTCAACAAGGAAAAGACGAACTCATTCATAAGGACGGTACTAAATTTTGCATACATGATTACAATAGACTGTACTATCTGAACACTGCGAACGAAGACAGCGATAGTTGTAACGGATGTTATGACATTCAAACCTGGCACGAAATCCTTGGTCACTGCAATTATGATGATGTTTCCAAATTGCAGAATGTAGTTGAGGGAATGAAAATCAAGGGAAAAATTGAAAAATCTAACCTAAGCTGTGAAATTTGCACACAAGGTAAATTTGTTACAGAGAACCTGATACACGAGCTAAGGCTGCACTTGAACTAGTGCACACAGACTTAGCTGGTCCAATTGACCCAGAGGCTAAAGATGGTTTTAAGTATGCTTTAGCATTTACTGATGACTACTCGGGTGCAGTGTTTGTGTACTTTTTAAAAGCTAAAAGTGACACTGCAAAGGCCACTGAAAAATTCATTGCTGATACAGCCCCTTATGGGAGCATAAAGTGTGTTAGGTCAGATAATGGCTCAGAATTCATGGCTAAAGAGTTTCAGTCACTGTTAAGCAAGAACGGTATTAGGCACGAGACCTCAGCACCATATTCACCCCACCAAAATGGGACTGCTGAGAGAAATTGGAGAACCTTGTTTGATGGCAAGATGCATGCTCTTAGAGAGCAGTCTGCCCAAGATGTTGTGGACCTATGCTGTAATGACTGCTGCAGTAATTCGCAACAGGTGCTACAATAACCGAATACACCAAACCCCATACTATGTGTAGCGCTCAGTATTAAAAAAAGAAAAGACATAAAAAAAATGCCCTTCAAATTTTAAAGTCTGTAATGACGCTGTCTGAGAACAATGAAAATTATTTTGACATTAACTTGCATTACGGGATTGCACGGTGTTCTGCGTAAAATTGTTCTTGTGAAACTCAGGTTCGCCAGCAGGGGGGCACCCAAGCTTTACACTACGCATCAGTAGCTGACTAACAGAACAGAAGTAGCATTCAGTATGTGATGAGTGTCAGTGTACACGCAACGAAAAGCGCGCCGTGTTTAACTGGTGTTTTTCATGTTGTTTTAACAGAAATAAATGTGTTGCCCCAAGAACGGACATCGCATCCTTCTTAAAAGTGTAACATATTTTGGCGAGCCAGCCAGGAGGAGGCGACAGAGTGACCAGCACCATTAACCTCCCTCCTTCCCAATGAGACGAGCCTTTAGCAAGATGGATGCCAGTCAGATCCTGCGTGATCAAGTGAGTGCAGCTCTGTGGCAGCTTGGGGAAGAGTCTCTCGTGGATGTTTGCAGATACCTGAAATGTGATAGCCTGGACAGTGGAGAGTCCCGCAGCAGGACACGGAGGGCACTCATCAAGATGGCCGAGTGTGCATTAGATGAACTTGAGGAGAAGCAAGAGAGTGATGAAGTCAAACAGTACTGTGCTGATCTATTAACATTCATTGAAAGACAAAGAAGTCTTTCAATGAGGTGTAGTAGGCAAGATGAAGAGTGCCCATCAGAAGAGCCAGTTCCAACAGAAGGACTGGGAAAATGCTTCTCACCACAAATGTCTTTTCTAAAGACTACAGATTCCCCTTTCAAGAGCCGGCTAGAGCCAACTCGCCCATTGCCTGAGGTAACACTGCGAAGGGAGTTTAAAATTTGTGGGCAAATTGGGGAGAGTGGCCAGAGGGATAAATTGTCATATCTCAGTTTAGTCCGCCAGATTGAGCTGGGAATAGAAAAGGGGCACACACCGACTGAAGTAGTCGAAGCTGTAATCAGGGCTGTCAGTCCAGGTCTGCCTTTGAGAGACATGTTAGAGATCAAACGTGGGCTGACCCTTAGTGCACTCCTCACCATCCTTAAAGGCCACTATCGGGTAGATAGTTCCACAGAGCTTTACCACCAGCTTCTTAACATCTCGCAAGAGCCCAAAGAGACTGCCCTGAACTTTGTATTCCATGCAATTGAGCTTAAAGAGAAGCTGTTATGGAGAGCAGCAAATGAGGATACTGACGAACAGTACAGCAGAGCCGTCATTCAGCGCAAGTTCCTCCGCTCGATAGAAACTGGATTGTTGAGTGATTCTGTGAAGTTCCAAATCCTGCCGTACCTCAGCGATGTGAGCATAACAGATGAAGAACTTATACAGAAAGTGGATGAAGCGGCAAAGGTTGAAAGTGAGAGACAAGAGAAACGGAAAAGGTCCACTGCTGGTAAAACTCTCAAAGTGCTGGAGCTCCAATCAGACTCTCAGTTAAAATCCACAGCGGCCCAGAGCCCCTCTAAACCTAAGGAGTCCAACTCAGCAGTGGCGATCAAAACAGTAAAGGGGAACGAGATTAAGCCTGACAGCATGAATGCGCAGCAGATGTTGGAAGAGCTCCTCAAAGAAATGAAGCAAATGTTTCTGGCTGTAATGGAAGCAAACCCCCGTCCCCCTGAACAAAAGCTGAGAGTGAAAGGCTGCAAGAGATGCAGGGATGAGGGAACAGGTGAGAAATGCCTGCACTGTTTTAAATGTGGGCAGGAGGGCCACTTCTCCCGTGGATGCAGAACTATGCCGGGAAACGGGCAGGGACTACTGAAGTGGGGCCAACAGTAGTCCAAGGCCGAGCGCCCCAAAATGAGCAGTCACCACCAAGCACAGTCATGCAACCAACAACAGCCCTTGAAGAAAAAAAAAGAAAAAAAGAAAGAGCAGCTGGCGCCTCATCAGCTGTAAGTGTGGTTAACTATATATCCCCTCGACACCGGCCACAGTTGGTAAGCCTTGTAGGTAGCAGGTGTATAGTGAACTGTGTTATGGACAATTGCCCAGTTAGAGCCCTGTGGGACACGGGAGCGCAGTCCAGCATAGTGAATGACCCCTGGCGACTGAACCACCTCCCCCACACCATTGTCAGACCCATCTCAGAGTTGTTGGAGGATGAGACACTGACAGTCTTTGCTGCTAATGACACGCCCATTCCATATATCGGCTGGATTGAAGTCAGTTTCAGACTAGGCAGTGACCCCACCACGATAAATGATTTACAAGTGCCAATACTAGTGTCGAGCGACCCAGCAGTTGCCAGTGACCCCATCATAGGCTACAACGTCATTGAGGCCATCATTAACAGAAGCGAGGGAGAGCATAAAGGTGGAAAAAAACAGTTGGCACACAAAGTGAGTAAAGCCTTTGCAATAACAGTGAAAACTGCTCATCGTGTGGTCAAGTTGATGCAGAGTGGTGATTCGGAGACTGGTGTAGTTCGTACCGGCAGAAAACGAGTGCCCTTACCAGCTAACCAAGTCACCACTGTCTACATAAGAGCACATGTGAGTTCACGAGCACAAGGCCAACACATGATCTTTTCACCTGACATGCTTAATCCTCCACCAGAAGGCGTGATCTACAATGATGTACTGGTGCAGATCCCAGAAAGGAGAGTGCCATACATACCCCCATACAAACTCGGGGAGAAGGGCTCAATCTGTGACCCACAACTCCTTATGCGCGAACCAATCTGATCTGGACAACATTCATAAGAGTGACAACCACCGTACATGCTCGGAAACCTGGAACCCGTCAAGACAGTATACACAACACCTGTGCAAACGAAAGCAAATGAGACAACAGCTGAAAAAAAAAACAGAACATAGACAAAGTCCAGCGAAGAAAGTAGCACACCACAGTCAGATAATAAGCAGGCAAGAAGACCAACCTCATGGGACCCACCTGTGGATCTCTGCCATCTCTCAGAGGGAGAGCAGGAGGCTGTAAGGAGAGTGTTGCGGGAGGAATGTGAGGCCTTTGCTTATGACAGTGATGATGTGGGCTGTATACCTTCTCTCAAGATGCACATCACCCTCCATGATACCAGCCCAGTTCAAAAGACCTACATGTCCGTCCCAAAGCCTCTTCACAATGAAGTTAAGGAGTACCTGCAGGATCTATTGAGAAGAGGGTGGGTCACACCTTCCCGATCCCCTTATTCGTCACCTGTGGTGTGCGTCCGCAAGAAGGACGGTAGTCTCCGTCTCTGTCTTGACTTCAGGGAACTCAACCGGGCGGTCGAAAAAAGTCGCACCGACCAAAAAAGAAAAAAAAAAGTCCATCCGAAAAAACAAACCAAACCCCCACACAGTCATACCTGATAGGAATGTGGATTCTCTGGTGGGAGCTCATTGAGTTCTTCGGGATCATATAAGACCAGTCCAAAAAAAAGCCACCACCCGCGGGTAACACCAAGGTTATCCTAACTCTAGGGAGAAGAACGCAGCCTCTCACAGCTTAACTACGACCAACTGGGGGCATCTACTAATGGGTGCTTATGCTGCCCTTTGGACATTGCGTTCAAACCCCTGCAGAGTCTTCCTCAAGCAGAACCAAGGGAGATCCGATAGTATGGCGTCCTGAAAAGAGACACGAGTTCACACAATCAACCGTACCTTGGGTGACAACAAAGACGGTACACAGTCACAGCTTTAGAAGCCTTGGAGCCATATCCGTGCTGTGCTACACTTCACACTAGATTAAAGGAGCACTACTGAGTGGGAAGTTGACTCCAAAGCAGTGATAGCTGTTTTAATCGATAATGTGATTTAAATCATCAATAAAGGCAGATGGGTGACCGTAGAGGATACAACCATCAGGCCCCTGCAGAGATGGTGACAATCCAAAGTGACAAGCACATCTCAATACAACAACTAGAGAACAAAGCCATGCAACCGTTGGGGTACGCCAGATGCTCGGGGTCCGCGCCTATTAGCGGACGGCCTTCATCCCCCTCGCCCTTGGCCCCACCCGCGTATAACCTACTGCCTGCCCACCCCGCAAGGAATCAGCACTCCGAGGCCCTAAGATGAAAGAGGGCCCAGTAAAACGGAAGAAAACTATGTCAGGGAACCAATCCAGAGACACAAATATACGTACCGGTCTCACGGAAGTGTTGATCAGCTTGTTGGCACACACAAAGCCCCCCGTCCTGGAAAGATCCGATCCGCCAGCCATTGTAGTACATATAGTGACATCCCAGGGTCGGGTCTGGGGGCGTGTTATACAGAAAACCCACGACGCAACCGGGCAATAAATGATAGAATCACTGTCACATCCAAGAATCAACATACAAAATAAAACACATAACACGGCGCTAGCAGAACCCTAGCAGAAGAAAAGAGTACCCCATCTGCCCATACTGGAAAGATATACAGTGGGAATCGTGACGATGACCAAGCTCGAACTCGGGTAGCTTACCGGGCAGGCCCCATCGTTGTGTGGAGACAGATAACCCCCGCAAAGTTAATGTAGAACTCTTCTTCCTACCGCTAACCTCAGGTCAACGGGACAGAGTTTGCGGGCTAGATTACAAATACGATTCTTACTTCACAATCAGGTACCGCCCAGGCAAAAACAACTCCGATGCAGATGGGTTGTCACGGATGCCGTTGGATATTGAGGACTACATGCACAGCTGTACGGCTGAGGCCAGTCAAGATGTAATCAGTGCATCTATGGAAAGGGTCGTTGCGGAAAGGAGGAATCCTTGCCGGGGCGTGGGGTTGATTCAGGTCAGTGCTTTGAGCCTGGTGAAAGACAGTGAGACCAGCCAACCTCTCACCCCTGATCAAATTCGCAAAGCTCAGGAAGAGGATGAAGTCCTCTCAAGAGTTCTCTGGTACAAGTCACAGAGCAGGAGGCCAAGTAGAGCTGAAGTGAAAGCAGAGAACCCTGCAGTGGCCATACTGCTGAAACAGTGGCTAAAGGTTCTTGTGGGTCAAGATGGTGTTCTGCGCCGTAGGACTTCCCGTCGAGAACAACTGCTGCTCCCCAAAGCTTATCATCCGCTGGTCTTTAAAGAGCTGCACCAGGACATGGGTCACTTGGGGGTCGAAAGGACACTTGACCTGATTCGAGAAAGGTTCTACTGGCCACAGATGAGTAAAGATGTTGAACATTTTGTCACAAGAGTGTGTGAATGCCTCAAGAAGAGGAAGCCGAATAAGCAGACACGTGCGCCTCTGATACCAATCCAGACCACTTATCCATTCCAGCTCGTCTCCATAGACTTTCTGCATTTGGAGAAATGTAAGCACGGGTACGAGTATATATTGGTGGTCATGGACCATTTTACGAGGTTCGCGCAAGCCTATGCAACAAGGAACAAAACAGCCAAAACTGTAGCTGACAAGATTTTCAACGACTTTGCACTCAAGTTCGGGTTCCCGAGCAGACTACATCACGATATGGGAAAAGAGTTTGAGAACAGGTTGATGGCCAGCTTGAAGAAACTTTCTGGCATCCAGGGCTCGCACACGACACCATACCACCCCCAGGGTAACGGGCAGGTGGAGAGGTTTAACCGTACCCTGTTGTCCATGCTGCGCACCCTGGACGACAAGGAGAAGGAAGATTGGAAGGAGTCTCTCGCTAAGGTTGTCCACGCGTACAACTGCACAAAGAATGAGGCAACAGGTTACGCGCCCTATTACCTCATCTTTGGACGTTCTCCTCGCCTGCCCATTGATCTGTTGTTCAGACTTGGAAAGGATGAGTCTCGGGACACGTATGATGACTATGTGAGTTGTTGGAAAAAGAGGATGCAAGAGGCATATCAGATTGCAGCTAAAACAGCCATTAAGGCAGCAGTTCGCGGAAAAGTTTTCTACGACAGGAAAGTTCAGGGAAGAGACCTCCACCAAGGTGACAGAGTTCTCCTCAGAAACCTTACCCCTAGAGGGGGGCCAGGAAAGATTCAGCCCTACTGGGAGGATCAAGTGTATAAGGTAAAGGAGAGAAAAACGGATGGCAGCCCTGTTTATGAGATCAGTCCAGAAAATGGAAAAGGGAGGGACAGAGTGGTTCACAGAAACCTCATGTTGCCCTGTGACTTCTTACCCCCTGACCAGCTACCCGCAGAGACTGTCCAGCCACAGAAAAACTCCCTGGGCTCATCAAAGGAAAGAACCAAACCTCGACGTCAGCAACGACAGCAGTCAGAACGGAGTGACACTTCCAGTGATGAATACAGCGGCACCTACAATTGGCATCTCAGACTTGGCAGAGGGGGACGGCAGAGACGGACTTCACTGAATCCTCTGGCAGAGCCCTTCCAGCCTCAGCAGAGTCCTCAGCATCATGAAGAGGATGTGCCACTACAAAGCGAAGAGGATGTGCCACTACAAAGCGAAGAGGATGTGCCACTACAATATCAGAGACCTAAGTTGAACCCTAATAGGCCTGAGTATGGTGGATCAGGGGTAGACCCTCTGACCCCCACACAAGGAGACAGACAGACGGTAAGACAGCGACCCCCAAGACTGAGACATCAGCCTGTTGTACTGAGTTATGATACACTGGGTCAACCGTCCTTGGTACAAAGAAACTGTAAGGTAACACAGACTAAGGTCTATTGGAGGCCTTGGATGGCCGAGGTGTTTTAAGCAAATGCTTTAGTTGTTCCCGGAAATGTCAGGAGACATTTAATTTTGTTGGGGAGAGTGTAGCGCTCAGTATTAAAAAAAGAAAAGACATAAAAAAAATGCCCTTCAAATTTTAAAGTCTGTAATGACGCTGTCTGAGAACAATGAAAATTATTTTGACATTAACTTGCATTACGGGATTGCACGGTGTTCTGCGTAAAATTGTTCTTGTGAAACTCAGGTTCGCCAGCAGGGGGGCACCCAAAGCTTTACACTACGCATCAGTAGCTGACTAACAGAACAGAAGTAGCATTCAGTATGTGATGAGTGTCAGTGTACACGCAACGAAAAGCGCTCCGTGTTTAACTGGTGTTTTTCATGTTGTTTTAACAGAAATAAATGTGTTGCCCCAAGAACGGACATCGCATCCTTCTTAAAAGTGTAACATATGCACTGACAGGGAAGAAACCTGATCTTTCAAAAATGAGAGTATTTGGTTCTGCATGCTATGCATACAAACAAGACAAAAAAGAAATTGGATGCACGATGCGAAAAAGGGATTTTTGTAGGGTATGACAAAAACAGTCCGGCATACCTGGTTTATTATCCAGACACAGGAAAGGTTCTCAAGCACAGGCTTGTAAAATGCATCACAAGGTGTGTTACTGAACATCAGACACAGACTGACATTTCAATGTCAGATGACGATTCTCATGGGGAAAGATATGTGTCCTCCCAGACCAAACAGAACATAGCTGATCAGACTTCAGAAAACACTCATGAACCTCAATCTGAGACTGAGAATCAGAGTAGTGCTCAGACAGAGGGAGGGGATCAAAGTATGCGTTATCCTAAAAGAAATAGGAGAGCTCCCCAGTATTTGACAGATTATGTATCTGATGTTGAGTGTGATGATCAGATTCTAACTAATATTGACTACTGTTACAGAGTGTGTGACGTACCACAAACATTCAAGGAAGCTATGAGTTCAAACCAGTCACAGATGTGGGTTAAGGCCATGGAAGAGGAAATTAATTCTCTACAGGAAAATGATACATTTACCCTAACTACTCTACCAGAAGGTAAACATGCTGTGGGGGGTAGATGGGTTTATGCTATCAAAAATAATACAGATGAGACCAAGACAATCAAAGGCCAGATATGTTGCTAAAGGCTATAGTCAAGTGATGGGTGTAGATTACAAAGAGACATTCTCCCCAACAGCAAATATCACTTCAATATGAGCCTTGATGCAAATGGCAGCACAATATGATCTTGACCTCCACCAAATGGATGTAAAAACGGCATACTTGTATGCTCCAATTGATTGTGAGATTTACATGGAGCAGCTGGAAGGATTTGAAGTGAAGTCAGACTTGGGTGGTAAACTAGTCTGTAAATTGAACAAATCACTTTATGGTTTAAAGCAGTCAGGGAGAAATTGGAACAAAATGTTACATGATTACCTCAGTGAGAATGATTTTGTTCAGAATTCAGCTGACCACTGTGTGTACAGTAACAAACTGGAAAAGAGAGAGTGACAGTAATAATCTGGGAAGATTATCTGATTATTGCTGCCAGTGACAATGATTTACTGAATAATGTGAAAAAGATGCTGACATCAAGATTTAAAATGAAAGACCTGGGAAAACTCAAACATTTTCTGGGAATTGATTTCAATCAAAGTGAAGGAGTCATAAAAATGAACCAGAAAAGGTACATTTTGAGGATACTAGAGAGATTCAGTATGTCAGATTGTAAACCCAGGTCGACACCATGTGAGCAAAAGCTGGATTACAGCAGTGATAGTGATCCTGTTGATCCTAAGAAGTACCGTGAGGCAGTAGGTAGTTTGATCTATCTGATGACATGTACTAGACCTGATCTAAGTTGGGTTGTTAGTAAACTGTCTCAATATTTGTCTAACCCAAACGAACAACACTGGTCTACAGTTAAACATGTAATGAGGTACTTGAAAGGTACAATTGATCATGAACTATGTTACAAGAAAAGTGATGAAAAACTTAAACTTGTGGCATATAGTGATGCTGACTGGGCGTCAGATCTAGATGACAGAAGGAGTACAACAGGGTACTGTTTTAGTCTTACTCTAGATGGTCCTCTGATCTCTTGGAAGTCAAAGAAACAGTCCACAGTTGCTTTATCCACATGTGAAGCAGAGTATATGGCACTGGCTGTAACCGCACAAGAAAGCATGTATCTTGTACAGTTGTTGACCAGTATGGAAAATGACTGTCTGTATATGCCTGTACAAATATTTTAAGATAACCAAGGTGCCATTGCTCTATCAAAGAATCCAGTGTGTCGTCAAAGATGCAAGCATGTCGATGTACGATATCATTTCATTCGATCAGTACTCAGTGATGGCAAAGTGACAGTTGAGTATTGTCCCACAGAAGAAATGGTGGCTGATGTCATGACTAAACCAGTGACAAAATGTAAACTAGAAAAATTCAAAAGTTTTATGTTTGGTATGTAAATCCAACACAAGGGAGATGCAAGACTGTATCCATATGTTATGTTGTTATAATGATATACAGTATTGTACAGTATGAGAGCAAGTGGGGGTGTTAACGTTTGTATTGGGTGTGCCCTCACACTGCTCATGTCATGTGACATGTCTTCCAAATAGGGACATATGCAAATAAAGGCAGTTCCGGTTCATCAGAATACCGAGTAGTGAGCATGTTTTTCCCTCCGTATAAATAAATATAATTTACCGGTTATTATACGCAAAATGGCTGTGCCAACAGAAATGGCAGGATGGAACCCAACCCCTTCACAACTTCAGTGTGACTTTATCTTAGTTGTCAACATTTAATTTATTTTGGTTATTGCTTTAGTGGACAAATATTATTGCAGATTATATCTTGACAGTTTTAGTGTGTGTTCTGAAGGTCGATATTGCAGTTTGAATAAGAGTAACATACATTTTTACATTAATTCACAAAGGCAAACCAGTCTTTGTTGTTTCGGCTCACTCTCGATGCATCTGCAAAACAGACATCAAAACTGTGATGATTAGGACCAGCACTCCAAAAATCTTACTGTATTTCTTGTTGTGAGGCTAACTTACATGCAAATCTAAATTTGTTTTTATATCAAACTAAATAAACATGTCAAGTAAACAAATCATTTTTTAGACGTGCTGTGACACTGTAAAATGTATTTCTTATTAATACACTGAAATTAGTAAGAAACACATTTGCTTAAAGAAATGCAAGTCCATCACCCATGATATTATCAGCTAGAAAGTGAAAGAAAGGTTGAAAGTGTAAAGCTTACATTTTTAGATAGAAACTGTAGATAGCAAAGTTATTAATGCCCAGGCTGACTGAAAAATAAGATATTATATGTGATCCAAACATAAAATAAAACATGTTAAACGTTGTCCCTTTAAAACAGCCCTTTTACATTAACATCTAAATGTACACTGAAACATATACAGTATAATACAAGAGAACTATAAATAAGGTGGAAAAGCATTCTTTTAATTAATGCATTGGATTTTTATTTGTCATATTTACTGTATAGTGCAAAGCTTAAACTTTTTTTGAGAAGAATTGCAAAAAGTGGCCGCATCAATCTGGGTTGGAGTTAATAGTTTACAGTCATGGTACACAAACATTCCACAGATGGATTTAGTTGAACAGGAACATATGAGAGACAAAGGGGAAACTTGAAACAGCACCAGCCAGTGCTGATAGAACATATGGAAATGGTGTATTCAATGCAAACATTTATTTAATGATTTTTTTAAACTTACATGTACATTTTAAGATTGTTTAAATCACTGTTACTTGTTGAATTGTTTTAATTTATTATTACTGACCAAATGTTTATAATTTGTATTGCTCTGCTGTTAACTACCTTGAGTTCCACTAACTAACCAGTTAGACTGTACATTGTTCGAGAGGTTACTAAACCAAAAAATAATGTCAGGCTGAAAGTTCATCAGGTCAAAAATTGTGTGGTTTGGGGAATTTATATAGCTTGAATGTAGCCTGTAAACAGACTGGATGAAGAACTGTAATTGCGCAGTGCACACTGCAGCAGTAAATCAAGAACCTAGTCATCTGGGTCTCCTTTCACAAAATTTGTCAGATTTTTTTTTTATATGTGAGGTGCATTGAGTGTTTTAAGTATTGTCCTTGTCTACTACCTCCCTCTGCTGGACATGTGAATCTCTATGTCCAAAAAGTTGGCATTACATAAATCTATCAAAGATTTTGGTTAAATATTACTGCTTTCCAATTAACTTAACAAAAATAAACAAATAAAAACAAAATAAACAGAATATGTATTTATATAAAAAAATATTTTTAATAAAGCACAACTGGGACTCTTGTTATCCCTCTCACTAATTAAAACTGTAATCATTTAATTGCTAAATAGTTCATCTTTTGCCCTTCCTCTCGATCTGTGCCAACTATTATTGAGATTTTGTCTCTCTGTCTTTTGACCAGGTTTTTGATTGAAGGAATTGTTTTAAGGTGAGCAGAACGCATTAGATCAATGCATATACTATGTGTGATGGTTATTTATATGTTTTGAACATATGTTCAAGTTGATTATAAAGTATATTTCTGTTTGTAAGAACATGTTGGTGCACATGAGAACAAGTTAAGAACTTGTTGGTAATTTACAGGTTGTGAACTTGCAGGCAATGTTCTATTTGACAGTGCTTAATGGATATGAGTCTTATAATATTTGATAAAAGCTTTTATAAAGAGTTTTTCTAAGAGGAATGTATTGAAGTGCTTGTTTAAATATGTTTGAAATGTTTTAATGTTGTTTAACAATTTTATATTCACCATACTGTAATAAAACAGTTAAATGAACACATACACTCTAAAAAATGCTGGGTTAAATACAACCCAGTGCTGGGTAAAATAGGGACAAACCCAGCAACTGGGCTGTTTTGACACAACGGTTGGGTTAAATGTTTAACCCAACCTTCTGGGTAGTAACCCAACCGCTGGGTCAAAACAACCCAATATGTAACCCAGCATTTTTTAGAGTGTAGTATTGTAATTAATGCATGTTAAACAAACTAGGCATTCTTGGTGATTTCTTAATAAAAAGGTATCTAAATGTTAACAGACTCTTTTATATTGAAAAAATTGCTCAGTAACATACCAACTGATTTTAAAGGTCAAGACAACTTTTTTAGTTTGTTATTGGTTGCTAAAAAAAAAAGCAATAACGAAGAAATGGCTGGATGAGAATCCACCAACAAAAGAAGAGTGGATAGAGATTGTAAAGGATATGGAGAAAATGACCTTTTCTCTAAGACTAAGTATGGATACGTTTTATAAGAATTGGTCGAAATGGCTAATACACAGGAAGTAACCCCTATCATGAAAATAACTGTATAAGAAGGATGTTAGAACTGTATGTGATGCCTCCGGTGACTCTAATCAGTTCTTTGTTATTTATTTATTTATTGTATCAGAGTTATGTAAAAAGAAAATTTAAAAAAGTTTAAAAATACCACTGCAGTAATAGTAATTACTACAAAACTGGGGGAGGATTCGTCGTGCCTAATGGTTAGAGAGTCGGACTCGTACCAAAGGTTGCAGGTTCGAGTCTCGTACCGGCAGGGATTGTAGGTGGGGGGAGTGAATGTACAGCGCTCTCCCACCTTCAATACCATGACTGAGGTACCCTTGAGCAAGGCACCGAACCCCCAACTGCTCCATGGGCGCCGCAGCATAAAAATGGCTGCTCACTGCTCCGGGTGTGTGTGTGTTCACTGCTGTGTGTGTGCACTTTGGACGGGTAAATGCAGAGCACTAATACTTGGCCACATGTCACATCACTCATCACTTTATAAAACTGGTTACCAGGGTTGTAAATAAATGAATGAATGAAAGAACATTTTAATTTATTATGATTTACAGTGCTGGGTAACCATGGTAGATTGGTGGTACAACTTTACAACTGCCATTACAAAAAAGTTGAATCCCAGTTTTGAATCTCCCAAAAAGCAAAAGCAACACAATTTGACATCACATCGACAAACTTTCTGTTTGTCTTTTAATTAAATGTTGTTTTGGAAATATTTTTTGTTATCCCTAAACTGGGCCTAGTTATGTTATTCAAAAGAGAAACGAATGTCAGTTAAATCTCGTTAACAAACGCCCACAGCACATGACTGATTTACATGCGTTGATTGACGGCCGAAGGAAACCACAGAAGCGGCGCAGATAGAGGTGAGCGCGAGCGCGAGCGCTTCCGGGTGGCTGGCGGCTGTAAGCTGGGTGTCTCCGCATTCAGAGGTCGCTCGTTGATTCTCTGCCTCGGCTCGGTGAGAATTTCAATTCCTCATTATCGATCTCCGCCACCTTATCATTTGATCGCAGGAAATGCATTAGGGCATGCATTGCTTTGATCTCTAAATGCAAACGACAGCCTGCAGTAGTTGTTTGTGCTTAGCTAACAAGCTAGTGTAGTACGAAAAGGATTGAAGGGGAAATGAGCGCTTGTGCCCGCCTTCTGTCGGCTCACCGACCCTGAAGCCTCAATGCTCCTCCGAAAATATGCCATGCATTTGATGTAGCAATAACAGATTTGAATGAATAGGACTGGTGTTCTTGAGCTGCATTATATGAATGTAAATATGCTAAAGCGTTTATAAATATATGCGGGAATTCTGCGTGACTTATGCCATTGAGCTGTTTGAATGAATGACTTTTGCATTGCCCAATAACAAAGTCTTGGCACAAGGGCGAGCGTCGTTATTTTTGATCCTGATCCCTCCTCATCGCATATGTTGAATAATGTGATTTTCTAAACCTTGTAGTTTATAGATTAAAGTTAATGTAAGTTACGTTGCCCCACATCTGACTCGTGTCACTTCTCTGGTGCTAGAATTAGATTCTAGTTGGCACCATAACCCAATAGTCTGTCTGCACACGTTTAATTAAATCGGTGATTTGATTGTTGCCCACGCCCTCATACATGCATAACCACTGCAGTGCTTTCATGTGTGGGATGCATCTCTAAAAAAAGGGGAAATTATACAGGTGTCTACTGGTGTATAAGTGGAAACTGAGTCTTACTGGCACATTCCATGAATACACAAGACTTTGGGTGCCCCTTTTGCACATTTTGTTGTGAGACCTGCTAGATATGTTCGAATAAGTATTTGGCTAACATAAAATGTAGCAGCTCATTTTCAATGCTTCATGTTTGTATCACCACTTAAAATTGTGAGACTTCCTACCTGAGAGGTCTTGACCACATACGTATTTAAAAATAAAAATCACGTCATATGGCAGTGTCATTATGATGTTTAGAAACTTTTAATAGGATAATGTTATTCAAAATGATCAAAAAATATGATTCTTTAAAATTAATTTAAATTGGTCAAAAGCTGCAAAACAATATTTGTTCTCACACTAGCAATAGTTTGTACCCTAAAAAGAATATTTTTATCTGAGATATTTGTTTTTAGAAGTTTCCTTAATGAGTCTTTTCATGTATTTAGTCTTTTCTGGAGAAGACTCTTGCAGACAGTGTTTATGGTGTTGTAGTCAATAAAGTACCTAAGAGGCCTCCTGTCTGTAAGCTGCTACTGTATGACCTGCACCGGCCCACTCAGAAGAAACCCTTATCACCTTCATATGCGATAGTCCTTACCTAAACAAATACACTTCTACACATTTCTGTGTTTGCCTTAGTGTGACCTTGACTGTTTCACCCTGTGGATTAATTTATCTGCGTCGTGTCGCTACAAATAGTCTTGTAAAAAGCCATTAAGTTCTTTAGAAACTGGTGATATAATTGAGAACAATAAAGAATAATTCAGAAAAGCTATAGAAACAAAATATACTTTTTTCAATTTTTTCCTTTCTTGAAATGCTATTAAAAATGCTAGTTTGAGACCAATTGTTGTTTGGTAGTTTTTTTTTGTGTGTGTAATAAAATTACAAAATCTGAATAAAATTGTTAATTTTGAATAATTGTTTTATAATTAAAATCTTCTAAATTTTACATGTTGTGTTTAATTTTTTCAATTTTTCCATTTTTTTCCAATTCACCAAGGCTTAAACAATTCTTCTTATTATCAATGTTGGATCATAATATGCTGCTTGATATTTTTTATTTTTTTGTAGAAACTGTGACACATTTTACTTTACTATCCTTTTTGCTACATTGAATGTATCTTTAAGTATTAATTTCTTTAAAAATCTGTATTGATATTTACTCTGAAGATGTGAGGACTTAGTGACTTAACGCCCAGTTAACAGTCACCCACTTGTGTGACCTCAACTGTGAGCATATGTGTGTCACCTTGGAGGTGGGTAAACAACTGCGCTGCAGTGACTGGGGTAGAGTGGAGCATTATGGGATAGGTCAGCCGGCTCACTTTTTTTTTCCCCCTCTCTCTATCTCCCTCACATGTAGGAGGAGGGTCGTTCCGACTGCACAGCTCCTCCTTGTGTCTCAGATGGCGAGTCTTCTGCGTGTGGTAGCCACCAGCTGTTCCAGCCCCCTGTTCTCCGGACTGGCCTGTGCTAAGAGTGTCCGGACGGTGAAAACACCATGCGTGCGGTTCTTTAGGACCCATCAAGCCCTCTCTCGCCTCGCAAGTCCAGGTAACGTGCTGGAATACTGAGTTGTTATAGAATGCATTTAGTTTCAGACATTCGGTTTTAAATCATGTTTGATATGTCCCCCCCCCCCCTCAGTATATATTGAAAGACCTTGAGTATGGTTCGCTTATGCTTATGCATAAACACAAGTTGTTTTACCTCAGCAGATTTAGTTTTAAAGTATGACAAACATTCTCAAACTTCTTTCTACTCTTCTCCTAATATTTCTGTAGCAGTCCATGTGCAGTGACTCTAAAGGTCAGTGTGTCCCTCCCCTGCTTGTTCTGTCACTATTACCTGAATTGAAGGTCTCGGGAAATGAATGAGTGTACTGTAAGTGACCTGTGTAGCGTACTGGCTGCTTGGGTACAGCGTTTGTTGGAGACCTGCCATTAATTGCAGATGTTTTTTTGAGAGGGGGAGGAATGGTAATGGTAGAGGCAGGTTATTTCTGGCACCGTGTCAGCTGAGGAACCAGGACTGTGGCACAGCTCGTGCGGGAGAATGCCTGCTGGGAAAAGAAACGCATGTCTGTGGTGTCTGCCAGCATTCAGTTTGGTTATAAGGGGTTTGTGGGCCTCAGATATTCGCTTTGTTTCCATTTACATCTGGAAGAACAAAAAAAGCAATTAAATGTACTTAGTAATTATTTTAGTTTCATTTATGTGTTTATTTATTGGCACAGTATCATTCAAAAGTTTATGGTCGGTATGATATTTAAAAAATTCTTTTGAAAGAAGTCTCTTATGTTCACCGAGGCTACATTTGATCAAAAATACAGTAAAAGCAGTAATATTGTGAAATATTATTGCAATTTAAAATAACGGTTTTCTATTTTATTATTTTTTTTAAAAATGTAATTTATTCCAGCGATGGCAAAGCTGAATTTTCAGCAGCCATTGCTCCAGTCTTCAGTGTCACATGATCCTTCAGAAATCATTCTAATATGTTACAAAAGATTTCTAAATGTCATTACTGTCAGTTTTGATCAGTTTAATGTCTCCTGAATAAAAGTATCTATATATGTTTTTCATTTATGTAAAATCTTACTGAGCCCAGACTTTTGAACAGTAGTGTGTATTTTAAGTTCTTTATGAAGTATGTGTAATTATTATAAAGCTGGTCAGATTTGACACTGGCATGCTCGTGTCATAAAATAATCACGTGTTTTCACCAACAACAAAAAAGTTCATTGCCCTTGCATATGCCAGAAAGCAAAACTGATTTAAGTTGTCCTGTTAAGTTTTTAATCAAATAGTTTTAATTACTCAATGCAAAACCTGAACTTGGTGGCATAAAGTGGCCTTAAACATATTTGAACACTTGTGCTACCATAAATTTAATTGCATTTGATGCAAAATATCAAAGTAATGCAGGTTTCCAAGAGAGCAAAAGAAAATCATCAACTTAATGCCATTTTTGTAACAGTAAATGCCACTGGTCTGTATTGGTTCGATATCTAATGCAATGATATTCATTTATTTTTCAGCCACATTTGCATATGGCTGAAGTGTCCAAATACTTTGAGTTGCCTTTGCTCTCAGTGGCCCAGTTTAACAGCCTCCAGGTCCAGTCTATGATTCACGTGAGCTTGTGTTGTTGTTATACATAAATCAGGCCTGTGGTGGAATTTTCCACAAGCGACCTCCTGCTACCAATAGCAGAACTTGACTTGGATGACTTCTTGATGCATATTCAGCCTGTCTAAACCACATGTTGTTTGCACATCTTTTACAGACCAAAGCACACAAAATGAAGCTGTGCATAAAAATTCAACTTGATTTACTTTATTATTACACATCCTAAAACACAGCCGTGCTCTGATTTACAGCTTGAATTCTCAGTTATATTTTTGAAATTATGACTGCAGAATTGGAGCTGTTCCAATGCTACAAAGACTTGCTTTACTAAAACCACAAGTCTTACAGAGACTTCATGGATCTACAGTTGATTACAAAGGTCTCAAAGTTTTTACACTTTTTTTTTTTAACCACCCATTGATCTTTTATGAGCTGCTTCACCAGTTGTTAGTCTGACTCATCGTTATTGTACTGCTTTTCTCTTTGACCTATCCTTGAGTTCAGAATGGAGAATCTGCACAGTTAGAAATGGTCTAAAGCAATATTGGCCATGAGAGCAGCCTGATATCAGCTTTTCACACTTCAATTTGTTTCTGTGGTACTAGGTTCTCTAAACAGAAAATTTGTCTGAGGATTGAGTCAAATTTCATGTTGCTGAATAAAAAGGTGAACATTTTAAAGATATAAAGAATCACAATATGAGTTGTTGCTAGTGTTGTAATTTTAAAATCAAATTTTTTTCAGACATTTAAATATTAGTAATTTAGTACTATTTTTTTAATCTAAAGAATTTGTAATTATTTTGTAGCATATAAAATTACAATTTAATAATGAAAAATAATCTAAAGTGTTCTTACATAACACAATTATAATACAATGTAAAGATTTTTACTATACAACAGAAAATAAAATATTTTTTCTTTTGTTTAAAAAAAATAAGCTATAATAATTATATAGTATATATGTGTGAATTGAAATGTGGTAAAAAATACTTTACTACTTTATTTAAACAACAATATGGCAAAATAGAGTAAAATACTTTAGATTTAAAACTACTAAAATCTAATGATTGTATGATAATTGTTAGAATTAAATATAACATTTAATCATATCCATATATAAAAGGTATTTAGTTATAATTATTTTATATTATAATTAAAATAAAATGTGAATATTTATGCTTATTAATTGTTTCTAACAATTTAATTACTAAGCTAAGTTGCCTTAAACATGAACTCCGAAACCTGCATTTCTCATAGTACCTCGAGAAAACTATTCGTTATCATTCCCATTAATCTCACTGGCATTTGCTCTGCTGGTGCAGGAGCCACCTTTTGAACCTTTTGCATTTGACACACTTAGGCCCAATCCCAATTCTATTTTATACCCCTTCCCCTACCCCTCTGCCTACCTCTTCCCCTTGTCCCTTGAAACTGTCAAGGGGGTAGGGGTGAAAATATTCCCCTAAGAATTGAGACACCACTACTATACGTCACACATCATCATACGTTGTCTAGCTCCTACAATACACACACCTATACTGGTGTGCTGGTATGCATTATAGCCTTTAATTACCGTTCTATATTAATGCACTGCTTACTGACACACACACACACACACACACATATACAGTGGGTACGGAAAGTATTCAGACCCCCTTAAATTTTTCACTCTTTGTTATATTGCAGCCATTTGCTAAAATCATTTCAATTATTTTTTTTTCCTCATTAATGTACACACAGCACCCCATATTGACAGGAAAAACACAGAATTGTTGACATTTTTTTGCAGATTTATTAAAAAAGAAAAACTGATGTATCACATGGTCCTAAGTATTCAGACCCTTTGCTCAGTATTTAGTAGAAGCACCCTTTTGATCTAATACAGCCATGAGTCTTTTTGGGAAAGACGCAACAAGTTTTTCACACCTGGATTTGGGGATCCTCTGCCATTCCTCCTTGCAGATCCTCTCCAGTTCTGTCAGATTAGATGTAAACGTTTGTGGACAGCCATTTTTAGGTCTCTCCAGTGATGCTCAATTGGGTTTAAGTCAGGGGCTCTGGCTGGGCCATTCAAGAACAATCACAGAGTTGTTGTGAAGCCATTCCTTCGTTATTTTAGCTGTGTGCTTAAGGCCATTGTCTTGTTGGAAGGTAAACCTTCGCCCAGTCTGATGTCCTGACACTCTTGGAAGGTTTTCGTCCAGGATATCCCTGTACTTGGCCACATTCATCTTTCCATCGATTGCAACCAGTCGTCCGGTCCCTGCAGCTGAAAAACACCCCCACAGCATTATGCTGCCACCACCATGCTTCACTGTTTGGACTGTATTGGACAGTTAGGAGCAGTGCCTGGTTTTCTCCACACATACCGCTTATAATTAAGGCCAGAAAGTTCTATCTTGGTTTCATCAGACCAGAGAATTTTATTTCTTACCATCTTGGAGTCCTTCAGGTGTTTTTTTAGCAAACTCCATGCGGGCTTTCTTGTGTCTTGCACTGAGGAGAGGCTTCCGTCGTGCCACTCTGCCATACAGCCCCGACTGGTGGAGGGCCGCAGTGATGGTTGACTTTCCACAACCTGTGGCCCTCTCTCCCATATCTTCCCTAGCTGGGGCAGCTCTGGAGCTAAGCCAAGTGATCTTTGGGTTCTTCTTTAACTATCTAAAAGGATATTCATCTGAGTCTCTTGGTCTGGACTCGATCTTCGTGGCCCATTTGGCCGGACGGCCCAGCTCTAGGAGGGTTCTGGTCGGCCACAAACTCTTCCATTTAAGGATTTGGAGGCACTGTGCTCGTTAGGAACTTAAAGTGCAGCAGAAATTTTGTGTAAACCTTGGCCAATCTGTGACCTTGCCCACAACCCTCTCTCCAACACCCCACACATTCTGAGATCTTCAGGCAGTTCCTTTGATCTCATGATTCGCATTTGCTCTGACATGCACTGTGAGCTGTTAGGTCTTATATAGACAGGTGTGTGGCGTTCCTAATCAAGTCCAATCAGTATAATCAAAACACAGCTGGACTCAAATGAAGGTGTAGAACCATCTCAAGGATGATCAGATGAAAAGGACAGCACCTGAGTTAAATATATGAGTGTCACAGCAAAGGGTCTGAATATTTAGGACCATGCGATATTTCAGTTTTTCTTTTTTAATAAATGTGCAAAAATGTAAACAATTCTGTGTTTGTCTGTCAATATGGGGTGCTGTGTGTACATTAATGAGGAAATTTTTTTAACTTAAATTATTTTAGCAAATGGTTGCAATATAACAAAAAGTGAAAAATTTAAGGGTGTTTGAATACTTTCCGTACCCACTGTACATCGCGCAGCTCACACATCCAGGAGAAAATAAACTTGTCAAAGCTGCCCCACGACTTTTATTAATAACTGTTTAAATACTGAATCGCTACATTATATTTCCCAGCAACGAGAGGATAAAATCGCTGTTTTCTTTAAGTAAACTCACTCTAAAAAGAGAAACCACATACACGCAACTTGTCTCTCTTTCTCTCTCTCATCTCTCTCTCTCTCTCTCTCTCTCTCTCTCTCTCGAATTGGCAATATTTGAGAAAAGGGTTTAGCGATTTATAATTATTGGGGGGGACTAGCCACCTCAATGTCTATGGTAGTTATTATCGCCCTGATCAGACATGAAAATAGCCTATGTTGTGGCACTATCGTGCAGTCTGTAATGATATGATGTTAGCAAACTTTAGTGATTTTTTTGCAAACATTTCCGTAATGTAACATGACCGTAAATATGAACTCACGATTGAATGTAACATAAAACAAATGATTACTTTTCGTTAAAATATTTATTAATGGCAATAATGCTTACATTTATGTGTCTCTTTGTTTGCTCGGGCAGCCATGTTGCCGCTGTAGCCGGTTTACGCTGAGATAATTCATACCCCTTCGTTTGAAGTGTGGTCCCGAAAAATCTTCGTTTGAAGGACTATCCTACCCCCTACCCCTCCAACCAAAAGAGAATCAAGACACCCCTACCCCTTCACGTGAATGCACAAAACGAAGGGGTAGGGGAAAGGGGAAGGGCTAAGGAGTAGAATTGGGATTGGGCCTTAATAATAAGCTCCTCTTCAGGCTCTGTTTGATTCTGGGATTCCCTGTTTTTTTTTGCAGGCATTCCATACAAACAGCTAACTGTCGGCATTCCCAAGGAAATCTTTCAGAATGAGCGTCGCGTGGCCATCTCTCCAGCTGGAGTGGAAGCTCTCATCAAGCAGGGCTTTAATGTGGTGGTGGAGTCTGGTGCTGGAGAATCTGCCAAGTTCTCCGATGACATGTATACAAAGGCAGGAGCCACCATCAGGGACGTCAAAGACGTCTTTGCATCTGATGTTCTGCTTAAGGTACTGTTAGATTCATTAATTTTACCTTCACTTAGCTGAGTCTTCATCAGCTCTCATTCTCTCCGGCTGTTTGCTACAGGTGCGTGCCCCCATCTTGAACTCCGCTCTGGGAGTTCATGAGGCCGACCTCATGAGTGAAGGAGCCACCCTCGTCAGTTTCATCTATCCTGCTCAAAACCCTGAGCTGATGGACCAGTTGTCCCAACGCAAAGCCACCGTCCTGGCCATGGACCAGGTGCCCCGTGTTACTATTGCTCAGGGTTATGACGCCCTCAGCTCCATGGCCAACATTGCTGGGTAAGTCCATCTAAAGCAAAAAAAAAAAATGCATAAGGCTAGCCAACCTATTTTTTTAAATGATGCAAAGCATTTTGTATCAATGTATGAATGTTTTTATAATTCAGTAATTGACAGTTTTTGTTTAATGATTTTTTAAAAATATATTGTTATATAATGACAATAATACTTATATTAACAATAGTACTTATTATAATTTTTTTAAGTCAATATACTACAGGCAAAACCATTGTTTTTGCACTGGTCAGTTTAGAGATTTTTGGGCAGTGTTGATTCCATAACATGCCTTCTTTCAGACTAGTGGAAATAAAACACTCAAAATAAACATTTAAGTGTTTATTTCATTCATACTTTATCCTATTTACTATGTGCCCCCTAGACCACAAAACCAGTCATAAGGGTAAATTTTTTGAAATTGAGATTTATACATAATCTGAACGCTGAATAAATATGCTTTCCATTGATGTATGCTTTGTTAGGATAGGACAATATTTGGCCGAGATACAACTATTTGAAAATCTGGAATCTGAGTGAGCAAAAAAATTTAAATATTGAGAAAATCGCCTTTAAAACTGTCCAAATAAAGTTCTTGGCAATGCATATTACTAATCAAAAATTACGTTTTAATATATTTACAGTACGAAATTTACAAAATATATTCATAGTGCCCTGCGTGCTCTGATCTTTAGCTATTCCGCTTCTCCTTGAGGCCTGCTGTGTTCTCACTGCTGTCACGTAAAAGAAAAATCTATAATTTTGACCCATTCAATGTATTTTTGGCTATTTTTACAAATATACCCCAGCGACTTAAGATTTTTGGTTTTGTGGTCCAGGGTCACACATGTAGATTTCAATTACAATGCATTGCTTTAAAGGCAGTTTTTTACTTTACTTTAGAAAAAGATCCAAAATCCGAATCCCCGCTGTAAACCTTTAGCTCTAATATGTTATATGAATAGGAATTTTAAGATTTCTGTTCTGGAA
Organism: Sinocyclocheilus anophthalmus; assembly: GCA_018155175.1. Lineage (NCBI taxonomy): Eukaryota > Metazoa > Chordata > Actinopteri > Cypriniformes > Cyprinidae > Sinocyclocheilus > Sinocyclocheilus anophthalmus. The sequence continues at coordinate 184,181 of JADLZN010004260.1, read as the reverse complement.
ATGTGTGCAAAGTGCAAGCTAGTGCATTTTTTAAAAATTAATTAGTTCCTCATTTGCATATTTAAATGTGTCATAACTTGGAATACAAAATGAAATGTTCTATAATTAATTGAAAAAGTATAGTGATGTATATTAGTTTAAAAAAAATTACCCTATTCACCTGTGGTGTCTTGCCTAACTGGTATTTTGGTATTATTTTGTTTAGTGGAGATACAGACAAATCGCCTTCACAGGCCAATCTTCGTGAACCCGTTGACCCGAATCTGAATTAGTGTCAACAAATGTGATATTGTGGCCAGCGTAAATGTCTTAAATTCCTGCCGGGGGGGAGTCATCAGCAGCCTCTATGACTGAATGACTGTTCTCTTCCATGCTGTTTTTTGCACGCCTTGCGCATGACTGGACATAACCGTGTCCTGGCAGCCAAACAAACTTTTGCCTCTGTCTTTATTACTATGTCAGGTGGAAAAAAATCACGCCGCAGGGAAGGTCCCTCCTGTCATAAGTGAGTTGGCTTCACCGGCAAACAAAACAAACAAACACATTCGCTATAGGGGGGTGGGTTTTTTATTTTATTACTATTATAGTGGAAGTTTGCTTGTTTTCATTGCCATACACTTCTCACATTCATCATTGATTAAAGATCTTAAACACGGGGGGAACGTGTTCATACACAATAATTCCCCCTGTTTCGATTTTTCTGTTTATTTCAGAGTTTGAATTCTAAAAAGGCTGTTCATATTGGCAGGTGTTGATCATTGGAGGTGGAGTGGCTGGGTTGGCCGCTGCTGGCTCTGCCCGTGCTATGGGTGCCATTGTCAGGGGATTTGACACCAGGTAAAAGTCCTATATGCTTTCTTACTCACTAGATTTTTTTTTAAGAATATACTTTTATTCAGCGAGGATGCATTAAACTGATCAAAAATGACAGTAAAATACTGTTTTGCACTTTATCAAAGAATCCTGAAAAAAATGTATCAGGGTTTCCACAGAAATATTAAACAGCATAACTGTTTTCAACATTTTTAATAATAAATGTTTCTTGAGCAGCAGTTCAGCATATTAGAATGGTTACTGAAAGATCATGTGACAATGAAGACTAATGTTTTGAGTAATGGCTGCTGAAAATTCAGCTGTGCCATCACAGGAATAACTTAACATATTTTAAAATGTTAAAATAGGAAAGTTGTTTTAAGTTGTAATAATAGTTCACAAGGCACGTAATTTTAAGTACTGCAAAAATGTAAAAAAAAAAACCTTTTTACCCAAACTTTTGTAGTGCATATAGTAGGCGATGTTAATAAAAAATACACAGTACACAAACATATATTATTTAAACAAACTTTTATTTTGGATGCGATTAATAGGTTTTAGCAGCTCTTATATATATATATATATATATATATGTCAGTGCTGCTTGAAAGTCTGTGAACCCTTTAGAATTTTCTATATTTCTGCATAAATATATCCCAAAAGAAAATCAGATTTTCAAGCAAGTCCTGAAAGTAGACAGAGAACCCAGTCAAACTAATGAGATGAAAATATATACTTTGGCATTTATTTATTCCTCATAATAAATGATTGTTGAAATATTTTGTGAGTGCAAAAGTAACCCAAATGTAAAAAAAAAAAAAAAAAAAAAAAAAAGTGACCCCCTTTTGTAGCAATAACTGCCACTAAATGTTTCTTGTAACTGCATATGCTGAAATGCAGTGTATTTCTTTCTCCAAACATAACGCTCCTCATTTAAACCATAAAGTTCTATTTTGGTCTCATCCAACCATTAAACCTTTCTCTAATAGTCCTCTGGCTTATCCACATGATCTTTAGCAAACTGCAAATGGGCAGCAATGTTCTTTTTGGAGAGCAGTGGCTTTCTTCTTGCAACTCGGCCATGCACAGCATGGTTGTTCAGTGTTCTCCTGATGGTGGACTCATGAACATTAGCCAATGTGAGAAAGGGCCTTAGTTGCTTAGAAGTTACCCTGGGTTCCTTTGCAGCCTCGAGGACTATTACATGTCTTGCTTTTGAAGTGATCTTTGTTGGTCGACCACTCCTGGTGAGGGTAACAGTGGTCTTGAATTTCCTCCATTTGTACTAGGGATGCACCGATATGAAAATTTTGGCCGATACCGATAACCGATTATTCTTTATTTTTGAAAGCCGATAACCGATATGTTGGCCGATAAATCTATATCCAAATTGTTATATACTTTTTGAGAGCCTGATTACAAAAAAGGTCTCATCATTAAAAGCCACATCCCAAACACTTCAACATAAGCAGCCTAGTTTGAACGGTGTACGTTTTAAAAATATTTTTACTCTCCCATTACCAAATTTAGTCATAAAAAAAGTTTTACAAATAAATAAAATAATGCATAAATAATGCAAACAAGTCACTGGACATCATCACGTGTAAAGAATCAAAATGAATGCGCCACAGATCAATAAAACGGAATAGCCTCTGCACGGACAATAATTAAATGATTTTAATTACTAAACCATATTGTTGATGAAAATAATAAGAGAAAAATACAAGTGGTTGTTGTTATTAATAATGTATCTATGATTTTGAAAAAGTAACAAATTAATAACACTGTTTTAAATAGCAGCCATTGAGCTGCGCGTGCTGAAGCTGAAGAGCTGAATGAACACGGTAAACTGAAGCGTTTTGCTGGCAGCTTATTTAACTCAAGGAAATGCATCTTGAGATTAATATTAATACAACATAAACATATTACAACTTATATATGTACAAAATGACGCAGTTATTGCGTGCTATAGTCAGAATGTGTGATCCTGTTGTGGATGCACTCTTCCCATATCAACGCGCTGAAACACAGCAACTAAACCCAAAGAATGCACAACGTTTTATTATAATAATTTTCTTATTAGAATGTTATATACACGACATTCCCATTCATAGTTATTAATGTTGTGCACTGCTTTTTGAGCTGCGTGCGCTGAGCTAAAGATGATCACCGGTAAACTGAAGCGCTCTTTTAACTTAACCAAACGCATTCTATATGAGATAAATCAGATATACATCAAATAAACACAATATTACAACATACAATTGCACAAAAGGCTGCAAACGAACAGCGCGCATCTGAAGTGTCTCTGAAGGAAATAATGCATTATTTATCGGCTTTAAGATATCGGCCAAATTTTCTTATCAGGCCGATACCGATAACAGAAAAAATTAGCATTTATCGGCCGATACCTATATGTGGCCGATATATCGGCATCCCTAATTGTACAAAATCTGTCTGACTGTGGATTTGTGGATACAAACTCTTTAGAGATGGTTTTGTAAACTTTTCCAGCCTGATGAGCAACAACTACTCTTTTTCTGAGGGGGTGGTGCCCAGATATCTCCTTTGTCGCAACTAGCCATGATTCACTTCCACAAACATAAATCAGTTGCTTGGCGTTCTAGAGTCCTGTTCTTAAATAAACATACATCCCTGTCTGACACTGCTAATCCTAATAAATTAAGGGAGATAGTCCATGATTAAAAACACTGAAAGATGGGACCTCATAATTCCCTTTTAAACAATGACTGCTAATCCTAAGATTCACCTACTTTTGCATGCTCCAGATATAATTTAGATCATTTTCCTGTAAATAACGGCAACATGATACAATAAAAAATTAATAAATTCATAAACTCATTTGTTTGATTGGTCTACTTTGGGGTCAACTTTCAGGACTCTGTAGAATCCATGATCTATTTGAGAGTACTTGATATGAATAGCGAGAACGGTCAAGAATGGGGGGAACAAAAAAATAAAAGATGCATAAAGGAAGGGTAGACTCACACAAGCATAATTCAAGGCCACGCTGATGCGTGGTGTGTTATACAAGAGGTGTGTACGTATATATAATATATATAAAAAAATAAATAATAATATTTATAAAATAACTAAATAATATATAATATTATGGCATATCAGTTTCCATTTGAAATACATTGCGCACTATCCTCTGAGCGCTTGGGCTTAAATCCACACATATCACTTCATGTTTGCAGCACAGTATCATCAAACTCGAACACCAGACAGTCTGGAGACATATAGATACACGTAGTTAGTTATTAATCAGTTTGTGGTGCTATAACTTATCCTCAGAACCATGTTGCTTTGTGTTCATAGTTTGCCACCACAACAACTTTATCACAATTGGCAAATGTGAATTATAACATTTGCTCCTTTTTTCCAGTCTTTGGCCCTGATGATTCTCACTTGCAACTAAGCTTTCTGTGTACCCCCTCCCCTTTTTTAAATCTGACAGATGTTCTGTTATTTCCAATTTTTGTCAGTATTTATACATTTGAGTTTTGAGTCACCGTTCTGCTTTAGTTTAGACTTATGTTGTTTGTTTTATCTGAAAGTCTTTTTTTCACTTTTCCAAAAACAAGAACATAAAAACGGGTTGTGCAAGAAAACAGTGACGTCATTGCTAATCCTGCCAAAATGGTTTGAAATGTACGGATTTTAAAAAGCTCCATTTTACTATGATTTAATGACTTTGATCTTACAGGGGCTGGTGGGGACAGCCACGTATATGGTGTGAAAGAATTAATTAGATCAACAGACTTTCCGGTGCTTTGAATGCAGCAACTGCTACTGATCTACTGCTGACAACCCACCACGTCAGTTCCGCAGCTCCTCTCGGTGACGTGTTGAACATTGGGTCATAAACGAGTCTAAGTCGTGAAATACAACATAGGCTTCTTCTTCCAGAGCGGCTGCACTGGAGCAGTTCAAGTCCCTGGGTGCCGAGCCCCTGGAGGTGGATATGAAGGAGTCAGGAGAAGGCCAGGGCGGTTACGCTAAGGAGATGTCCAAAGAGTTTATCGAGGCAGAGATGAAGCTGTTTGCCAAGCAGTGTTTGGATGTTGACATCATTATCACTACTGCGCTTATTCCCGGTACGCACACCTGCAGCCTTCACTCCCTTTCCATGCAATATAATTACCATCAGCAGGGCCGGGCACTAATAAGGCTCCCGCTGTACGGTAAAAACTACGCAGACATAGAGTGATGTGAGTGTATATAATGCACATGTCTCTGATTGTTCTCTCACTATGAAGTTTAAACAAAGAGTTCGGCCAGATGTAGATTTTTCTCTTTATTTCTCATTACTTAAACATACATTGGGGGTTTCCTGTGAAATACACAAAGCATAATACCTTTTGTTGATCTCATTAGAGGGCTGTCAAAACTTTTCCGAGGCCCAAAAAGCAGCATACAATAGTTGATATGTCTCTATAGTTATGTCCGCCTCTGGGAATATGGTACGACACATTTTATGAAAAATCCTTAACACCTTTGCTTACGTTGCGGTCCTCCACACACAATCATGATTCTTGGCATTGTTATTGATGTCCACCCTCATCATAGAACGCTACATTTGTTTGAAGGGTCACCATGCTGGCAATATACAGTGGCCCTGGATACTTGACAATTTGGTAAATCGGGTGGGTGTAACAAGACTAAGGATATCAAAAACAAACGAGGAAAACAGGGGCTGTGGGAAAAAAGTATGGTGGTACTATAAACACATGAAAATCGCACCGTGGGAAAAGAGAAAGACATAGGTACCTTCGACAAAAGAACGGCGAGAATACCACTGGCACAGAATATGTAGTCAAGTAGTGATCAGGACCGGATGTATTTCAAAGACCAAAGAATATCAGCAGAATGACCGCTGAACTGTTGCGACAGGCAAACACACTGGTGAGCATGACATTGAGATGCGAATTCCTTTTGTGGAGGGGAGCGGTTTGGGGGAGGGGATCAACGGAGAAAAAAGAGGGGCTTTTTGGGGGGGGGGGTGTGTAAGTTGGAGACAAAGAAGCCGGATTATGTATCGTGAAAATAGGGGCGAAAAGGTCAGAAAAGGGAAAAAAAGGCAGTGATCAAAGGAAAAAGTAATGAAGCAAACATATGAAGCTAATTTGTACATGAAACTTGAAAATAGGTGAGATCAAATGTCAATTTCAGTTAATTCTGCGGACTACACACACAGCGTGATTACATAGCCACGTTCACTCCTGGTTTATCTTAAATCCTATAATAGTGCCACATGGGTTCATAGGACTATCATATAGCACTAATGATTAAGAGAAAAGGGTGATTTACCAGCACAGGAGCCGGTAAATAGTGACAGCAGAATACCAATTTAAAACAATGTCTCATAGGGCTGCAGATGTGGCGTTCCTTTTGTTCAGAGAGCACTGTGGTTGTCATCACACATACTCCTGACTGAGAGCTATAAACAAATCGGTGATCACAAAATACCAGTTTCCTGAGTGCTAACAAAGTTGCCTTTGGGTCGCTCTTGGCTTTAGATTGAAACAAGCACAGTTTAACAGTTTGGCTTGGGTCATCACCGCGGCATTTGCAATAAGAAAAGACCAGGTCGTCGCAAGGTAGTGACTGTTGCATGAACGGGGGCACGACGTCCGGAGCTGTCCACCAATGTTAGCATTGATTATGTCCGGACCCTGAAGCCTGCTAGCCCACCCATTGGCACTTTAGATACTTAGAAAACGTACATACCTGGCACAGTAAATTTAGCATGCTCAGAAAGAGGTGGATAAAAGCAGGCGCTGGTCCACTTATTATCGAAGTACCATTATTCTTTTGTAAACCAAACAAGCCAGCAAAGCACTTATCATAATAATTAGGTTGCACGTACTAAACAGGCCATCAACGGGTCGTATTAAAATGCATATGAAGGGGAACCGCTCATGTGTTAGTCCTGTACCAGGTCTCACTGTGACTGAATTACTTAGCAAGAGTGCCGGACAACGAGCAACCGCGCTGGGGATGTGCTGATTACTACAGAGGCAATGGTGGCAACACCACCGGAGAACGAAAATGGTTCAGGATGTAGTTAGACTCGGGCTTGCCAAGCGGTCGGGCACACATCGCGACCGGAGAAAGAACGGTTCTTCCTGGAGAACTCTCCGTTCACAAAGTGAGTACACTGCAACAGAACAACAACTTGGGGGTCTTACATGAGCTTCATGTGTTTTTCAGGAACGTTAACGAAGGAGGGTTATTAATGATATTAAATTCAGCGAATGCCTGCGCATTCCAATTATCAAGGTTACATAGTTCGAAAATATTTAAAATCTGTAATGTCTTGATCAGGTCTACAAAAGTCGAGTGTCCAACATAATGGCTGTTAACATACCATGTAAACGTTCTCATTTACTTACTCTAGCATTTAGCTTTGGCAACGGTGATTAATATCCACACATGTAAAGTATACGTACATCACGGTCATGCATTCCCTAGATCGATACCAGGATCTTGGCGTTGTTAGAGGCCATGTTTTACTGGTTGAGCTACAAGGAATGGAAGCTTCTATTCATCAAAGAATTCCTGGAAAGAAAAAATGCATCACTGTTACTTGTGCAAAATTATTAAGCGCAACAACTCTGCAACTTGATAATAATAGAAAATTCTCTTGAGTAGCAATTCAGCATTAGAGTGATTACGGAAGGATGATGTGACCTGAAGGATCATGTGTAGTAATGATGCTGAAAATTTAGCTTTCTTAAGATATATTACAATAGAAAACTCTTATTGTAATAATATTTTTACAATTACTGTTTTATTGTGTTTATTAATGCAGTATATAGTATAAATAAATAAATGCAGCCTTGGTGAACATAGTACGGAGTACCCCCGTAAGGTGACAATGTTCGTCACTTAGTTTTGTCGTGGCCACTACATAATAACTCTGTGTGAACGTGATATGTCGTGTCGTATTGATCCTTATGTCGTGGCCTCGAGATGCTATGTTGAGGGAACGACATATTTTTCTCATGGCCACGACTTCTTATGTTGAGGGAATGACATATTTTTCTCGTGGCCACGAGTTTAATGCATGAACAAACCTGCGTGACCATAGCAACCCCGGATTATCAAAAATAGATAAAGCATTTTTATGAACATTAAACATTTAACTTATTATTTGTATTATTGTTACATTAACTTATTAGGGCTATATTATTATATTTATTGTTATATATGCTTATTTCCCCTTTCAATTTGTGTATCGCTTTACCTAGTTAACGTTTTGTGTAATTATGCTAGCATTTGCTAGTCTACCATATATTTTGTAAATAAACGCCTGACAATTATGCCAATAAAGTTTTGACTATGATTGTATTTATGGCCATGTGTGGTGGTAAATGAGCATGTTGTGTTTTCTTTACACAATGAAAACTACGTGCAGAGTAATTCTCAACGAAACACTATAGTAGCCTATTTATAATTATGGTCTTTTAGCCGAAATAAAATGAAATATATGTTAAATTTAAACTGCATTCCAGCAAAAATTCCAGTCAGCATAATCAAAGCTTTACTGGCATGTCGAGCATTTACAGTAGGCTATTATTTACAAAAGTATTCAGAACGTTAAGTAAAGAGATCGAAATGAATGGAAAAATGAATATAAACGAACATAAAAATATAACTAATAATAATAATATACAAATAATAAAGATACAAATATTATGGGGAAAAGACGATCAGTTAATGGACTTACAAGACTGTAGGATGGATAAAAATGTTTTCTTGTAGGCCTATTTTATTTATGCTTATTTTATATTATGTACTTTATGTAACATTTATTCATGATAAACTTCAATTGAATGCTGACTATCGCACGTAATACAGTCCGGTAACCAAGGCCTATGGCTAATATAATAATTTAATAATGAATAATGTTATAGAAATATAAATTTTCTTAATTCAAAATAAATATTAATGAATCCTCTCTGATCATCCGGTGTTGCTATTGGTGGTGCTATTGTCACGTAGGTTTGTTACACATTAAACTCGTGGCGCTGGCTAGCGAGAAATGGATGTCGGTGTTTCCCTCAACATAACTGGTTCTTGAGTCTCATCGGTGGTTTCACACTATCAAGAAGGATTGCGTTACCTGTCGACAAACCTGATGACGTGGGGGGGGGCTCGGTTGCCCCAGTCATCGTCTTCGGGTTATCACGTTCCCACGAGTTAATATGACGTTCCCTCAAATTAATATCTCGTGGCCACAACATATTATCACGTTCCCACGAGTTATTATGTTGTGGCCAAGACAAAACTAATGACTGACAGTCCCCTACGGGCACCGTACATAAGAGACTCCTTTAAAAAAATATATATATCGTACCACCTGGAATCTTTTTAATACTGGTGTATACTAGGGGTTGGAAATATGGCAAAAATATAATATCACAATTTTTTTTTTTTGAAATATCACGATTTTATCACGATTCTTTGTCATGTTGGTTTTTCTATTTTGCAAGTTGTTTGAGCATTACAGCCAAACTAATTTCCCTGTTATAAAGACAAAGCCTTTCAAGGTATAACAAAATCTAAAAAAAGAATGGCCAAAAATTTAGGCCAAAGTGGGCGAAGATAAAAATCTTAAAATAAGAACAAATATACACATTACAAATACGCATAATATACAAATAAAACAAGCAAACAGTGTTTTATTTTCAGGTACGATAGGTGTATTTAGCTGGAGCAGTCAAGAAATTGAATGAACAAATAAAAAAATAAAACACTATATAGATTGATTCTTCTTAAAGCAACTGTATTAAAGTTTTTCAGTCAAGAGTATTGATTTGATTTTTCTCTTTGTTTTCTGGTTTTATTAACATTAAAGGAATAGTTCACCCAAAAATAAAAAATCTCTCATCTGTCTGTCAGTTCTGTCATAGTGTTTTATTTTTATACCATCATTTACTCACTCTCAAGTTGTTACAAACCTGTATGAATTTCTTTCAGCTGCTGAACATAAGTTATTTTGAAGAACGTGGAAAAACCAAACAGTTGCTGGTCCACAGCGACTTACATAGTATTTTTTACTACTATTAAATTCAATGTGGACCAGCAACTGTTTGGTTTACCCATATTCTTCAAAATATCTTCTTTTGTGTTCAGCACAAGAAAGAAATTAATACAGGTTTGGGACAGCATGTGAGTGAGTAAATAATGACAGAAATTAAATTTTAGGATGAACTATCCCTTTAATGACAGTCGGCAGCATGTTTAGTACGGTCCCTTTAAGACCTGCACGCATCTAATATACAGGCACACATCCGGTTTCTCTCAACTGTTTACTTTCATTTTAGACATAACCAACTGAGCCTAAATGTAAACCTTGTGTGTTTTGACAGTATTGGCACAATCAGATGCAAAAGATAACTTGGTTCAGAAATCAGGCACTGTTTGACAGGCTTTTTATGCGCTCAGAAAAAGCGCACATCAGAACAGCACGTGAATGAAACATTTAACTGGCAAGGTTTTAAAGCAAATATGCAAATAATGTACTTTTGTGACTGCACATAAGTGCAGTGTCCTGTGAGTGTAACTCTACCGCTAATACTGAATGTATGTCGCATTGTACAGTATATTGCGCCAGAACTGTAGCTGATAGACTGTGCACCAGATAGTCATGCAGTGTGAAAACAATGGCGATCCGACGAGTTTGAAAATCATGCAGTGTGAACTCGGCATAAGTGTATACTTCTTATTTCATTAAATGTATTTCTGTACTTTCCTATAGGGTGTGATCCACGTCGGCTATTCTGATCTTCCCAGTCGCCTCCCGACTCAGGCCAGCACATTATACTCTAACAACATCATCAAACTCATCCGAGCCATCAGCCCGGACAAGGAAGTTTTTCACTTTGACGTCAAAAGCGAGTTTGATTATGGCACAATGGACCATGTCATCCGCGGTTCAATCGTTATGCAGGTAAACCTTTTTTTAATAATCTACATTGTTTTCTTTTTTTTTTAGCTACAGGAGGACATATAAACACTCTTAATTTTGTTGCATGTTATAGGCCACATCCTAAATCAGTAACCTTTCTTTCAATTATATACGAAATTTGACACTCAATTATCTAGCAAAATCATGTTTTTCAGTTGAAATTGCATCTGTGGGAGCCACAGCTGTCCCAGGGCAACATCTCACTTTGACATTTGACATTTACTGATATAAGGAAAAATTGTGTGAATGTTGTGTGAATAAACACATGAATAATAATAATAATTATTATTATTAGCAACCTTTTTTTTTTATTGAATTGAGCAAATTTAATCCATTTTGTTATACCGAAATACTGGTGAAATAAGCATCAAAATTGTTTCTGGACTTGTCGTGCGTGCGTTCTCCATGGATAAACTAAAGTTTAACAAATACATAAATGTGGCCGGCATAAGATGATGTTTAATCCAGTCTGGCTGTTGACCTAAAATGGACTGAGCTAAAGGATGTGAGCAGTGTGAAATTTATGACCCAATATCTCTCTGGCGCTCATTTAGCTTTCAAGGAGTTGAGTTGTGGTGTTATTTGAATTCTGGCTGTCACTCTCTCTGTCTGTCTGCAGGATGGAAAAGTGCTTTTCCCTGCACCACAGCCTAACAGCGTTCCAGTGGCGGCACCTCCAAAACAAAAGACAGTCCAGGAGCTGGCGAAGGAAAAGGCAGCTTCCATCTCACCCTTCAGAGCCACTCTTAACACGGCTGGGATGTACACTGGAGGTAAATCACAGTCCGGCTGCCCTTCCTGCCTTCCTCTTCCCACCGGATCTCTCCGGGCCCCTCCTGGGGTTAATATGAAAGCGGTTCCCTGTGTGTTTTAAGAGGAAGAGACCGCTGTGTTGGTGGTCTCTGACACTGAACTATGTTAATAAGGTTTTCGAGTAAGTTTAAAACGGCCCCTTTTATTGCCTTTGAGATTATTCAGATTTTTCTTCCTTTTATCCACTTAACAGTCTGCATTGCTCAGAAATCCCCAAAATAGCAGCTCCCCTGTTTGGCCGCTTTGTCCCAAGATGTGATTAGACTCCAAAGCCCCGCTAAACTAAATGGCACACAAATGAATTCTATTGGTTGCAGACGGCTGAGGACCACTTGTGTGAGCAACTTTGGCTTCACATCAAAGCGCTCACTTCCTCACTCAGACAAGCCGCAAATACAACTTGCACGTAAATAAACACCGGCTGATAAACAAACATGCAAATTAGATTTTCCTGCCCTTTCATGGTTTTCCTGTATCTGTATGAGCTTAGGTACAGGGAATCCTGACTTGCTCGGAAAGCCAAAATCGCTGCCTTTTTAAAAATCACAATTGGTCACCTATCTGAGGAGCAAGCTGTTTTATTTTCCACATCATCTTGGCCCGTTCTGGCATCTGAATGCCAGGAACCTGGGATGGTTGTGTTGCTCCTTCCCTGCTGCTGTGTAGAGGTTTTCTTACCCACATGGCCAATGCCTGGTCTGTGAGTTGGCAATACCAAATTGGCAATACCTATTATTAATGCCACTGGAAATAATAATAATAATAATAATTTTGTTATTATTTTGTAATATCACACACGCCAGTAGATTGAATTAAATATGATCATCATCAGCATCATAATTTTATATAAATTATAGAATATGATTAAATATACTATTGAAAAAAATATAATAAATATATAATTATTAATTTGTGATTTATTTATTTATAACTATGAATATAACTATGATATCAGTATTTGTTGTTGTTGTTATAATTTTTTATTAATAAATAAATAAACTATGAAATCTTATATATTTTCCAAAAAGTAGTTATGGGAAGTTTTTTCCAGCTTAATACACTTATTTTTAACTTTAACGTTTTAAAATTGAATGAAGCAGACAGCAAATGTACCCTATATTAGAGTTGAGGTGGCAAGTATACATGACCCACAGCAGTGTTGATGTTTTGAGAGGATTATGGGATGCATAAACTGGACACCTTGCCCCTGGCACTCGGCTGATTTGTCAGAATGACCTCAACTGAAAAACAAACCTATAATGTTTGACATCTTGTTATTTCTACTCAGGTCTGGCTTCAGCCATCGGTCTTGGGATATGTGCTCCCAATGCTGCTTTCCCTCAGATGGTTACAACCTTTGGCCTGGCGGGAATCGTGGGATACCACACCGTATGGGGCGTCACTCCTGCTCTTCACTCCCCGCTTATGTCTGTCACAAATGCCATTTCTGGTAAGTTAGTAAATCAAGTGCACAACCAAAGGGAAAGTATTTGCTATTATATAATTTGCTTAGTAATTGCTAACCTGAATGGCTTTTTCTTTATCATATTATGTATGTAAATTTACTGAGAAACTGTTGATGGAGGTGGAGAAACTATTGACATTTTCTGATAATACATTTTGAAATGTCACAGGATCTCAGTTTATCTCAAGCACAGGTCATCGATGCGCTTTTTCTTAATCTGAGTTTGCCCTTTAGCTACGGAGGGCTCTCACCTGTGTGCGAATTATCCATTTGCTTTAATGGGCAAAAAATGTCACCTAATTTTTTTTCCCCCTCCCACCCTCGAGTTAGCGTCTGCGATGGGCCGACGTAGCCCACCCATTAATTGGCGAATTCAGTTCTTCATTAGTCTAGACTTAAGGGCCCAGGGTTCAGCACTGTTCAGAAGGCCACGCCATCATCAGCCAGGCAGATCAAGGATGCTTCTGTGCTTCGTTAAGCTTTTATTCATTTCTCCCAGCAGGCTGAGAAACCAGGAAAAGTTTCATTGTTTTTAACACCACCAAATCCTTGGTGGTCTGCATTAATTATGTCAAGAGAGCTATAAACTTCACATCAAGAGTGCGGGGAATCAACTGAAGCAATTAGTTTCCCTCGACCTACTGCACACTTCCTGTGAATTACTTTATTAGTCTTGTAGAGACAGTCTCTTGCTTTTCTTTGTCATATTTGCGTACGAGGTGTTACATATTTGACACTTATTGAACTGTCTTTCACAGGCCTGGAAATGTAAGCGAGTTGGAATTCGCTTATTTCGGTGCCAAAAGTAATGAAGCTCTCACAAAAGTGACCGAAACGTTAAGCCACTAATGTGGAATTTCTTATTCTCGTTGAAAGTGTGGGAGAACTTTTCCAGAAGCATAAAGTTACTCCTGGTGGAGTAGAGTTCCTCTCTTGCTCTTTAATCTACCTGAAACTGGTGAATCAGAATGACTCCACATCGCTTGATATGAACGTTTGGACATCACCCGATCCAAGGAATCTTTTCTGATGAACTTAAGCTATTAGATATTGGTTTTGGGTCCATTTTGGCAACGTGTTGGTGACCTAATGGATGTGTCATTGCTTAAAACAGCCGTGCTTTCCAAACACCATCGCATTATTCTTCATGATCACAGAAAGTCAGAAATATTATCCAGCCATTAGAACAACAGCAGTCCATTTGTGGATTTTGAGCAGACTCCAGCATCTTTCATATTCATCCAAGGGTTTTATTTTACAGATATCCAGGCCTTTGCATGTCTGGGTGCGTGTGTGGCAGTTCGTGCCTGTGTAGGTTTACAAATAGTCTGTTGCGTTTCCTGCAGCGTTGTGGTAGCGTGCTCTTGGCCTGCAAGCTGGTCTGTGATCAATTGTTACTTCAGAATTACAAAGTGAGAGGAAATGCTTACCAACAGTTACACACTTCATTGACTTAAGATACCGCTAACTATCAGGGCCACCTCAGGTTTGGTCAGTTGAGTCGATGCCGCGGAAGCATTTGAAAACGATTAAAGAGGTGATGGTTATCAGATTTCCCTTGGGGATGCCAGTGTTGTCCTCGTTAATTCCCTATCAAAATGAGTTACAAGTGACTTGTTTTGAGCTCTGAGAGTGCTGTACCAGTGTCAAGCATATTACGTAAGACTTCTAGTGAAATTATGCTTTATTAGAGGGTGAAACTGACTGGAAGAGGTGTCATAAGCCTTGTTTTTCTGATTTGAAATAGTCACAGTTTCGAAGCAAATCTGGAAACTAATGCAAATTCCATCTGGTGAATTGTCAGAAATATTTATCCATATATGCTTTATTAGTCAGCATGGATGGAATAATTACATCTGGCTCCAAAAATTTTTCTCCATAGACTCCATAGCTATTCCACTATAGCGCTGTATTCTGATGAAATGCTAATTTTTGCAATGTCACTAATATTTGTGTAGTAAATGTAGTATCTAGTAGGGCTGCACGATAAATCGAAATAAAATCGAGATCGCGATTCCACAGAAGCTGCGATTGTCATGCGTATCTTTCAGTGAAGCACGGTTCTGTGATCAGCAGTAAATCTCCATCCAAAGGCCAGAGGGCGCTCTCGCGCTGAAACTCCAAATACGCCTTGCAGAAGAAACCCAGAAAATGCCTATCCTGCAGATAAATAAACAGAAGATTCAACTGCTTTCATTGATTCAACGTGACTAATAAACACACTACTACGGCAATATACGGTTTATCGGAGTTCTTATTATTATAATTTTCATTAAAATAAAGTATATTTATAATGCAATGCCTTTATCACTGCTTAAATACTATGAAATATGTTGCGTGCCTTATTCTGTGTAAGAAGCCACATCATCTCACAGAAGGATTTATTTCAAACACGACTGACGTTATGAAGTGAGTTTGGAGTAAAAATGTTATTAAATGTGGTATTTTCACATGCTTTCAGATGGAGCAGCATTTACTTCACAGAGCCGTAGTTCACTGAGAAGCTATGCAAACAGCTGTCATATTCGCGAATGATTTCTTCGATTTCAGAATCTTTTATTTTTTTTGCGAAACTTGTCAGTGAACTACGGCTCTGTGTAGTAAATGCTGCTCCATCTGAAAGCACCTGATGATGATTTACTGCTGATTACAGAACCGGCTTTACTAACAAAATGCCCATAACAATCACATTCGATTAATCGTGCAGAGGGATGTCACACTAGATCTAGGATTAAGTGTTATAGTAGCTATGGTCAGCACTGTATTTTTATTTAATTTATAAGTTGAAAGATGAATATAAAAAAATTATTTCTTTTAAACTACATTTGTTTTGAAAATACCTTTCTTCCTTCCTAATTTGTGGAGTATTCTGATAAAATGTGATATATTTTTTTCAATCAACATTTGTATTTTAAAATGAATTAAGATTATTTTAATTTTGATTAGATTACAATTCATTTATTCTTTCAACCATTTAAAATTAGTGATGTGTTCTCATGCAATGCCAATTTTTGCAGTCAATATATGTTGCTAATCTTTTATTATAGTGTAGTAGCTGTTATCAGCACCCAATATTTCTTTTTAAATAAATAATTTTATAAAATGTATTTAGACAAAATTATGTTTTAAAATTTACATTACTATTTGAATGTTTATATATATTAATTTTTAAATTAGGATTCTTTTAGTATTCAAAAAATAATTATTTAAAATGGAGAGTGTAAATAAAATGTTATAATATTTTAAAATAAATTAAAAAAACAATTTAAATACAATTTCTTTTTTGTTTGTGAAAATAACATGGATGCCATGTGTTTTCAGGTTTGACTGCTGTTGGTGGCCTCTCCCTCATGGGTGGTGGATTTCTCCCTAGCAGCACAGCCGAGACCCTGGCCGTACTGGCTGCTTTCATCTCCTCTGTCAACATCGCTGGTGAGTCCACTGAACACACGATCCTGTACCTGCCAACAGCGAAAGGCAAGATAAAACATTGCTAAAATGTATGTCGGAGGCTGAAAGCTGAGTAAGATTACAAATGCGAGCAGGTGAGGGCTCTGTACTCTGTTTGCTCGCTGCCCTCTGGCTGCCCTGCATCTTGTGTTCGTGAGAAGAGCGCCGTATTCCGTTCCATCCAGGTGGAATAGCTTAGTCCGTCAAACCTCACACCTGAAACAGGAAATGTCAGCACGGCAGTTTTGCTTCAAAGAGCCTCGTCATGTCATAAATCAGTCTCTGATCAAAACAACCAATAGGGCCATTAAGGAGGAAAAGGGAAAAAAATGGCTTGAAGCAGGCAGTTGGCCAAAATGCCAGCCTGAATCCAATGACCCCTTCATTTTGTGTCTTGGTACGGTTGGCCAAGACACCAGTCCAGGTCAGAGGGTGAGTTAGTGATTTAATGGCATGCTACTAGGCTTTTACCGACATTTTTCATCATGCTACAATAACAGCTTTTTGATATGTGTTCCAGCGCACATAAAGTGTCTGAATTTATATATTTATCTTCTCAGAAGGCAGGTGTTTAATTTCAGTTGAAAGATGGTTTTTGTTATTTCCATTCCTCATACACGGTGTTTCGTCCCACAGTCCCATTACCCATAAACCTTAGAGTTAGAAATATGGACATTCTGGTCGCTTTTTCCTATCCTCTTTTCGACCAATTTTATTGTTACAAGTGCATACAGGGGAAAAATAACAATTGCCCTTTCCAATTTAATTTCAATAAAAGACAAGGAATTTATGGTGAACCTGCTCCATTAATGACAGGAATGAAAACATATTTTATTCTTTGGCCCGGCTGTAATGTCTGGATATCCTTCACATTTAATTGTGGGAAAACGGAACGTTCTTTCTAATGCTGTATACATTGTGTTCACCCGTCTTTGAGTGCATTTACTTCTGAGTTTAAATATTTCACCGGGATCCTCAGAGGAACGGGTCACTAAGGTTTGAGTGAAACTGGATAACCGTCTGAGTTTCGAATAAAAAGCTTTGGTTTGGTAATCGTCCTAGTAAGTTGCTTAGCTAGGACGGCGTAAGCCAGGAAAATGAGTGTAAATGCAATCACATGGCAGTTTAAAAATACTTCGCTAATGAGCAGCAGATGAGTGACTCCCGTCATTCTTCATGTCGTCCTTCTGCAACTCAATTAGGATGTTTTACACATTTAAAGTACTTGATGTTAAAAAAAGTTATATATATAAATTTTATATAATGTTAATAACTTGTGTACTGTGTTAATACTGTGTTCTGTTTGTTTGATTTTGTTTGATCAGGTGGTTTCTTGGTTACTCAGAAGATGTTGGACATGTTCAAGCGGCCCACTGATCCTCCAGAGTACAACTACTTGTATCTTCTTCCTGTTGGTTTGTTTGTTGGAGGTTATGGGGTGGCTCTTCAAAGCGGCTACAACATTGAACAGGTAAGGCTGCATTACTTAATTGCAAGTCTTCTGCACTTTGTGTACTGTGGACCTGAATGTGCATAAATATGCACGTGTTCGACCGGTTTCGAGTTACTTGGGTAAATGTTCATTCGTATTTATTATATAGACACCGTACAGGTACACAGTAGCTCCAAAGTGCTGTACATTTGCTGTACAACATCCATATACTAATGTACTAAAATGCCAGAGAGTACAAATATGATTTTAAACTTAAAAACATTAAGAGTTACGGAAGATCTAACATTCAATGGCAGATTATTCCACAGTCTTAGGCCAGCCAGCGATAGAGAAAGCACGATCACCCTTCAATTTGAGACATGCTCTGTGAATTGTTAAAAGAAACTTGTTTGATGATCTTAGTATTATGCCAGAACTAAGCTCAGCTAAGTTCGAACTTACACTTCTCAATATAGCAGACGATAACAGACAAAAAAAGTTGCATATAGTTACAGTGAAGACAGTGTTAAAACTATTACAAATAATTTTTGTTAATTGAAATAAAATATAAATATTAAAAACCCTAAATAGTAAGATGTAAAAACTCTTTAGATTTTTTTTTAAAATTTTTGTATTCAGTTAGTTGCAAGGCAACGTTTTAAATTTTTTGGTTTACGTTGAAGTACCTAAAACTACTAAATAAACGAAATAAAAAATAAATTAATGCTCTAAATAGAATATTAATATATAATAAGAATAATAATAAGACAGAAGTCATAAACAATGAACCACTAAAGCTTAAATTAAAATGAAAACTGAAAATATATCTTGTATTATATAATGTAACAGTGTATATAAATAAAACTAAACTAACACTGGTTGAAGGAGGGATGTAATCTAGTGACCAGAATATCAAAGATGCATAGCAACATGATAAATTCAACTCAGAGCACCATAGTAACGTCCTGGCCATGGTGAACTGTAGTTGTGCAAAAGAGAAATGGATTCTGGAAGATTTATTACTCACTTCCTGTAAACCTTCCCTTTGTGTGCAGATGATGTACTTGGGCTCTGGCTTGTGCTGCGTGGGGGCTCTGGGGGGTCTGTCCACCCAGTCCACAGCCCGTCTCGGTAACGTCCTGGGCATGATCGGAGTGGCCGGTGGCATTGTCGCAACTTTCGGAGCACTAAAACCTTCCCCTGAGCTCATGGCACAGATGAGTGCAGCCATGGCGGTGGGTGGCACTGCTGGTGAGTACATGTTTGTGCTTCTGTCTGCGTGCATTTCTTCTTTAGTCAGTGGCCTTTGAACCTCCAAGTGTGTGAATGTAAATGGCAAATGGATTTGTGATTTCCCCGCAAAGCCGGGTAATGGTCATCAGGTCGTGTGAGTCACACAGCACGGTATCACGCTTTGTAGCCAGTCATGGCTAATCTGAATTGCTAATTATTCCTGGAAACCTGCTGGAACGTAGTTTAAACCGTCCCGACCAGCCCTAGCTCAAACCAGAAGTCTGCTTGATTCCAGATGCTTCCACCCTGAGGTCTCAGCCCGCCCCAAACATGCCCCCTACACACTTTTTTCCCCAACCTGCACTCCAGATTCACATCAACACACACACCGCTTCATCGGATGTGACCCGTTTACCAGCAGGCCTGAGTTCCCCTTTCTTGTTTACAGGTTTGACCATCGCCAAGAAGATCCAGATCTCGGACCTGCCGCAGCTTGTCGCCGCTTTCCACAGTCTGGTGGGTTTGGCGGCCGTGCTCACCTGCGTGGCAGAGTACATGGTGGAGTATCCCCACTTTGCAACCGACCCTGCGGCCAACCTCACCAAGATCGTGGCCTACCTGGGGACCTACATCGGTGGAGTCACCTTCAGCGGATCTCTGGTGGCTTATGGCAAACTTCAAGGTCCTGCTTGTTTGGTTATATAATAACAATTAAAGGGATAGTTAACTCGAAAGTGATAATTCTGTCATAATTCAGTCACCTTCTTGTTACAAACCTATATGACTTTTTTACTGTGTAATACATAAGAAGATATTTTGAAGAACAGCTTATGTTCGTAAAATGAATGTCAGGGAGTCCAAAACTAACTGTTGTTTTGTCCATACAATGAAAGTCGATGTGGCCCAGAGACATTTACTGCGAACTGAACTGCTCCGAGATACTAAAACACAGGATCATGAGCTGATCACATATAAAAGAGCACAGTGCCACGCTTCACTCTGAAATACGCAATGCATATATTAAAATAAATTCAATGAGAGGCTTTTTGATTTGAAATTTGCACTAGGGATATTGTGGTTCAGTTTTATTTCTATTAATTGTGCAGCCCTAGAAATTAGAAATCCCAATGTTGTGGGTCCAGGTCCTCCTTGTCTGGTGCAGCTTTGTTTGTTAACTCACCGGCCCACCGGTGCCACACATGCCTCATGTTTAAAGCTTGGCCAGGCGGAACCTCTCAGAATTTGGCACTAATTAGTCCCTCCGCCCCCCAGTCATTTTCCACTTGTCCCTCAAAGCTGCAACGCATTATCTTCAGGAGCTTTCCCATTCCTCAACCACTACAACCGCTCTGAAGCCTGCAGGCCTTCGCTGATAAAACAGATTAAAAGTCTCATTTTTATTCTTGTGAGTTTTTCTTTCAGCCTAAATGTGGGGCCGGTGTAGAATACTGTACATAATCACCCAATCCAGCTGTATTGCTAATTTATTACGCAGCTGATGCTAAAGAGTTATTGATTCAGCTCCTACTGAATTTTTCCTGTGCTCACATACTTGTCTTGGGCTGATGATATGTCTCGTACATATTCTAATAGTTTACAGAGCGCTAGCAGCTGCTTAAAGAGCACTTTAACAACATGACATGCATTTGTGTACTTTTGTTTAAAGCACGACTCAAACAAGCTTCTCGTTTCCAAGAAGTTCTCAACCTAATTTTATTTCACTCATCGTGTTCCCAAACAGCACATGTTGTCCGGTGTACGTGCTAACTCACTTTTTGTGTTGCTCTTCTCACTTGACTTTCTCCTCTTGCAGGTCTCCTGAACTCAGCTCCCCTTATGCTTCCTGGTCGTCATGCGCTGAACGCCACCCTCATGGCAGCCAGTGTGGGCGGCATGATCCCCTACATGCTTGATCCCAGCTATACCACTGGCTTGACCTGCCTGGGCTCTGTGTCTGCACTCTCTGCCGTCATGGTAAGGGATTCACACAGGCTTCCAAAATTATATTTATTTAATTTTTTTGGCCAGGTTATCTTTTATTAATTTCTTGAGTCTTGCTGGGTGGTTCAGATTTTTTTTTTGTTTTGTTTTTTGGTCGGGTTATTTTTCTGTTTTGTTGTGTGTTTTTTATTTTTTTATTTAATTTAATTAAATTTTAAATTTTTTGTAAATTACTTGGTAGCTGATGGCTCACATAATATTTTAATTTAAATAAAATGTTCATTTGAAATTAGCGTTGTTTGAGATATTGGCTAAAATGTTTAATTTCCAAACTAAATTGTTTTTATAATCAATAATAGTAATAATAACAGTTTTTAAGTATGTATGGCTTAAAGTCCTTTTTTTTTTACTTTTCTGTGAAATTAGGCAAATAAATTATAATGGGGAAGAAAACATGCTTTAGAATTTTTCCAGTCTATTTTATGTATATGTGTATATATGCGTGTAAATATACAGTTTAGCAATTAAAATCTGCACAATTTAAAACGTTTTGCACAGTATTTTAATTCATTAAACTAATTTTTTCACATTTTGTTGTTTATTATTTGTTTTATTTGTTGGTTGAGCGGCTTGAGCCTTTGTCTAAAGACAATTTTCTACCCCATTGGGGATAGACAAAGCTTTTTGAATTTAGAATATTTGAATTTGAAACACCAGAAAATGTGCACTGTCCATTGACAAGACTAGATTTGGAAGTGATGCTTGGAGGAATTCTGTAAATCAGCATGTTAAAATGTCCAAATATGACATGCTCCATCAGTCAATATATTGGCCTACCGCTATCTTAAGTAGAGACAGTTGTTTATAAAATTGCACATTTGGTTAGTATTCCATTTAGTTTTGGTATGAGGATGTAAAGATTAAGATTTTGACTGAGGTCAGAGATTGATAAGATTGTGTGCAGCTACAAGCACATACAACTTCTGTTCAGTGTTTCAGAACGCCGTGACATAGGTAAACCCTGCAGTTCGTGAAACCTAAATCCCTTTGCTTTTAGTTTTATTTATTTATTTGATATAATCCATAAGAGCACACCACCATATGTTGACAGATAGAAGTAAACCACAATCATGAAATTTCGAGGGAACGCTCCCGGAGTCTTGGTAAACATTAGCGTCATGGAGCTTTCGTCATTTGTCAATAATCAGGAAGCTGACATTTTTATACAGCTCCTTTTACCTCCATAAAGATAAACAATCACCTGCAGTATGGTGTCTGGCTCTTTTTACACCGATTATTCTTCATATTCTCTGTTTTTTTTGTGTGGTAGGTGGCTTTGTTTAGGCCATTTCCCTGAGGAAGGAACATTGTTTAATAATACAGGGATGATATCATGGACGAGTGAAACGAATACTGTGTTTTGACAAACACCTCATGCCTTAATTGAAGCCCATTGCAACCAGATCTGTGTGAAATATGTTGCTCTGGCTTGCTCTATATCGCATTTCCTATTTGCATCATCATCACCCAGTGTGTAAATGAACCGACTCATTTTATAAAAACAAACCTTGTGTACAATGGTAATACCTCAGGCTTGTGATTTTTCTTTTGGTGGACTCTCTTTTTGTTTAAATGATGGAATCGCATTACTGTCGTGCTTTGCTCACTTGTCATCACCGTAACCTTTGATCTCAACCCTTTTTCTCTCTCTGACCCTCTTTCTAACCCTGCTTTTCATTGTCTTTGTAGGGCTTGACCCTGACAGCCGCCATCGGAGGGGCTGACATGCCCGTGGTGATCACAGTGCTAAACAGCTATTCCGGCTGGGCCCTGTGCGCTGAAGGCTTCCTGCTCAATAACAACTTGTTGACCATTGTGGGTGCTCTCATTGGCTCTTCTGGAGCCATCCTCTCCTACATCATGTGTGTGGTAAGTTCACAGTCTCAAAGTTCACTCCATGATTTTGTTCCCACCTCTTTTAATAATAACATATTCTGAATGGTGGTCTAAACATTGTGGTTGTTATTAGTCTTAAAAATTGACAGTGGCAATGTTTTCTCCAGCCCACAAGTTCTAAAAATTATTTCAAATATTATGTATTTTTTTTAATGGATCTTTACATATGCATTAATATGCATTACATTTAAATATATATTATTTGACATTTATTTAAAGTTTATATAAATGTGCTATAACAGTTTTTGAAACTGCTTTTATTTGATCAACAATATATCAAAAACATTAATACTGTGAATTAATAGTACAATTTTAAAATAACTTTGAAAATACAGCCATCACAGGAATAAATTAAAATTGCAGTGGTCATTACTCCAGTCTTCACTTGATCCTTTAGAAATAATTCTAATATGCTGATTTGGTGCTCACGAAACAATTCTTATTATTATCAATGTTGAAAACAGTTGGCTGCTTAATATTTTGTGGAAACCCAGATACTTTTTTTCAGGATTATTTGAATGGAAAGTAAAAAAAAAAGTGCACTAGTGTATAATATATAACTAAATATTGTAATTATTTTTAGGTCAGATTAGAAACCAGATGTTCTCAATGTAGAAAACCCGATGACAACATGCACTTCAGATTTATGCAAAATAACACTGCCTTATTGAAATGTTATTTACTAGATTTTCAGTTGTTTCTAATAGTAATGTTATGGTATGCATTTCAGTTATGGCTTTAAAATGAGCAAATACTTAGTTCTGATCAGTGGATCAATTCGTCTCACAGACCGTTATCAAAACTGTAAAAGGTCATGTTAAATAATTTGTGCATAACCTAATTAATATTAGATTACAGAACACGTGTGCGAGTCTAAAAAATCTTGATCTCAAAGACTGGATGTTCCTGTTATAATGACTCCCATGGCTTGCACCCCATTGGGACTTGGGAATTCAACACCACGGTTTTATAAAGTTGGACAAATGGTACTATTTTACATGTACCTGCTTTTATCCTTCCTTCACATGCAAATTCCACTTGAGTCACTTTGGCTATCTGGCATGCTGCTTAATATCCTGTTAATAATGGCTAAATGTCATATGGACACACATTTTCGTGTAACAATCTTGTTTTATTCCGCTGAGAGGCAGTCTTCATATTCCACATTCCTGATTTCCAATCTCTGGGTGTTTTTTCTTCCTTAGGCCATGAACCGCTCACTGGCAAATGTCATTCTGGGTGGCTATGGAACGTCATCCACCGGCACGGGCAAGCCCATGGAGATCACAGGTACCCACACTGAGGTCAACATGGATCAGTCAGTGGAGATGATCAAGGAGGCTCAGAATATCATCATCGTTCCAGGTAATGGAGGCCCTTTGTAGCCGTGCACATCTGAAACTCCTTGGTTTAAACTAAATCTGGAGCGTACCGTCAGCGACTTCAAACAATCCTTTGTTATGTCTGTTAAAGCAACCTTGCTTCACCCACATTACATCACTGGTAATTTTCTGACCCCTCCTGTGTGGGACAAACCCCCCAGAGTGCACCCTGAGGCCTGCTGGGGCTTGTTCTGAGGTGGTCTTGAATTCTCTCTCGTTTTTTTGAAGCCCTAGACACATTCGTGTGCACTTTTTATCTGTCTGTTTGGGCTCGACTCCTCTTCGGGGTGTTTTTTATTTATGGGATGGCGCGGTTGGCCTCCCGTGGCATTGTTCGTGTGAGGCGAGCTGTGGAGGGTGGTGTTAGTTTTATCTCTTCTGGCAGGGTCGCGCCATGTTTCTTTTGCCCAGATACAGCTGACTGATTGAGCAGGATGTCAGAAGAACTTTAACTGTGTTTACCTTCAATACAAATTAAGTTGGCAAATAATTTGGTTGGAGTTGAATGTTTTTCTGTGGCTGTTCCTTTAAACCATCTTTGCATTGGTCTCCGTAATGGCCTCCAGCAATTGCAGCAACTCTCACGCTGCTTTGTTCTCCACAACGCAGTGTTTTATAGTTGCGTTTTATGGTCCGACAGCAGGTCGAGAAGATCAAGACCTTGGAGGCGACAGGACAGTGGAAAAGATGAGCGATTAGATGTGGGAATATGAACAGAAAGAAAAAGAGAAACGATAATAAACAGCGCAGTCCAGAGTAAACAAGACTGTAGGGCCAAGCACAACAGAGACGGCCCCTTTTATTTAAAACAAATGGCCGTCCAACAGGCTCTGAGGCATTCAGATTTTTCCCTCTTGACCATTGCCTGTTTAGCCACTGCCAAGATGAGAGAGCCCTTTGTTCACTGACAACACAGGCCTGACCATCGTGAGCACCAGTCTGGTAATCAAGATTGTAGCTTCAAATCCTTATTCCCCATCACTGTAGTCTCCCAAATCACTGTAGGGCCCAACAAAAGAGTTTTTTTTTTTTTGTGGTGTTTCTATACTGTATATTCTTTCATTTTTGAAAGTTTTCTTTTCCCTTTTTTTTTTTAGTTATTAGTTTTTTTTGTGTGTGTTTTTGTTTTGTTATTAATTTTCCATTTGGGCCATTTCAGATTTGTAATAAATGTTGATTTCTTAAAGGGAGTAAGAAAAATAAATTAATTATTATTATTATTATTATTATTATCATCTAGCCAGCTAGATAATGTTAACTTGATGTTAACTGCAGAATTCGCAACAATTAAACATGAACAACACGAAAGCTGCCTAATGTTTAGGCATGGTAGCTACGCTCTCGCGCCGGGCCTGGACGATCGGTCCATGCTTTTTGTTGAGCCCTGCACTGCTAAGTAACACATAATTGAACCCACTTAAATTTTCACCTCTCGTTTGCTGCTAAATCCGTCCATCAACCTCCATTGCGTTGTCTGTCCTTTTTAGTATCTTTTGAATGGGGTTCCCTTGAGTCTGTTCAGTCTTTGCACTGAGTAAGCAATGGCCTTGTTTCCATTTCCGCATTTTTGTATAATTTAAGTAGTCATAGTTAGTTTAGTTGATTGACAGCTGTGAAAACATTTAAGACTTTTCTGTTTAAGCTTGGAGTTTGCCAACCATGGCTGTTTTCCTAAGCAGAAATTAGCTTAAAGAAGCCTTAGAGCTGAAAGAAATCATTAGGAGCGAGGAGGGTTAGCCGGCACGCACCGTGACATGCTTGTTTAAGTAGCATTTGAAGGCGGTTATGACAGGCCTATCAGAAGGTGTCAGCAGTAACTGAGGCTTTAAACTGACTGACGTGAGATTTTTTTATTCGTTTATCCTTACTGTAAGTGCTAAATTGGTTATTGGTGACATATCGATAAGTAAATCTGTCTTTTCTGCTCTTTCTGATCCCAGTTCAGCTAATTCTGCGCTGCTTTCAAACTACACCAAGGGTATAAAAATAAACACTTCTGTGAAATATTATTACAAATTCGAGCACCGACTTTAGATTAAAGATGTATTTCAACATGAAGCCATTTTTTCCTCCTTTTTTTATATTTATTTATTTTTTTTTTTTTTTTGTTGTCTAGAATCCTGCGGGTCATTCAGGTTTTAATCATTTCATCTGTGAACTACAAATGAGTGGGAGCAGGTCTCTTGTTTGCTTTACTCTCAAAACAGATTTTTCCTATCGTTTATAAGTTGGAATTCTTTATTATGGTAAAATCAATTCACATGACACATTGAGAAAAAAGGTGAGGTATGATTAGTAAAAATATAAAAATGATGTGCCAGGATCATGCAGAGTTCATTCGAGTTTTCCAATGGGAGTTTCCTAGGCTTCATAATTTAGTAGCGGCTGATTTGTGCATGTCTGTTTCGGTGTGTTCCTCTTTTAAATGCTGTGTCTCTTATTTCAGGTTATGGTCTTTGTGCAGCAAAAGCTCAGTATCCTATTGCTGATCTTGTCAAGACAATGTCTGAGCAGGGCAAGAAAGTCAGGTAAGAAACATTCAAACATCTACAGTCGTTTTCAAATCTTTAGTGTTGAACTGTTATTCGACACCTTATTAAGCCACGTGTGCACCACAAGATCCATGATACCAGGAGAAAGCTATCCGCTAACATTTCCCATTCATCTCAGTGGCGGATGCAGGACACCCCTTATTAGTAAACAGTGTCCTATGAATTATTGAACTGGATGACACTTGGAATCTCCCCTTTCTTTTCCTAAATCCTCACTCTTGCTTTATTTTCTCTCCTTTGCTTAACTTCTCTAATTATATTATATAACTATTTATCTGTCAAAATTGTAATGGATTTTACCCATCCAAATAATAATTATAGTTATAACAATTGGTGGTATTTTTTTTTTTAATTCAGCCTTTGATGTTAACTGTAACGCAAGTACAGGATTTCAATACACTGCTGAACAGACTCATGTTTATTAAAATTCAAGCCAAAATGTCAAACATTTTCCCTTGTAGTTTAGTCTGTGTAAGTTTTAGTCTCTCTGAGGGGGGTCTGAGTCTTGTCAGTACTGCTGGGTGAGTGTTTGAACTCACTAGTTGCAGGTCAGTCTGGTGATCCTCTGAATGGCAGCCTTCTCTCTCCGCTTCTCTCTGCATGTCGGACTCCTCCATTTCAAAGAGTGCTTTTGAATATCGTCATTCAGATGCTCTATTGTCGGGGGCTTTTGTTGCCTCTCCAGTGTACATGTAATGCCCTGTGATCTGAGAGCGCAGTGTACCCCAGGCCTCCAGTGCTGTGAAAGAGCTGGTGATGAGCAGAGCGACAGGTGCAGGCTATGCAATACTTTCCACCGTCCCGGCGACGCCTCTCAGGTTGCAGGGCGTGGAAAGACCGTGTGCCTGACCCTAGAGATGCTTCAACAACCATGCGCTTTCAGTATTTGTCATACTGATGAGAAGAACATGTAACATGTTTGTTTTATGCTGTGGATGGTGGCAGTTTTTTACAATGGGACAGTGAAGAAGGGACAGGAGATAAGAAGAAAAAGAGGTGGGATGGGGGAATGACCTGAACCAGATTTGAACTTGGGTCACCTACACATAAGTGGTACCAAAGTGGTCTATAATATCTGGTCAGAGCATGCCATTAGCATTCCCTTTGTTTTCAATGGTAGTTCGTCAAGTCACACATTTAAGAGCGTGGTAAAAAAAAAGTTTGCTATTTATTGAAATTATATTTATTTGAAAAGATTTTTATATTTAAATATGTTTATTTTTATTTCTATTTTAAAATGTGTCATATTTTAAAAATTTAATTTTTGTATGGTATTATTAATTATCATATAAAAAAATATTATTATATTACTATGGTATTTTGTAATTTATTTAAGGAATATTTATAAAGGTGTAATTTGTGTATGTATGTATTATGTATGTATGTATGTATGTGTATATATAGATATATATATATATAATATATATATTTTTTTTTTGACATTTTTAACTAAATATTGATCAATGTAATTCTTGTTGATAAATATTGTTTTTTCATATTAATGTTATACATGTTCGCTCCCCATCTTTTCCTGTTCTCTCTTCTCTCTATTAAAGCAGCAAAAAGGCTAAACAAGAGACATTGGCAGTCCTTTGTAAAACGGCGTCTGATTTGAATGTGCTCTTCACAAGGCTACGGCTGATCACTGTGGCTCCACTGTGGTCAGCAACTTGGTCACAAAGTGGTCAGCCATGCGTGCTTTGCTCAAAAGCACATTGCCGATGATGGAGATTGTTGCATGCTGCATCAGATTATCATTCCCTGCCACTCTCTTGTGAGCTTCAGTGCCATTTCCCATAATGCAACTTGTGGGATACTTAAACGGTCAACTGTCAGTTTATTTCATTCAGTTACCACTTTGTCAGATCTGTCGCATAAGCTAGATTCCTGTTTTCTCTCTCTCTACAGCTGCGGGCACTGTGTGATTGTGGAGGAGAGATGCAGACCGGAAGCTTGTGTAATTTTCGTTCATTCGTTTGATCTGAGAGCCCAACAGCTGCTGCCAATTAGAGCATTTGCAGTTGATTAGAAGGGGAGATGGGTGGCCAAAGAGTGGACAGATTAGGTAGCGCACCCGCCACTCTTCCCCTCGTTCTCTTCAGGATAATTGGCTAGGGGTGTCGTCCTGTCAGGAGGACTGTGGGTAGAATTGACACTGTGTAAACTGTCTCCTTATCATTCCTATTAAGTTTCTGTCTGTCTGTCTCTCCATAAAGATGCTTCAGGGGTAGAGTTGGAAAGTTTTGGTTCATTGAAAGGAGTTGCAGGTTTGGGCAGGAAAGCAGTCTGAATCTCCTCTGGGCTGGAAGGTCGCGGTTGAAAAGAAGCGCAGTTATTTTCAGAGCACGTGTTGGTTCAGCGTGGTGGAATGCAGTGCGATGGTAATGGGAATAGCAGAACAGTCGGGCTGGGTTGGATGGTAGAACCGAGCTTGAGTTCGCTGTCCGCCCAGACTGTTTTGTGCATGCAGCTGCAGCTTATGTAAGCCAGCGTCAGAGTTGATTGACAAACCCCATGTCTCGAAAGTTTTGAGGCCGAAAAGTTTTGAGGCCGAAAAGTATATTTCTTTTTAGTTGATTATTGAACATGTTTTTTTCTCATTTCCTATTTGACAAATGAGTTTACGTCAAGGAAACTGATGAACAGATGTCGGATTTGATGGAAAGCAACTGCAAGCGTGATGTGAATTTTTTTTATTTATTTTTCCTCCCCTCCCACTAGTAGATACTTGCTAATGTAATGGTCATCCTCTGAAAGTCTGCTTTTTCAGTAATAGTTTTTTCCTAGGTTTTCTCCAAGGTAGTGCGGTCTTAAAAAAATGGATGAGAAAATAATTTACAATAGATGTGTAAAATAAAACAAATATGAAATCAAATAGTGTATTGATCTCAAATATGTTGCACAAATTGGCTTGAATGCTCTGGAAATGGACTAATTATGAAGTAAACAACTCTGACATGTTAATTTGAACAACACTGCTTAGGTTAGGTAAATTGGTTAAAGGTGCACAACTATGCTTATCCTTATACTTGTGAATGTTTTCTGAGAATTTGCCTGATTCTACCCTTTTAGTTCTTTAATGCCGTCTGTGGCTGTTTTTAATTATAATTAAATGAATTGTATACAAACATATAATTTTCTGAGCCCCTCTCTTTAGTTAATGTACTTGACTGATTGAATGCTCTGATAATGAAATCTGTGTGGTGGTTTTAAATTATATGTATATGTTAATTATTATAAAAAGAGGTTTCCAAGCCTTCTCTTGAGGTTTTATTTTATTTTAAATGTAATTAATATACTTGATAAATTGAATGCTGTTTATTTCATTTTTTTATTTTTATTATTGGCTTTTTAAAAAACTGATTAACTGGGTCTGACGGTTGATTCGTTTATTACAGTTACTGTTCCTGTCCTGTGCAAAGCTGTTTGGATAAAGTTCCTACTATTTCTTTTAGAAATAAAACTTATTAGTATTGGTTACTTTTTGGTAGTATGAGTATTGCAGTTCCTGTGCCTTTTGAATCTGAAAACAGTGTAAACCTCAACTAAAAATGTAACACAAAATTACATTGGTTAAAAAAGGAAGGCATATCACTTCCTGTGTCTCTCCTCAGCCTGTTGGCTGTGATCTTCTGTTTTTACAGTGAAGTCGTAAAGCAGCCCACGTGCCCTGGGGATCCACTCGTCTTCCTCAAGCCATTTCCCCTGAGCTCATGCACTTTACTACCTCTGGCATTAAAAAGATACCTTCTGCTTATTTCCTTCTCTTTTAACCTCTTACAAACACCCTAACCTCTACCCCAAAGCACATCTACTTAACCATGTTCAAAGACTCCTGTTCGTACTGTATGGAGAGAGTCATCCTGCACAACCGGAAAGTGCTTTATTTGGATGCCATATGTGTATCAGGCGATCTAAGAGGTCACTGATCTGTATTGTCTGCGTGTGTTCAGGTTTGGAATCCACCCTGTGGCTGGTCGTATGCCAGGCCAACTGAACGTTCTGCTGGCTGAAGCTGGTGTGCCTTATGATGTTGTGCTGGAGATGGATGAGATCAATCATGACTTCCCTGGTATGATATCCTTTTTTTGGTGTTTTTTGGTGTCATTTGTGGGATATCAAATCCATAATTGTGCTTTCCATTATTGTTTTTCAGAAACTGACCTGGTCTTGGTAATTGGAGCTAATGACACCGTCAACTCAGCGGCCCAGGAGGACCCCAACTCCATCATTGCTGGCATGCCTGTTTTGGAGGTCTGGAAGTCCAAGCAGGTGAGCATCTTATTAGTTGTTAATGCCTTGCAACTTTTAAATATGAATTATAGTCTTATAAAAATAACTTTTTTTGTAGCTGATTTCACACGATATACACAACTGTTCAAAAGTTTGGCGGTAAGAAAAGATTCAGCAAGGGAACTTCAGTGTTGAAGTAGAAAGGTACCCTAATTTGACAAAAGATTTCTATTTCCAGTAGTCTTAATTGTTGTTCTTTTGAACTGTCTATTCATCAAAAAATTGTGGGGAAAAATGTATACCAGTTTCCACAAAAATATTGCGTTCAATTTAATTAATAATTAGAAATGTTTCTTGGGCACCAAATCAACATATTAAAATAATTTCCAAAGGATCATGTGACAGTGAAGACTGGAATAATGGCTACTGAACATTCGTCTTGGCCATCCCAACAATACATTTTAAAATATATCAAAATATTTATTTTAAATTGTATTAATATTTCACTGTATTACTGTTTTTACTGTATTTTTAATCATATAAAGCCTTTGTGAGCATAAGAGACTACTTTCTAAAATATAAAAAATCTTACAGACCTCAAATATTTGATCGGTACTGTACATGATATACTCCATGATATATACATACTCCATATGTATCAGGCTTTACATTTATGGCCTAGCTGGAATAAAAGCCAAGATAGCAAGAACTGGCCTCATGCATTGTAATATAGACCATCCCTCATTCTCCCACCCAGAGCGATATGAAAATCTCCATCCCATCCCTACAGCTGGTTCCCACTGTAACCACGCTTCGGTCCAGGTGTATCTCCAGAAAGATTCCAGCTCACGCTGCTTTCATTAGCACTGACTCGCTCGTTCTGGAATGATGACATTTCAGAGCATCCGACCGATACTTTCCCTAAAATGTGGGGCTGGTGTGCCTCACCACATGACAAGCCCACTGCGGCCAGACCTTCTCTTGGGAAATCACTCAGAGTACTGGGGCTTGACATTTGCGAATGTGCAAACACGTTGACCTTCTCCCAAGAGTAATTGCGTGTAGCTTGTTAACATGTTCCATAATTCCATACGGAATTATGCAACCACTAGAGCTTTGAACCAAAGCCTGCCTTATTTGTAGCAACTTGGAAGTGTTGCCAAGTCACAACAAGGGAACTCGACCAACTTCGAACGTAGTGACGCTCTTGATGACATGATAGTGCGGCAGAATCTGAAGTTTCCCTGTCGATTGTCTCCTTTGGTTTCGTTATCCTCAATCTCATGCAACATCCATCCTACTGATTGCTCCCAGCCATGTTAAAGACCTTCATGTGTAACCTCATTCCCAAATGAAACCAGCTGCCCTATGAATAATTTAACAAAAGGATGTTGTCCTGTCCAGGGGGAGGCTGAGCCTGGGTAAAGTGGTCACGTGACTCTTTGAGAAGAGGGGTTGGGTGTGTCTGAACTCCATCCTGATGCCACCTGGCTGGCATTAAACATCTGCAGGGCTTTTGAGGGACAGATGATGATATTAAAAGGATCCGCCTGCCGATTTTGAAGTCTCAAGTTGAGGGTCATTTCGTTCCAAATATCTTTCAGTGTATTGAATAACACTAAAGCTAGACCAGCGGCAAGGGCTCTCCTCTCTGGTTTTGCTTATTCAATTACCAAGTGTTCCTCCTTCCCAAACAGATGCTCTCAATCAAAGCGCTGCTCTCAACGATTTTCCCAGAAACTGCTCTGCCTAAAAACTGGTGTTCAAGACACTAATGACTCTTAATTTTGTAAATGGCAGATACTTAAATAGCCATTACATGTTGGAAGCATGGGCTGTTTTTGCACCCTCGTGTACAAATCCTAAAACTGTTCTCCACCACTTCACATGCAGGTGCATGCAGTGTCTTTACAGGAATAATGTTGAAGATTTTGTGTAAGCTGGCTCAACTAAATGGAAAAATCCGTTGATAATCTAAGGGCAACATACAGGATTTTATTTAGTGTGAATTTTCTAACTTATTCCATGAAGTACCTTTGTTCCTGGATAAGACAAAATGCATCAACCTCTGCTTTCATCCCTTCAGGTCATTGTGATGAAAAGATCTCTGGGAGTTGGCTACGCTGCCGTGGACAACCCTATCTTCTACAAACCAAACACATCCATGCTTTTGGGAGATGCCAAGAAGACTTGTGATGCTCTGTCTGCCAAGGTCCGTGAGGGCTAGAGAGGAAAGAGAAGATCTGACCTTGCTTTGCACCAGATGAGTCACGGAGATGAGGAGATCGAACAAACCCAATAAACCCTTAGATATAAATTAGCACTAATAGGAACAAGCTCTTAATGACACTCTATGCCCATTTCGATTTTGCTGTAGATATAGGTAGTTTATTTAGTATTTCCAGAACTTTTTAGTTTTTCTTTTCATGAAATGTTCTTCTTTTGGTCCCCCATTTAAATCAAGTTAAAAGGAAAAAAAGCATTACAGCATCACATTAATTAGCATTAATAAAGCAAGTTAACCAGTTATCATCTGGTTTTGTATGTATTATAGATCTGGTTTTATATAGCACAGCAATCTGTAAAAAAAAAAAAAAAAAAATTTTTTTTTTTTGGTAACGTTAGCATACATATGACTAATTTGTTTGAAAGCCATAAACCACTCTAAACTGTATGCTTTTTTTTCTCCTTTTTCTTGCTTCATTGTTTATTTGCCATGTGCATTGTGACCAGCTGGTGGTGTAAGGTGTTCAACTTTTCCAGATGCAGCTTCAGAGGACCATATCCAAACAATGCACATTTTCTGTTAATAGCATGAAGCTTTGAAGGATTGCTGCTGAGATGAAGTCCTAGCCAATATCACTGAAGATTTACACACAGAATCCCAAACACCTGTGGCTCCACCATAAAATGATTTGTATTCCCCAACCACTCTTAATTCAAGTGAATGTCACTGGAGCGGTGAGGTTAGTATATGAGTAGTTACTGTATATCTGCCCTGTTGTCCTCCCAAATTTGTTCCCAGCAGTAATCCTCCACAGTATTTGACAGGGATTTGAACATATGTATTATACTTTACCCACCGGGACCTAATGGAGTAGATCCTACGAGATACAGGAACCAAGACAGACCATTACAACAACCCTACCTCTCCATAGTTTCAACTCGACCAAAACAATCCCTCACCTCCCCAATCACACACTCCTCTGCTAATGTTTGCCTCGAGCTGGGCTGCAAGGGGCGCGTGTAGTTTGTTCCTCAATGTAGATTTTGTGGATGCAGGAAGGTGGTACACCATTCTTTGCAATTTAGATGCTGAATTTCATCTGTTTCAGGAATGTTTTAATATGTGAAAAAATAAGTAAATTGTAAGGGAATCAGTTGCTGCAAGGGAAAGTATTTATCGAACACCATTCGGGTTAATACAGAGTTTTGCATTCCCTCCCCCTCCTTCGGGATGTTTTTGTAAAGACAGGTTCTTGCATAGAAACGATGCTTTGAAAATTCTGCTTTGCTGCAATACATGGGAGGGAAGAGGGTGAGTCTTCAAATGTTTCATTGTGCCATGGTGAGGAAATAATGTCATACTGTGAAATGTTTTTTCTCTCTCCACTGTATCACAGAGCATCCCTCTTAATAAACATCCTGATAAGAGAACCGATGGCACGAACGGTCATTCATTTCTCAATATCGCATGCCTTCAGTGTTGCGGGCACCACAATGCCTAGATTGGGCTGTTGAAGAAACCACTTGCATCTTCTGATGATGGAATATC
Source organism: Sinocyclocheilus anophthalmus (assembly GCA_018155175.1). NCBI lineage: Eukaryota > Metazoa > Chordata > Actinopteri > Cypriniformes > Cyprinidae > Sinocyclocheilus > Sinocyclocheilus anophthalmus. The sequence goes on along the minus strand of JADLZN010004260.1, from coordinate 149,136 downwards.
TGCGCACAAGTGACAATGATTACCCATTGTCAGTTTTTTCCTCATTTATGTCTGAAGTTAAGGGTGGAGATGTTTGCTCTGATCTCAAGTCCATGTGGGTTCTTTCACCTTTGCAACAAGTAGCACTCAGACATGATGGTATCTTCACGCACCTTCTCCCAGTCTCTCTTAAAGGGATAGTTCACCCAAAAATGAAAATTCTGTCATTAATTATTTACCCTCATGTCGTTACAAACCCATAAGACCTTCGTTCATCTTCAGAACACAAATTAAGATATTTTTTATGAAATGTGAGAGCTGTCTGACCCTGCATAGACAGAAACGCAACTGTAATGTTCCCAGGTCCAGAAAGTAGCTAAAGGGCCTCGGTAAAAACAGCAATGCTGACATCAGTGGCTCAACTTCAGTTTTGCGAAGCTACGAGAATACTTTTTGAGTGCAAAGAAAACAAAAATAACAAATTTTTTCAACAATTCTTCTCCCCTGAGTTACTTCTTCCTCCTTTTTAGAGATATCAAAAGCTTCCTTCACTGGCACACTTTCCCCTAAGTGGTAAACAACATGATTACGCGACTAGTTCATGGCGCGCTTTCTCCCTCGAAAGTAAACAATGATGATTAGGTCGATTACGCTCTTGGGTAATTCCAAAATGCCGGAAGCAAAGAAGCACAAGGAAGACGTAACCAGGGGAGAAGAATTGTTAAATAAAGTCAATATTTTTGTTTTCTTAGTGCTTCAAAAGTATTCCGTAGTTCGCAAAACTGAAAGTGGAGCACTGACGTCCAGGGACTTCTTGTAACGCAGTCCTTTCTGCGTTTTGGACTGGGAAAACATTACAGTTGGTTGCTGTCTATGCAGGGTCTGAGCTGAGAGCTTCAATTAATCAAAATATAATTTGTGTCCGAAGTGAATCTGGGGTTGGAATGACTATCGATGGGGAGTAATAATGGCAGAATTTTAATTTGGGGGTGAATAACCCTTTAAGAGGTGAGGGCTGGATGGGAAAGTGTGCAAAGAGTTTTATAAAAAGGTTTCTAAAGTGTTTTTTTTTTTTTTTTTCCATATTTGAGTTTCGGATTATGGTCCTTTGTGAGTGTGTAGGGAAGAACAAAACAGAAAAAAAACATTCCAGCCATACTCGTTCTTATTTGGTTCCCATCGTCTGGTCCGTCTGTTAGTTCTCGTACTTTCAGTCCCTTCAGTGTCCTGAGGGTCTTGTCGATGTTTGTGGTCATGCTACGAATGTTGCTGCCTCTGATGTTTTGCTCGCTCGTTCTCTGAACCCTGGGAACGCAGATACCAGGGCCTTGGATGTGCATTACCCTACGAGTCCTCCAGTGCTAATGTCACAGACCAGATGAATATCTGATGGAAATAGCTCTGGTTGCATGTGTTCTTCACCCCAAACGTGACAATTTCACGGTCGGTTTGTTCTGTGCCCCCAGTCACCGGCATCGACGTGCTTTTTTTTACCCCCGGGGTGGATGTCCTAAATACATTCTTGGAGTCATTCATGCGATCTTCCTTGATAACCCTCTATTGAGTAGAGCTGCTCCATTCATCCTTAAACAGTGGTTCCCCCTTGTGCTCTATGCAGTGCACATTTGCAGTCACATGCTCACTGCGGTGTTAGGTTTTTCCTTTGCCGTTGTATTGGAGCTAAATGACTTTGGTTTAGAGGATTGCTTGGGTTTGTACTGTTTTCAGTTGGTGTGACAGCAAGGAGACCAACGTCTTCTTTTTTTTTTTTTGACTCACCGAACATTATATGCTTCGCACAGCTACCCTGCACACGGTTGAGTCATCGCCGGTGTTACCCCTCTAGCAATAATCTGTGGCGCAGACTATTTGAACGGGATCCACCACAGCGCGGCTCTGGAACGTGTGTGTATACACCGCTCACACCACGTGAAATGATTTGCATGCCAAAATCTAACATACTTTTCATTCAACTGGCTTTCATTCATATGCATGCAGATGTGGGAGAGCGGAAACGTCCCCCAGCGCGTGTGCGACGTTTTGCATTTCGCTCGTACTATGTGTGTCGCAGGTTACAGTTCACCAGACTTGATTGTGAAGCTGTGTGACCATTGGAAATTTGATACGTCACGCCTTGACCTTGTAGCTGTATTAAAAAATACATACATTTAAAATACTCCGCACACCCCATTCTGGAGTAGATTGTATGTGAAGCTCGTATTTTGGATTTATTAACACACGCTGTGACACGAAGACACGCTGCAGAGCCGTGACATGAACATCCCCCCCTCGCAGTGTGTTCTCCGCGCACACAAATTTAGCACTTGCTCCGTCCACTAGTGTGATCACAGGCCTACATCGTTATGGTCACCAGTTTTGCAGTCACACTAGTTGGTTTCTACCAGACTCACGCACTGCAAGGCCAAGAATTACGTGTTAAATCAATTTTGTAATTCAAATCTACAGTACAGTATTAAATAATAATTGCTGGACCATTTTATGGACCTTACTTTCCAAAGCTGTAGTTGAATTTCATTTTCTGTTGGTATGTGGAAAATCTAGGAGTCTAAATGTAATTTAAACCTGAAAATGAACTGAATGTTGTAGGATTTTAGACCTTTTCAAACAAAAATGTTATGATGTAAAATTAATATGAAATTTTAGATTCTACACTATTTCTAGGTGACTAATCAAGCAAGTAAATGTGACACTTGATCCTGTGAATTTCTTTGAACAAAATTCAATGTTCTTCTATTGAAGCTCAAGATGCTCTTTGGATCATTCTGAAATTATACTAGATAAATATACTTTATTACCTATTCTGCTTTTCCATACAAATTGCTGTGCAGTTGCTGAAGTGATCTGCATGGTTTTTAGTGGATTTTAGTGATAACTAGGATATTCCATGTGGTTGCTGGATTATTTACTGATCAATAAGGTAAGTCTAAGGTATTCATTTGCAGTCTAAACCATTTATTTGGGGTATCATTCAAGTTCGTAGCAACCTGTGCAATACTTGTTCCAAACATTAACCTAAAATATGAGCAGTAGAAAATAGTAACACTTGGCTTGACAAACACAGCTAAAAAGATTCATGCCTGCACATAATCTCTTTGTTTGTATGGTGGCATTTTATCGTAATCCCCAAAGGTAACTAACTGCAGATAAAAGTGATGTCTACCCGTTGATCATCTCTCTATATGTCTTGAATCATACCCACCTCTTCCACCTGTTTGGCTCTTTTAACAGTTTAAGTACATGGAGCACCAGATGCAGCGCATGCAAGTCCCTTTCATCATCCGGCCAGCTGAACATTACTCTGATTTAAAACCCAGTGGACGGCTGTGCACAAACAGTATCTCCAAACGTCCTCTTCTAAGCTGCAGCATAGATGCTCTTAAAAGCAAATCCAACCCATTTCACTCTTAAAATAAAGATAAATGTTGACAAAGTACAACCCTCGTCATACCATATCCTCGCTATTAGGCCTGACATTTAAGAAACACAAACCGTTCAAGTGTCCTTTTAAGATACTTTTATTGTCTAAATTCTATGAATGTGAAGCTTTGGTTAAAATGGAGCGGTTAATGTCAAAGATGTAGAGTTTTATTTTTATTTTTTTTATGCTTTTGAGGTTTTGCAGAGGAGTTCTGGCCTGCTGTACAGAGGGAGCTTTTAGTAAACAGCACACAGGATTTTTGGCAGTGCTGTTATCAGCAATAGGGTGTATGTGAGATTGTATACTAGAAGTGGAGAGGATATTGCATGTTACTAAGTGTGTTCTTCATTGTGCTGTCTGATAGCATGTCGTCGCTTAATAGCAGACTGTTTTATTAATATAAAACGTTTTGTAGTACACATACTGTACATATATAACATGCAAAAGTGCCATGAGGACAGTCTCTCTGAGTCAACCCACTTCAGTGGTACTGTTGAATTTCATGCTTGAGGCTATGTTGAAAATCTAGGAGTCTAAATGTAATTTTTATGTTTTAGAATTTTTGGACATTTAAAAAAATTTATGTTCTTCCATTGAAGCTCAAGATGCTCTTTGGTTCATTCTCAAATTATGCTAGGTCACATGATCATTAGCTTTTACACAAACTTGTGGAGTTCATGCAGTCATTAAAGCAAAAGAGTGACAAATCAAATATTTTCAGAGAATACTTTCTGAGATTCATGTTGATTTTACACCCAATTTGTTACGCTGATAATATTTGTAATTGTGAATTAAGAAAAATGCAAAATAGTAACATTTTCAGTAGTAGCTTCTTGTGCTTTCCACTGGTCTCTTAGGTTTACCATAGCAGCATTTATTTGGTCACAAATGCACAAATAATGAAATATTACAATTGATAATAAATATTATCAATTTTAATATCTTTTAAAAAGTCATTTATTCTTGTGATGTCAAAGGTGAATTTTCAGTAGTCATTACTCCAGTCTTCAGTGTCACATGATCCTTCAGAAATCATTCTAATATACAGAAATTATTCTAATATGCTAATACGCTGAAAACAGTTGTGCTGTTGATCCTGATACTTTTTTGTCATGATTCATTGAGGAATGGAAAGGTCTAAAGAACAGAATGTATTTATTGTGTACTGTAATTAATTGAATGCATCCTTAAATACATAAAAGTGCATAAAACTAAATAAACATGCATTTCTTTAAAAAAAAAAAATTGTATTGACACCCAACCTTTGAACGCTAGTGGGACATCAACAGAATATATAATATATATATATCTATATAGATAATATATATATTATGCACAGAATATATATAGCTGTGTTTATGTAGATAGCTATGTATAGTCAGTCATGGAGATGTTCACAGCTGCAGTGTTTTGTCATTTGTAAAGTTTGGATCAGGACTATAATGTCAAGGCTGCAAATCTCCTGGTCTTTAAAGTGTGTTTGTGCAGTAGTAGCCAGGGACAAAATATTTACCCCAGTAGGGTTAGGGTTGTTTTAAACTTGGAGCCGAATTGTGATGTTAGTGCAGAGAGCATCCCTGACTGACCTTCACACAAACCTCAGACATGTCTATGCCATGTTACCATAAATTATTTTAACATGAAGAATAGCATGATGTCACTGAATTTATGATCTCATATTTGTGAAAACAGACAAGTGGTTAATTTGAGTCTTCACCTGCAGGCAGTGCTGTTTCTGAGCTGTATTTGTTGAATCACTCCTCAGATGACTTTGTTATATTGATAGTGTCTTTTAACTCTATACACACTTTTGCTCTATTAACAATAATATCAGATCTGTTTTTTCCCCCAGCAGGTATACCATACAAAATTATGCATTTATTGCAAATTACATCTTTAAGACATATCTTTCTGGATAGCGGAAATATAACACTGTAAATCAAGGTCTTGCAGATTTGATAGTCATTGAAGATCATAAAGACTGGTCCTTCTTTAGCACCTCCTAAAATAAGTCACATTTCTGGAGAAATAATAGGCTTCCTACACTGTCTAGAATCAAAGATGAGTCCATGTCACTTAAAGGGGTCGAATGATGTGATTTCATGTTTTCCTTTCTCTTTGGAGTGTTACAAGCTGTTCGTGAATAGATAAGATCCCTAAAGTTGCAAAGACTAAAGTCTCAAACCCAAAGAGAAATTCTTTATAAAAGTTAAGACTCATCCACGCCCTCCTAAAATGCGAAGATTTGCATAACGCCGCCCAAATGCTTACGCAAATAAAGAAGGTGTAACTTTATTGTTGCTGCCACCGCCGCCGCCATGTTGTGAAGACACTGTGTTTCTCGTTGCGAAAGCGAAAATACTTTGTTTGGCCTCCAAAAGAGGACACGAATAGAAATCAGTGGTTAAGTATTTACAACACTGTTCCAGAACAGTTCAACCCAAATATTCAGATGTGTCCAGCGCATTTTATGGAGGACCGTTTCCTGATCCTGGGAGAGTAGACTACAATGCCGGCTGTTCTGACTCACAGTCTGTAAGTACGTTTTCATATTTAAAGCGGTCATATGATGCGATTTAAATCTTTTCTCTTTCTCTTTGGAGTGTTACAAGCTCGTAGTGCATAAAGAAGATCTGTAAGTTGCAAAGACTAAAGTCTCAAAAAAAAAGATATTCTTTATCAAAGTTAAGACTACCACGCCCCCCTAAAACGGCTCATTCTAACACGCCCTAACATGTCTATGTCACTATGTGGAAATATTAGCATAATGCTGTTCAAATGTTCATGCAAAGAAAGAAGGCCTAACTTTTATTCTCGCTGTAGTATTGTTGTTGTTGCCGCTGCCGCCCTCATGTCGTGAAGGCACTGTGTGCTTCGTTGTGAAAGCGAAACTACTTTGTTTGGCCTCCAAAAGAGGACATGACTAGAAATCAATGGTCAAGTTGTATTTACAACACTGTACCAGAACAGTTCAACCCAAATATTCAGATGTGTCCAGAGCATTTTTTTTGGAGGACTGTTTCCTGATCCTGGTAGCGTAGACTACAATGCCAATGTTATGACTCACAGACTGTAAGTAAGTTTTTATATTAAAGAATTTGCCACTGAAGATTCAAACAAGAGTTTTGAGCAGTGTAGAGTAGCGCTTGTTAATGCAAATGCAGACATGGTTTTATGTTTACGCGGCGCGATGCAACGCATAAAAAGGCGGTATAAGTCATTATAATCCGTAATTATGTCCCCACTGGATGCAACAAAGACCTCGTTTAGAATGGGTTTTAATGTCCTCGTCGCTCCCCCCCTGGACCAGATTATAGTATGGCAATGGGCGTAACATTTCCGTCACACGCTTGAGGAATTCGGCCAATCACAATGCACTGGATAAGCTGGCCAATCAGAGCACACCTCGCTTTTCAGAACGATAAGCTTTGTAAAAATCGACGCATTTCAGAAAGGCGGGGATAGAGGAGAAACAATAATGTACAGTATGTGGAAAATAATGTGTTTTTTTGAACATTAAAGCATGTCAACACATTTCATTACACCAAATACACAAAATAATGTTCTTTTTAGCAACATCATATGACCCCTTTAAACTGTACATGTGGAGCCTTGTTACCATAGTGTCACCATGTCTTTTTTTTTTACTTCAAAATCTGGATTCAGGCAAAGGGCTTTGAATCTTCTTTGTGATTCAACAGATACAGTGTCAATGATACAATCCAACCATGTCTGTATTGATAGAACAAACCCACCCATCCATGTCTTTTGACAACAGATAAACTCCTCTGTTTTGTGTTTCAATGTCAAGAAGCTCATGTACATCAGGACAATTTTACATTACAGCATGAAAATTATTTTTTTCTAAGTGGTGACTGAGACATGAGGAAACAAGCTGCAACTCAAATCCATCTTTTTCTCGGTACATTGTGTTCATTTCCTCACATACAGGCCTGTATTTTTGGATCTATACGGTAGTGAAGAGTTGATCAACTCTGGCCAGGGTCGAGGTGTTTTAAACGGGCCATATCTAACCACACAGCTGTTTGAATGAGCTCCAGACCCCATAAAACAGCTCATACGAAAAGTGTATTAAGGATTAATGGATCTTTTCAGGAATTGGCAAGCTTGTTTTATTGCCTCAAAGACTAGATGAACAGAAATAATAATGGTGAATCTTGGAATGCCGTGATATTAATATTTTGTGATAGCTTGTTCCACATGCGGTCAAGATAAACAAAGTTTTTTCACAACTAAGTAGAGAATGGTTTTATTTAGAAGTGGGTGTTTTAGTGTTTAAACAATGTTGTTAAGATCCCATTATGACTTGGTCATCTTTAAGAGGGGTTTATCTAATAAATCATACACTATTCATAATATAATAAATGATAGAATTATTTTTTAAACCAAGTTCCCTTTGAGTCTCTTGAGAAACTCAATAGGTAGCATCCAAATCTTTTATTATTACACAACTTTTGACATTCTTGAATGGTAGCTAGTTGCGCCTTGTAAGAGATGAATAATGATAGACATTCCTTGACAATGTGCTCATTGTGAAAATCAGTTGAAATGTTGGAGTCTTGTGGTTAAAAGAGCTGTGAAGTGTTTAGCTCTCTCTAGTCATTGCCATCACTCAACACTGTCCCTCAGCAACCACAATCCTTATCTCATTCCAAGACATGGCAGCCACTTTGGATTGTCAGGAGAGGTGCCTCTTATCTGACGAGTTCAGAAGATTTCCGTGAGAATCCCTCAAGAAATGCCTGAAAAGAAGCCTTGGAATGAGTCGGAATCCCACAGGAATTATCTGCAAGAGGTATCCTGTATTTGGGAGGCCTGGAGAGCACCCTTTGTGTCTGTTCTTCAGGTGTGTGTGTGTGCGTGCGTGTGTGCGTGCGTGCATGCGTTTGAGACAGTGGATTTGAAGAGTAAAGTGGAACAGATGACATGACCTCCATTCCATGTGCAGAGCTATGAACACAAACAAATACATAACTGTGCTTGTTTTTCCTCCTCCTGTTACATCTGGAAAATCTATCTTAAAGCTGGTTTTTCAGTGCTACGGGCTGGTTCAGTTGTTATTAGATGATTCAAGGTAGTCATTAACTGGTCTAAACTAGTTTTAAGTGGTTTACACTAGTTATTATTTGGTCAAAGCTAGTCATTAACTGGCGTTTAAGTTGTCCAACCTGATTTCTAGCTAGTCAAAGCTGCTTATTTGTTTGTCCAAAGTAGTCATTAATTGATTTTTAAGTAGTTTGCGCTATTTATTAATTAGTCCATCCTCACCATTAGCTAACTTTTAGGTGGTTATTATTTGGTCCAAGGTAGTTATTAGCTTGTCCAAGCTGTTTTTATATGTTGTAAACAAGTTATTACCTGGTAAAACAGCCATCATGTTGCAAAAAACAGCTTGACCACCTTAAGCTTATCCAGCTAATGACCAAAACGGACCAGCTAATAACCAACCCTAACCAGCTAAAGGACAAACTGAATAAGCTAATAACCAGTTTGATCCAGCTACAGACCAAACTGGATCAGTTAATAACCAGCTTAGGCCAATTAATGACCTTTTTGAACAAGCAAATGGTAAAACTAAAATTAATTACCAGTTTGGCCCAACTGATGATCAAGTTAATAACCATTTTGAAATGGCTAATGACCAAACTGGACCATTTAATAACCAGCTTGGGCCAGTTATTGAATAATTTGTACAAGCTAATGTCCAGCTTGACTACCTACTCACCAAGTTAATAACTGTTTTAGACCAACTAATAAGAATCTTGAGCCAATTAATGACCAAATCTGGCCAGGTATTAATCATTTGGACCAGCTGCCAGCTTGACCTGGATTTTTCCAGCAGGCAGCTGAATGGGGGTCTCGGAGCCTGGCAAACGTACAGGCTGGAGTAAAGGTGATGGGAGAACAAAGGGCCGAACAAGCCGACTCCCTTTGGAGTCAGGTATCAAGAGGATAACCACCGTTGTGTCAAAGGGAGCCACCGCTGGCCGACACAAAAGAATGATTGACAGCAGAAAAGAGGGATGGGGTTTCAGAGCCTGGGCATGAAAAGGAAAACATCATTCTCCATCGTTTTTGTTCACAGGCAGTGAAAGAACTCAGCCCCCTTATGCGGGTCATAGTGTGACACCACTAGAGGAATTTGCACTCTGAAACGGCCACTATACTGAGTGATTGGATCCATTTGTGTCGCTTTTAATTGAAAGAGACGTTTTTTGATGAGTTAAGGGTCAAGGATGAATCAGTGAGGGCGGCCTCTCAAAACCAAAACAAAAACAAAAACACTTGTCATTGCTTTTATCGCAGCTGATCCGCCTTTGTGTTCGCGGGTGGCTTAAGCGGCAAGCTTGGAATCATGCCGGGCTTGTGATGCCCCCATCGCGCATGACTTTTGTGTGCGGGGAGGTTATCTGTCGGCCTCTTTCAAAGGTGCGGGACACACAATAGGCTTTCGTGCCATGCGAAGAGAGTGTCCCTCCCTCAGCATGCAAGGCTTGGTTCATGAACACAGCACAAAGGAATGAGATCCCCACCTCATCCAAGACTGGATTAACATAGACGCACATATACACAACACATATGCACGCATAATAGGTCTAATTTGTTTGTTTACGATGTTCTGTTGCCAATGGCTGATTGTAACCACAACACAAGAGCTAATCAGACACTTTTTGCTGCAAGTCATGCCATACCAGCATATAAGTCAGACAGAGGGCTAAAATATGATTTGAAAATAGAATTATACATTTCTGAGTGCTAATCTAAGAGGTGAATGTGTGTCCATGAATGTAACGCATCCATCTTCGTTTAGAGAAACAAAATAGGAGAGCCAACTTTTCAAATTTCTGTTAGTAGGAAACATTTAAATGACTACAATTATGCGTTTTCCAATCAAAACCCACGCTATGTGCTGAGAAACGATGACTCACTGACCATTTGTCAGAGAGAGATTTACATTTTGGCCCGAGGCTTGTACGGTTTGCTTCGGATGGTCCAAGCAAAAGCTCCCTTGAATTTTTAAGATTGAATTGCATTTAGAACATTTGTCTTGGCTGCCCACCTTCAAAAAATAAATAGAAAAACACAACTCCAAAACCCCCAGGCCGCGCTTTATCACTCATGGCTGTCCATCAGATGGTGTGTTTTACATTCGCTCAAACAGCGTCTCAGATGTTGATCTCATAGTAGCCATATGTAAGTTTGGACCGGGTTTACAGGTGGGGCGGGGGCGGGGGGGGGGGGGGGGGGGGGGTGGGGGGGTTATCTCCATTTTGCCGCGTCAGTGACCACTGGAACAACAGTGAAAATCTAATTTGGAGATTCGAGAGAACGCTATACCTTCCCATACCGCAACTCTGCCAGACCCTCAAAACAATTAATTACTAGTCATAATCTGAGAAGATCGGCATTCCTGACGGCTGTAGACGATGTTAGATATTCCTCAGCTGGGAGAGGACGGCAGGCTTCAAGGATCGTATCCAACATCACAAACAGCTAAAAATATCATGCATTTAATAATAATAATAAAAAACAAAGTCTGTCTATGATCTTACCTAAATCAGGCTGACTGACAGATTATACGGGTTGGTATTCATATTTATAGGCTTTGAGTCAAATCAAACATCAGGGGCCAAAAACACTGAAGATTTATGTTTGCCACTTTGTTTCAAAAATTTATTTCAACATCAGTGCTCTCAAAGTGCAGATGTTTTCATTTCTAATCCGCCCGTTTCTTTCACTCACTTTTTTTGTTTTTACAGAACAGCAGATTACTGTATAAACTCATTTCACATAGGAAATGCAGCGGTTTAAGGGCTTGTGACCTAATGTTGTCAATCGTAAGTAGCTAAACACACCGAATGACTGATTAATGTGATCTCTTTAATATGTAAGAGGCTCATTGTAACCCCAAATGAGGCTATTACTTAAAGACTTGATTCGCTCACTAATTGTGTCAGTGTCTTGGAAGCCTGTGCTGATCTAAAATTTCTCTTTGATTAATCGCTAAATCAAATGTGTGTAACATGAGCAGAAATACCAGCACCAATCACAATCAATCACACAAACATAGTTTGAATCAATCGGACACAAATGTTGCATAATTAGTTTCACGTTTCCAATCAAAGCTAATCGTTCAAGCTGTTTTCCCCACATACGCCGCAACATCTGAGGCGTCATTGCAGTGTAAAATATGCAGATGCTCCAGAGACCAACCAAACCACTTTTTTGTAGCTTGTTTAATGTATTGTAGCATTGGAATATTTTTGTGCAGCCATACTAATACATATGATTCATATGGATATCATTCAGAAGTGTAATTTTGAATACAATTTCTGACATGCAACGCACTAGACATATCAAAGGAAAGACAAGTTAGTATTTCAACATGTGGTGCTCTTAAGGTCTCCTCTCATTGGAGATCATGAGCTGTATTTATTGCCCTAGGTGAAGCAAATGACCAGGTCTACCTTTGAAATTGATCCCATCTCTCATCAAGTGGTGCAACATAATGGATTTTATCCGGGCAAATAGGTAATTTATCACTGAGTGTCATTAAGGTACGCTAAAGTGAAATGCAAACGAGGTGTTTGCTTTTAGGGAAAATAATACAATGATAAAGGGTAGAAAGTGGGGATGAAAACGGATATGCTGCATCAGTCATGTGCTGGCACTCCGTGTGAATTTTAAACTCTGATTTTTATTATACAGCTCCGTTCTTAAGAGGATCATGACCTTAGTTAATAGACAAGACAGATGACTTCACTTCATTCCAAATCACCACCCTTCCCACACTTATTTTCTCATTCTTCCTTCAGTTTAACTAGACCTAAGCATTCAATGTGTTGACCATATAAGGGCTGCTCGTACCTTGAACTGACCCCGGCCCTGATTCTGTTTTGAAATGCAATCTAGGGCTATGAGGTGATGATTAGAATTTAGCAGTGCAGGTAATGTGAATGGATCTAATGGCTAAGATTGAATAACAGCTAAAACTGAACTCCAGGTTGCTGAAGTCAGACTGGTATGAAATCTCAGAATCTGAAAAATGATATTATGTATGTACTTTTACACTTGCACAGGGACAATATTTGAGATTTGTCACATGGAATTATTAGTTATTTTAAATCATTTTTTTTGTTTGTTTGTTTAAATTAGAATTTTTTTAGGGTTGATATTATAGCAATGTTATGTTACTTCAATAATGTGAAAAACACTTGTTTAGAAACATATTGCCTTTATCCCTTACACAAAGAAATTTTCCTTATATATTAATGATCTATAATTATAGTATGTAACATATTTTGAAAATATACAGAATATACATTGTGTTAATATAGTACAAATTTGGACTAATAATTAAATAATGCTTTTCACTATTGAAAAAATATGACATATATTTACTTATATATATTGTAATGTAATTTTATATTCAAAAGTACATTTCAGAATACATAGATGTACATTTAATAAACTTTACATGTTCACATAACCAGAAGACATCCAATTGTCCAAAAAATTTAATTGGAATAGTTTGTGCAGTAAACATTTTTTTATATACTATCACATATTTTATAGATGAAATGTGTAATTATGTAAACAATAAAGTGAAATAACAGTTTATAAATAAGGGTTTAGCTTTATGTGTAAACCATGTGTTAAACTCATGAAAGAGAAATGAATCTCAATAAAGATGTAACATGTAAATATGTAGTGCAGTTTTTGTCTTCATTGATATATATATATTATAGCCATACATGGTCCATGCATATACTGCAAAAATATGAACAATACTGACAAATATAAGTACTAGTTTCCCATACATGGTAATGTATTATTTATATTAACATAACATATAATAAAATATGATTGCATTATATTTCCAAGTATACTGGCATATATTTTTGTTTAAAAAAATATTATTTTTTTTTAACTAGGATAAATGGATATTTGAATAGAATAAATATATAGAACCAGGTGACCTTTCTATTTACATGCTGGGATACAAAGATTATTTTCATAACCTGAATAATAATTAAATATATTTTGTTGAGTCAAATAAGTCATAAAATCTTTTTCTGTTTATGAGATCCTCTCTCTCTTTTTTTCTCAGGAAATGCGGCAACTCTTCTTTTGCATCTTAAAGGTCACAACAAGAAAAAGTGAAAGCTGCCATTTCCAAAAATGGTTAAGCAATACTTATTCCTGTGACACAGCAAAGCCAAATTCTAAAACAAACAAAATTGGAGTTCAAACCTCAACAAGCTTCCCACAGATAGATGAGAGGACCGTCAAATAAACTTAACATTCCGATAATTGTTTATATGTCAGAGGTCTTAGGGGTGAGTCACAGGATGATGGTGAATGTACAGCGGGAGTAGAACACTACTGTGTTTACACATCTGGGCCAAAACTTGTGGCTGTCTGCTACTGCTCAAGGTCTTCGGCAGATAAAAGATGCATTTGAGATGCATTAGAGGTACATTAAGACGCCACACCAGTGTTAAGGGGATTACCAGCTTAGTGTCATTGCTGTCACGGACTGCTAGACTACTTATGTGATAGTGCTCTAGTAACACTAGTAACAGAATTAGTATAATACTTCATGTTTAGACTGTTTTGGGCATTTGATCAGATATATCATACATCATGGGTGTAGATTGGGTCATGACATCCTCAATCTTTTATTTTTATCAATGGTGAAAAAACATAGTGTATTTTAGTGCATGAATTAAATATTGCCTGCTGAAGTTGGTTGGTTTCTGAACATGCTGAATGAGCTTCTGATTGCTCATAAAAGTATTAGTAGTGGTTTAGTGCAAGGTTTCTGAAATAAATATATCATAATATGAAATCAATAACTGAGTCACTCAAATCTATTAATATACTGAATATTACTATACAGCTATATGCTTTGTATATGAACAAACACTCAGTATGACATCACAATATGTGCATGTTACAATCAAATATTAAAGCAATGAATATACAGACTTTTTCAGTGCACTGAAAATTGCAAAGCAATTTGTTTTTCTTTCATTCACCATACACATAACATAAACATCCTGACATCTATAAATAAAACAGAAATTAACCATATTGCTACTGCTGTTCAACTAATCAGTTCAATTGTGCTGTTCTTGAAGCATTTGAAACAACCAAGAGGTTAAACTGGTAAGCATGAACCAATTTGTCCTGCTGGTAGGTTCTGTAACTACCTCATTTGGTTCCAAAAGCATCTTTCTCTATTGACAATGCTTCAAAATGAATGTGCATTATGTGTATTTTTGAAGCAACAAACAGTATATATTGCTACTAATTCATTATAGTACAGTAAATATGTTACATGTTTCCAATATTATCCCTGCATTGTCAATATGTTGTGTTTTTGATGAACAGTCACATGGCATTTACAGCTCAGCTGATTGGCTCACAAATAATTGTGATGAGAACTGATTGCTTAAGAAGTGAAGACGGCAGATTACAAATTGCATACTTCTTGGGCACCGTGTGCCAGCCAAGATATCTGGCTAACTCTAACTTGGTATTCAAGATTTGTAAAGTTTTACGGGTTTGTGGCTGATCCTAAATATCCTAATGTCTGAAAAAGCGAATTCTCACTTGAGTAATGAAGGGAGGAAAAGCTAGAATGAGTCATGGGGAAACGCACTAATGAGAGAGGGCTTGATGGATTCACCTTTGGGTTTATGCTTTCTCTTCACCAGGTTTCTTGAGACATTTCAAATTTCCCAAGTTTGAGAGTCTGTGGAAAAAATGTCCTGCATGTTAACATTCTCAGATTCATCCTGCGCTTGCCTGTTCTCAGAGCTCTGAGCCTATTATAAATATTTAAGGGAAACTGTTGACATGACGATAACACTGACAAATTGAGTTAACATTTCAGCAATAGATTACTACTCATGCGGGGGAAGAAAGAGTATAAAACTCATAACAAGTCCACGTTAGCCGCTATATCATGCTTCGTTTACGTTTTTATCTGTGCTGTTTGTGATATGGGTAGATTAATCATATGATATGATATCAAAGGTTTTGGAAGATATAAAATAAGAAGCAAGTTTTGAGGACAGCATGAAGAGCTTATGGTACAATCACACTGGATCATCCCAGCAGTGATGTTTCTGTGCTCTAGTGTGAGAGTGGAGGGAAGGTCTCCAATAAGCCGTGCACTGATGAATAGACCAAATCAGGTCAGCACCTATATCTTTATTATTTTTTTCTGAGGGGCACCATTGGTGGTCCTGGTTCACTTAAGGCTAAAATACACTACACAACTTTTAAAATCTGAACAGATTTTAAACACTAGGCATCATTCGCTGGCCGACTTTGTAAATGGTTACAGAGAAAAACATGGCATCATTCACTAAACGGATCACACACACCACCTTTTCAAGGCATTCCGAACACAACAAACTCATACATAAACATGTGCCACAGCAGTACATGTGCTCTAAAATTAGCTCAATATATCAAACGTTTGATATCCTCCTACTGGATTTCAGTAGGAATCATAGTCTGAAACTACAATATCAGAGACTGTGCCCATCATAAATTATTTTGTATGAAATCAGTCAACTTTGACTGCAAAAATCAGCATATTGGCAGATTTTTTTTGCCAACTGCCATCGAAGGACCACAAGCAGGAATTTGAACTTGGTTCATCCAAAGTGTTGTTGCACCATATGTAGGAGCACTTCTGGAATATTCAATTCTGATTGGTTAATTGCAACATTATGCTGTTTGATATTTTCTAATATTCACCATTGCCATACCATAACCAGTGCTATTTTAATTTCTCTTATTTCACTTGCTCTTGTTTCATGCAAATGCATGCAATTTGGCATCTCAGTTATTGAATGTAGTGAAAATTAACTCGGAGGAAAGAGTATTAATATCACTGAAATTTTAAGATAGTAAAGATAACGTAAGATAACGTAATTTAAGATAATGTATAAGAAATATTGTAACATTATATAAATACACAGGGTGTTACTAGACTGACTGACCAAATTTAGATACTAATTTCTGACAACACTTTTTTGACCTACAGTATGGAGGGGGGGGGGGGGGGGGGTTGGGTTATTAAGCACTTCATGCATTTACATGTTAAAGAGGTAGATTATTAAAGGCTAAACATGACCAAAGTTTAAACAAGGTAGCTATGATGGGAGTATGTCTGTGCCAAATACACTCCTTCCGGGTTCGTATAAGTTTCGCAAAGTTTTTTTTAGAGGCATGGCCCTCAGACGCATGAAGGGGGCGGACTTACGTGTATGGGCATTCTCAGGAAGTGTGCGCGGCGCACAGGTCAAACCAAAGAGAGAGCAAAGAGTAGCACATCATCCATATCAGCGACAGCGCGCTTGACAGGCTTGCTCGAGAAGAATGTCGTCAAAGAACTGTGTTTTTGGTTGTGAGGGAAAAATAACCTTGTTCAGCTTCCCAAAGAACCCAGCGTTACGTGAACAGTGGAACTACGGAGTTTCGCAAGTGGTTGATGTTCCGTCATGTCACAGGATGAAGTTTTATAAACAAGGCCCAGTTCGACGCTGGATTTACAGATCGTTTGATACTGAAAGATGGAGCGGTTCCAGCGATAAAAGATCCCGGTCTTGAGTCGGAACAGCAAGCGGTGAGTAAAACGCCATTCTGTGTTTGTTTGTAACGCGACTACTGTAGCTCCGCCCACGGCACGCCTCCAGGGCCGGCTGAGGTTTTCGAGACAAATCATAAAGCTGTATTTTTCTTTTATAATTCTGATAAAACTAAAGACTCTTTGGAGATATGAAGGATGCAATACTATTCTATAGGTATTCAAGATTAAGATGAGATGGCCGAAAATGTCTGTGTTATGTCGCCTTTAAAAATCTGAGGGGGCTCTCTGAAAATCTGACCTACAAGCTCAAGATGACCTATCAATAGTGTGAACTGTAATCTTTAAATTTACAACGTGGGTTGCATAACTTGTGAGGCAGAACAAAATGGTGGGAAATACTACCACTGCAATAAAATTGATGAAGACAAGGCCAAGGGTAGAAATACCTGCTGAATTAGGATGTGTGGCCACCATGGGTAAAACAGAACTAAATCATTAAATCAGATTTTCAATACAATAGCCCAGTTTTAGTTTCACTGTGAAACATTTTATCTGTTTGATAAAATCTATAATATCTAAATTTCAAAAGATAGTTAAAAATATACATTTTATGTTGATGTTCTGTAAGCTAACTCTCAGTCTAGCTGTTTTTGCGCATCCTGTTTCTTAATTTTCTTAAAATAAGTAGTTTTTAATAAAGTTTAAGTGCCCCCGCTTGACCAGAGTCTGGTAAACCTTTTTATAAAAAATCTTGGCTCTCTATCGACATCTGTGGTTTAAACAAAAAAAAGTTGATTGTAAGAAGAAAGTCCTGATGACATAAACAGACAAGAGCAAATGGCAGAGACCAAAAATGTCCTGTCATATCGAATCCGACAGCTCTGAATTTAAACCACTATTGTGGTCTTACCAGTGACCCCTGGGTATAAGGGTCACCCAGAAGTACAAGAAGACTGGTTTTAATCACAGACCTTTGGCTTGATGGTATTTTGTTCATTTCTAAACATCAAAAGAAACATGAAATCCTCCAGACTTTAGTTTATTCAGTGGTGTGTGAGAGGGCACTGCCAGTTCTGCCTCACCCAAACAAGTGGCAGTTTGAACTGTGAATGAATTTACGTGCAATTAAATTTAAATGACCAAAACAAAAAAGGGAATAGACTGAGATCCCAGAGCAGTGAAATCACAGGGAAATGTGCACAAGAGGCACAAGGCTGAGAAGTGACATCACAAGAAGATTAATACTGCATTTTATTGACGCCCCCTTTTCCCGTAAAGCTCTAAAGACGTAACGAATGGGAAACACTGTATCTGTAACTTTTAGATGATGACAGCAAGGAGATTATCTTAGCCATTGTCTTAGTTGTTAACTTAGTTTCACAAAGAAATTAGTTTTTTAGTTTGTTTTTCCTTTCCCTCCTGCAGATTAGGAAAATTGTATTGCTCCGAGATTGTTCTTTCATAGTTCAGGAATGTTAGAAGAAGAAGATCCTTAGAAGAAATGGAAATAGAAGCAATTAGACAAATGGCTTGGCGTACAGTAACAGTCCAGAGTGCAGATTATTTTGTTTTGGGAGAAAGGTTGAGAAATGTTTGAGATATGACTATTGATTGCAACTTTCATTGAGATCTCTTAAGAAACTTGAGATGAGTACTAGGGTCTTTTTTTCATGAGAAAATCTGAGATACAAGAGAAAAAAAATCTCCATATTCTAATCTCACGGCTGTCTAGAAGGCAAAAACTAAGAAATTAAATATAATATTAAAGAGATTTTTTTTCTTTAATATGGGTGGCTGCATTGTATTTATTTATTTATTTATTAAGATTTAAGATTGCGATCTCCTCTATGTTTGTTCCAAATTGCTATTGTCTACACCAGATAAAGTGACAAAAATGTATTTTTCTTATCGGCCATAATTTTTTGTTGCTTTTTTTGCCTTTTTCTGGGTGCTTAATGACTTTTTGTAAAAAAATATACTGTACTTTCCCAGAATTAATTATGATGGATGATGATTAGAAACATCTAGAAAACAATATCAAATTGTTGCAGGCAAACAATCAGGTCTCCCAGTGATGTTATTACTGCTTTTATTTTTGAATTTAGTGCACAATTATGTATGCTGCTACATGGCACTTCCAGATCTTGTTGTGCAACTAAATTTTACATTATTGACTTTATGGGTGTGGGCCCATCCATAAAAATTCAAGAATTCAAGCAACGGTCCTGTGAGGTAAGAGCTTTCATTTGCAATTACTGGTCTTATTTTACACTTATCTCAGGAAGAATTCAAAAGATTTGCGGCGATGTTTGTTTTTATTATTCAGCACAAAAGATTAAGATCTAGCGCTTTCTGGATGAAACTAGCATTGTTTGTTGTAGCTGTGATTAATTTAACTGCAGCGCATGTAAGTGAGTCAAACAATTGCTCAATGCATTGTCAGAAATGGCAGCGAGTAGGATTCCAGTAATGCAGAAAAAGGGTGAGCCCCATTTTGGCCCTTTTGTTTTTAACTAAATCTCAGAGGTCAGGACTCTGTAGTCTGTGCTCCTTTGCCGAACTTTAACAGTGAGACCAAAAAAGCAGCTGTCAATTTTAGCCTGTGCTCCGTGCCATATGTGTGTCTAAGCGTGTATTCATGTTCTGGTGCCTGGACAAGATATAATAAGTGAGTCAGAGAGACACAGCTGCCGACCAGATGATTGGGGCCACCTGCTTTCTTCATCATTTACACGTTCCACAAATGTACAAACAACAGCAAATTAAAGGAGTCTGGAAGCCTCGAATCCATCTGTCTGTTTTCTGCTCAGATTTTAATATCTTGGCACTGAGAATCAACGCAGTGTGTTTGTGTCTGGTTGTACAATTTGTGCTGGATGCTTCAATGAGGGACTTGTGCCATAATAGTGATATGTTTGCATGTGCTACATCAATGTAGGTTGTAATATATGGCTGTTGCAAAAGGGGTACTCTGTCTGAAGAAGATAGGCTAGTGTCTCCACATTGTTACCATGTAGGCTAAATGCAATAATGCCCACATATCAGTAAGGCTTCCGGTAAAAAAATTACTATTTGCACCATTTGCTTCCCCAATCAAACATTTAGAAGCCAAATTATCTCTACATAGATTTAAATTATGTACATAGAGGCAATATTTAGACCTCATGTGATAAACAGCAACCACTAATAATTTTGTAAAATATTTAAATGTTGTGTAGAATACCATTATTAACGGATGCAAGTCTCACAAAACCTCAAGTACAGTATGTATGACAGCAATGATTTCAAAGTGCAAACCGACAGATGAGTCATGGTTTAACGATGGAGTTTTGAACTCAGAAATGGCTCTGAACAATTTAGTCACTGACTGAATCTAATTCAAACCCTGAATTTGAAGCTTCTTCTGTTTGACTCTTTTAAAAGTATCGGTTCGTATGAGTCACTTGATTGTGAATCGGACATGGATATGAAAAAAAGGAATGGACTTTGTAAATAGCTCACCCTCTTCAACATCAAGTATACGAAATTTAACTGAAGGACAACAGTTAATATGCCTTTTTTTACTGAATGTAAAAAATGTTATATTCAGTGTAAAAAAAAAAGTTACATATACAATACATACTTGGTTTATAATAAATAGTTAATCATAATGTTTTATAATGAATGTTAGTATATTCATATAAATAAATGATGATATGAAATTATTGTCTGATTGCTAGTTGCAAGTGTGAGGTAAATTTTAATCCCAGACACTGTGTTAAACATTAAATTAAACTAAAACATGAATTTATATTGATTATAACTAAACAGCCCAAACCCAGAGAGGGAACTTCGTCTTCCTCATTTCAGATGTCCACTACACACCCTTGTTACATAACTGTTTAACTGGGGGCAAAAATAAGAGAACAAATACTTTTTAAATCCACATTTATCTTGTTCCAGTTAATTTTCATTTGAATTCAGTTTTTTTTTTGAGGGAGCAGGTTACGACCTGGTTCCAGGTGGGAGGCAGGGGCCAATTTTTGAAGACCAAAGCAAACCGAGGGATAAATTAAGGCTATGGATTTGGCTAATTTCTCCCCGCCTTATTGGAGACAGAAATCAAAACAAATTTGGGATATAATCTGAGCCCCTGCTTCATTTTCCTTTGGTCCAGGTAATTACTGAATGTGCCATGGTGCTCTCATTTCTAGGCAACCAATTCCAAGTCCCCCCTGCCTTGAACATTCCAGTCAAATTGCACCTCCCACGTGAGCAGGCAATCAGCCGCCCAGGGCCAACCTCTCATGTTTGTAATAATATTCTAATAACCAGTTACTGGCCGTTTGGAGAGTGACCTACTCCTACAAGTCACCATAATTAGAAATCCTAATGAGAGGAAAGCTGGACCACCACGCCATACCCCCCTTCGCTTAGCGGGAAAAGGCCACAACTCATTGCCCACAGTATCTGCTTGTCTGAACCTCTCAATTTGTTTGTAAGTGCTCATAGAGCGGTCACGTCTCGTCTTCTGTCTCGGCTGATTTCTGTCAGTTGTGTCCCTGAGGTTACTGGAATGGGAGCAACATTGTGAGAATTCCATTGTATGTGGTTGACATTGGCTCATTTAGCTTCACTTTGATAGCCTACCCCACATTTGAATACCTGTATGAAATTACAAGATTATGTGGGAGAAAGGAATGCAAAAGGTGTACTAAAACTATTTTTGTATTGGCACAGAATGGATAATCTGTGTTTTTATTGTATTATTAGTTTTTGTAGGTGCAATGTTGCTATGGGTTGTTCTAAAGATTTTTATTATTATTATTATTATTATTCCTTGACTTGATACATTTAAAAAGTAGACCAGTTCATGTATTGAAAAGCAGCTCTGACATTTTTGCACAATTGCTGTGGTTGTCTTGCCGAACATATCCCAACTGCTTTCAATTTCTAGGAATGTTTTGACCGTTACAAAAGCCCAATTGTGTGAAAAGTACCTTCTAGTCAACATATCACTCGCTTGGATTGTTTTTGCTACTCGTTCGTTGAGAAGAACTTAATTGTTTTTTTTTCCTCCTTTATGTTTTTGGCCCTCTCTGCAGTGATGTTGATTTAGCACTGAATTTTCTTCTCTGTTGGTTATGCCACTAATTTGTGGTGAAATGGGTAAATTCAGCCTTGTGGGAGGCCATTTTTCTCATTCCTTCATTCCTCAAAATCAGCAAGTCCAACAAAAATTACTTTTGCACAGTATGTTCATGTTAGATTTTACAAAAGTTATTCTTCAAGGGTTATCAAAGGTTCTACTACAGAGTCATAATTTGAATGACTCATTATTTTGCATATTTGTACTTTAACCTTTGTGTCATCGAAAGTAACCCATGCAAGAAATGCTCAAATAAAGATTTTAAAGGAATAATCTCAAATGTGTTTTATTAAAATTTAATGATTTTGAAAGAAGTCTCACATGCTCACGAAGGCTGCATTTATTTGATCAAAACTACAGTAAAAACAGTAATATTGTGGAATATTATTACCATTTTAAAAAAACTATTTCAATATATTTTAAAATTGATTTTATTCCTGTAATGCAATGCTGAATTTTCAGCAGCCATTACTTCAGTGTCACATGATCCTTCAGAAATCATTCTGATATGCTGATTTGGTGCTCAAGTAACATTTCTTCTTATAATCAGTGTTTAAAACTGTTGTGCTGCTTAATATTTTTGTGGGAATGTGATTTTTGGAGTTTTGACTTGGATTTTTTTTTTTTTGATAATTAGAAAGTTTAAAAGAACAGCATTCATTTGAAATATTAATCTTGTGTAAAAGTATAAATGTCTTTACTTTCACTTTTGAATAAAAATATGACTTTCCTTCAAATAAACAATAAATAAATAAATATTGACCCCAAACTCAAGTGTAAATGAATTTGGTTTGATGTTACTTAGTTTCACTGTGATGCTGTTCATAATGTCTGATTTCCTGTTTGTTTATGTACCCAAATTATTACTTTTTTGCAAACCAGTTTGACCAAGGAGTCACATAATATTTAATTATTTTATTGTGTGTGTTTCGTCGATGACCTTTTTTATTTTCGAGAGGCCTGCATGAAATAGACGTTTGTTCTCCCTGCCTGCTGCCTTTGATGTCACAGTTCACTATAGTTGCTAGTGAAATGTTTGGGACTACACCCATTACTATCAGGTGCATAAAATCAAGAATGTCCTCATACACCCATGTCATCTCCTTAGTCAAACAGTGTTTTGTAGAATGGGGTTTGCCCCTTTTGTTCCACAAACTTTTGACTGTGTAGTATATTGCTGTTTCATTGCAATACACTTTTGCTACAATATTTTGGCTTGTCAATTACGATAACAGCTGAGAAGGTTATTTAGCAGAACATTTCGGTCACTGGCAACATACTGTATTTCAATGAATACAAAAAACGTGTCATTCACCTTGGCCCTTTTCACCTCACATTTTCCACTCCTGCACTGGTAATTGGTTATTCTATTTTGAGGGAAAAGGCTGTGCTCCCTAACATGTGTCTTGAATTGATAGTTTTGCCCCATTTCCTTTTTTAGAGCAAGGTTCACCCAGAGTCGCCCTGTGACAGTATAGGTGGCCAGGGTTAAGCACAGAACTAGTAAGGAGGGGGTTTTACTAAGTTTGCTAAATCTCAATATGAGCCCCAGGACAAGGAGAAGATTGGGAGGCGGAGGTCAATCACAAGCTATTTCAAAAAACAAAAAGGAGATGCTTGCATGATGGAGGATTTTTTTCATGCAGTTCTGTTGCTTGTTAGGGCTGCAGTACCAGACTCACATACTGCTTCACACTTGCACGTGTTAGGTGGCCTATGCTATGATAGGCATGTATTTTATTGAAGACGTTTTGTGTGGCAATTATTGCATAATATTGTTTAATGATTTTAATGTGCCTGTGATCACACTGAATCACACTATTTGGATAACAGCCCGTCCCTTAAGGCAAGTAGTACATTCTCACCTGCCATATTAACATTGTGTGTGTTATTTCAGCGATCTGTTACTAAGAGAAAGCGTAAGAAAACATTAAACCTGACCTGTTATTTTCCCCTTTTACTGTCTTATTCTGAGATTACATTTACATGCCATAAATTGTAAAGTTATGGTCTTTAAATCTAATTGATGGAGCAGCATTCTCCAATTGTGTTTTCTCATTATAGGCAATCAGTTTATTATTGGTGGGGATTTTAATGACTTTTCCTGTGTCACGGTCCAGGTGTGTGGAGGCAGGCAGGATGACGAGGACGACAAGGATTCAAAAGAAGGATATTTAATGTAGCGACAACAAGGCAGAGACAGACACACACTCGGGGTAACATTCACAATAATCGACAAACTAGAATACAAGAGACAGGAACTGATATAGGGCAGATAACGAGGGACCGACAGGTGAGCACAATGAAGTGATTAACTAATAATTATACGGGCTAAACCAACACAAGGGGAAGAAACCACAACAAACAGTCCACAGGGGCGTTACATCACTCCCCCCTCCCGGAAGGTGCGTCCTCGCACCGTAGAAATAGAGGGAGGGGCGGAGGGGGACAAGGCAGTGGATGTGAGATGGTGACAGGGGAAGGCAAAGGGGCTGGCAGGCAGAGCAGACAGGTGGAGGTTTCGGCGGAGGACGGACTTCCAGGAGGAGGACGGTTAACAGAGTCCAGGGAGGTGACGATGGAAGCAGGAGCCAGGGAGACGACAGGAGGGAACCGGAGCAGGAGGAGCCAGGTGGGACCCTGGCCACAGCTATAATAGCGACCCAATGTGGAGCCGATGGAGGGAGGAGCCATAATGGATGAAGGGCTGACGACTCCAGGGGGCCGACCAACGGCGGCGGAGCAGGAGCCCGAGGTGGAGACGGAGAGCCAATGAGCCAATGAGCCAGGGGGATGCCGAGGATCCGGGTGGCCAGGGTGGAGCCGAGGGCTCTGGCGACCAAGGCGGAGGCGGAGATCCAGAGACCCGCGGCGGAGCGACTGAGGACCAAGGTGGAGCTGACGGGAGGAAGGAGCCCAACGAGCCGGTAGGCAGAGTGACGAGGCGCCAGCCAGAGGAAGAGGAGTCCAGAGGCGATGGGGGTCGACGCCCGGCCAAGGCGGAGCGGGGGACGGTGGCACGGGGGAGTATGGATCGATGGGTTGACGGTGGAGGCGGAGGGAAGCTAGGAGCCGAGGTGAAGCCACACTGGGTCTACGGAAGAGGAGAGTCCGGGCCGTGGAGGCTGAGGCGGGGCGAGGGAGACGGACCATGGGAGCGGAGGAGGCCGAGCGGGGGTGGGAGGGCGGGCATGTTGAGGAACGGGCACTGGAGAGGGCTTTGGGCTGGAGCCCTTCGGTGCGGAACTGGGATCAGGAGCCTGCCTGGGTGATGGGGATCAGGAGCCCTTCTGGGGCTAAACGAAACATCAGGAGGCCCTTCCGGGTGGGACTGGATATCAGGAGCCCATTTCTGGGCTAAAGAAAATCCGGAGCCCTTCCTGGGCTGAACGGGGACAGGAGGCCCTTTTATGGGCGAAACGAAACATCCGGAGCCCTTTTCTGGGCTGAACTGGGGATCAGGAGCCTTCCCTGGGCTTAACAGGGAAACATCCGGGCACTTCCTGGGCTTAACTCGGGAATAGGAGCCCTTCCTGGGCTGAACTGGGGATCAGGAGCCCTTCATGGGCTAAACGAAACATCCGGAGCCCTTCCTAGGCTGGACTGGGGATCAGGAGCCCTTCATGGGCTAAACGAAACATCAGGAGCCCTTCCTGGGTTGGACTGGGGATCAGGAGCCCTTCCCGGGATAAAAACGAAACATCCGGAAGCCCTAAGGCTGAAATGGGGATCAGGAGCCCTTCCTGGGCTCCCCTTAAACCGAACATCGGAGGCCTTCTGGGACTGAAGGGGGATCAGGAGCCCTACTGCGGCTAACAAAAACATCCGGAGGGGGGGGGTCCGGGGGGGGAGCCCTTCCTGGGCTAAATGAAACATCGGGAGCCCTTCCTGGGCTAAACGAAACATCAGGAGCCCTTCCTGGGCTGGACTGGGGATCAGGAGCCCTTCCTGGCTGGACTGGGGATCAGGAGCCCTTCCTGGGCTGGACTGGGGATCAGGAGCCATTCCCGGGCTGAACTGGGGATCGGGAGCCATTCCTAGGCTCGACAGGGGCTCGGGAGGTCTCTCCTCCTCGTTTTGGCACTGACCGCCCTCCATATTCTGCTCACCCTCAGCCATGATGCAGGGGGCGGAGTTCCTCTCCGCGCTCACACCGTCCACGGCTTGCTCCCTCATGGTGGGCACTGTCACCGGCTCTCGCACCTGGTCTGACGGGTTGGGCTCAACATCCCAGACGATCCTCTTCTCAGCCACAGGGCTTCGCTCCAGCTCGTGGATCGCAGTGGGAAATGGCTCTCCGTCAGCGGTGGGCTCAGGCTCTTGCTCCACGCAGCAGGGTAATGGTGGGCTGGGCTCTGGGTCCAGAGTGGGGCTAGTGTTGTTGTCCGCGATGTCCACGGTCAGCTGGGACTTGCAGGACACCAGCACCCACTCGACGAAGGTGGTGAAGCTCTCTCGAGGACCTTCCCCGGGCAACTGCGCTCATGTGGTGGCGTTAAGTCCAACCTGGTAGAACATGCAGAGGCAGTTGTCCGGGTAGTGCGTCAGGTGGGCCAGGGACAGAAAGTCGTTAGTGTGGTCCTCAAGAGAGCTTTCCTCCTGCTCCAGCAGGAGGATTTGGAAGGAGGGGTAATCCATATAAAAACTAAATAAAAACTGACAAAAACCGGAAAAACAAACGAGGGGAAAGACGCCGCTATTCTTTAGGGTCAGTTATTCTGTCACGGTCCAGGTGTGTGGAGGCAGGCAGGATGACGAGGACGACAAGGATTCAAAAGAAGGATATTTAATGTAGCGACAACAAGGCAGAGACAGACACACACTCGGGGTAACAATCACAATAACCGACAAACTAGAACACAAGAGACAGGAACAGATAAAGGGCAGTTAACGAGGGACTGACAGGTGAGCACAATGAGGTGATTAACTAATAATTATATGGGCTAAACCAACACAAGGGGAAGAAACTACAACAAACAGTCCACAGGGGCGTTACATCCTGCAGGTTACATTGTAGGTGGCGACCGTCTTCATAAATGGCAAGTCACTGTTATTATTTAAAATGCTGATTCATTCAGGAAGGAAGCAAGGCATTAGCTGCATTTGAATATGCATATTTTCCTATAATATAGTAGGCAAAAAAACAAAATGTAAAAAGACTAGTATGTCCAAATTTACAGCATTTATTAAACAGTAAGCAAAAAGTCCCTAGATGACCTACTACATCTGGTAAGATTCTGAAGTGCCCATTCAATGGACATTTTATTATCCCATGATGCCACAGGAGAGGATTTGTAAATGGCAGTGAAGCAACATCCAGATTACATTCATACTATACACATTCATATTATATAGAACATACATTTTTAATGGTTGAAAAGTAATTACTTATTCAAAAGAAGTACCTACTCAGAGAGTATGCAATTTCGAACGCAGTTAAGAATGAGTCACTAAATCATTCACCCAACCAAATCATTAAAAAATGCTAATTCATTCAGGAACAAAACAATCAATAAGGCACTCAATCATTCATCCGATTCAGAAATGCTTATTCACAATACACGTGACTGCCTTTATGAATGAGTCATTGAATCATTCACACAGCCAAATCACTCAAATTACATTTACATTTACATTAGTACAGTTACAGACGCATGTTACCAAAGGACTTACAAATGCGGACAATAAAGCAGACAACTAACACAAAGAGCAAACACTATTATAAGTGCAAATGACAAGGTCTCGGTACCAACGAGTAAACATTGCAGGTGTATGTTAGATATATCTTAGATATATATAATATATATCTATATATTATAGTTATATATATTATTATAACACAAACACAAATATATAAACACACACATACACAAAGAAAGAAAAACAAGTAGAATAGAAAAAAATTGAAAGCTAGTTTTTGTTTTTTGTTGTTTTTAAAAAAAATAAAGAATAAAAAAAATATATCCTTATATAATATAATATATATTATATTATATTATATTATATTATTATACTAGCAAATATGCTGATGCATCAAAGAACAAAACAATCAATGATTGAGTCAATGAATCATCAGTTTAACTGATTCAAAAACACTGATTCATGATACATACTGTATGACTGCTTTTATGAGTAAGTAACTGAATTATTTATTAATAGGTGCGTGAAGATGCACAGCTCTGCTGTGAATTTATTTGGAACTATCCTATTTATGTTAAGGTAACAAACATTAAAGCAATATCACATTCACAATCATGCTGCTTTTCCTTGTGTGATAATGCTTAAGTACCAGTTTCTCATTAGGGGTTGTTGATTTTATTAATACTCAAAACGCACATGTTTTGTACTAATGCACATCTGTCAGAGCAGTAATAGTGTTGTTTATGCACTAGTCTTTGTTATGCCTAAAGCACCTGGCATTAGGGGAAAAATGCATGTAAATCACTCATCATGTGAGGCCAGCTATACTGCAGCATTAACCTGTCCCATATCCAGACTTTGTCTGCACTGGAGACCCACGCGCTCATGGGACTGAGTTACCGTACAAAACTGTACCCAATCTCATTGTGTATACGAAATAGAGGGTGTTTGTTTGCTTGTATAGACATAAAACCTGTACTTTGGTCACAGTTGGTGAAGTATAGTGGTTTTCAGTTAGTGCAGCCCATGAGGGGGCACAGTAAGTCAGTCTACACTAGAGGTACATTATAGGGAACCTGCTCTGAGCAGAGATGACCAGCTTCCACCAGCATTTCTCCCTGTATAATGTGAAGCAGCTGCGACTCTCCTTGCGTGATACACCGAGCCAACAATTAATGGGGGGAGGACATGTTGACCTACAAAACAGAGGAGCACAACAAACCCTGTAACTACAAACAGGTATGCCTTGAGAAACGCTCCTCTCCAGGGAAAGGGGCGAGAGTGAGTGAAAGAACAACTGAGGAACGGTGACCTCTGTTCTGTCACAAAGCCCATGCCATGTTTTTGTTTCTCTGCGGTTAGACTGCAGTTTTTCTTTTCACATAGTTTTCACATAGCCAATTTAAAATTTTCCCCCCTCGCTGACTTGAATTTCAGTCTCACAAAGATGTCAAAAAGGTATGCATAAAAGGCATCCAATTGGTAATATTGTAGACATGTAAGGCTGCTAATGTGAGAACCAGAGCCAGCACCTGAAAAGATGGTTTAATCCAGCATACTTGACCCCTTGGGTGTTTGTGGGGGAGAATTTAAGAATATTTCTTAAAATAGGATTAAGGGTTGGAAATAATAGGAAGCTGAAAGATTCTGAAACATTGTACATGCCTGTGAAACATTGTCAAATTCTGTCTTATGCATATTGATATATTTTGTATTAGTCGCCTTCTGTTGTATTTAGTATTGAGTAACAACAGTGTTATATATATTATATACTATATAGATATCATATATAGATAGATATTAGATCTTTTTTTAAACAATTAGACACAAATCATTAATTTGGGAATCAGACTATTTTTGATTCACTTTTATTAGTTTATCAGTTGTCAGTTTCTTATTTTGCAATAGACATCCAAATATTAATGGTATCTCATGAACATAGTTTTATGTTTGTTTAATATAATTAAAATACCATTTTAATTCAAGGACACAAGAATAAGCATAGGATTACTTGGCTTATTCACGCTTATAAATAATACTTTCATTTATAAGTGAGAGCTGAAACACGTCCTATTAACAAACCCTTCTCTAAAAACACACATAACCTGACCCGGGACATTATGGCTGAGTTCCACAGCTCCTCAGCCAGTTCACAGTTCAGCTCAGCTTAATGTTGACTTCCCCTTTTACTCTGTCAGTTTCTAGTTAAACTCTTCCAGCCATGTGGATTCTTGTGGCATCGTGGGTTTACCTAGGGAATGGATACAGACCAGAAGCACCACTGTGCTGGAGTTTATGATCTGGCATTAAAGGCACATCCTGACTTTATCTCCTGCATGTCCTGGCCTGGGACACTCATCAAGAAATAAGCCTTTGGGGCACTGATAAAACATCAAATGAAGGCAGTGGTTTGGTGGTCTGTCATTCATGTGCTAGTAGTGGATTTCGTTGTCAGATGGTTGTCACTCTTCCCAGGTTTTCTACAACATCTGCAGAATCATTTAGCACTTTTTTAGTGCTTGTGATGAAAAATATTTTTCTTCACATATATCACTAAAACATTTTAATGACTCATGATCTGTTTTAGGGATGCTAATATTATGATTATATTATTATATAGGTAATAAAAAATAATAATAATGTTAAATTATAAAATAAATATGATTATTAAGTTACAGTAAGTTATACTATTACTAATAATAATACAATGAAACATGGTGCAGAAGCAATTTTCACTCAGAAAGGGTTGTGAATTTCTTTAAAAAACAGTTCTAAAAAAAAATGGCAAGAACAGGAATTTGTCACGTGTCATTCAGATTGGGTTCCTCATGCCGGTCCCTTCACTGAGTAATTGTGTAATTTGTCAGGTGGTGCGGTAGTTAATTATCTGTATGGTCTGTATATTTTAAGTTCATGGGTGTTCAGTTCTACGTTTTCAGTCTGTCTGTATTTATGCTAAACCTGTGTGTTGGATTATTAAATATAAAGACTTTATAAACCGTCTTCATCGTTGTCGTTTGCGACAGCGTAGCTGTGAAAGAATTAAACATGAAGTTTGAAGTAAAAACTGAAAGAGTATTTCTTGCTGAAAAAAAAAATCATGATCTTTATTTACAACTTAAAAAAAAAACCGTTTAGAGTGAAAATAAATATAATATAAAATATACTTTTAAACTATATATTTGTTGCTGTTATTAAGTTAATTCTCAGTATTTTAGATATGACATTCTGTGCCATGCTAGTTTGTGGGAAATTTTCAAATTATTTTTCATCATGTTAAAATGTATGGCACTTCATTCACCCCTAAAACAGATCACGAGTCAACAAAATGTTCCAAAACTTAAGTAGCTTAAAATGAACAGAAGAAACTATAGAGCTACGCTCTTTTTCAGTAACAATTGAAAAATGTGTTTTCATTTAATTTCACTTTAGGGAACAAGAGATCCAGAGCTGCTGTAGTTCAGAAAACTCACCGCCTGAGGACCTGTGGGGGGACTGTGAGTAGTGCTCTTGGGTCAGCGGTAAATGGGGGTTGACAGCCAACTCAGTGTGCTATAACCAGCCATCCCCCCACAGGTTACAGCAGGGGCAGATGGGAAAACTGATCGAAAACAGTCCACATTTGCCACATGCCGGTCTTTATACATCCAGTATACGTGTTAGACGATACATATGATTTCTCAGTCATTACGCTGAGGGCATCATCGTCTTTCAGATTATGATCAGTATATATAATACTATATATATGTGTGTGTGTGTGTGTGTGTGTGTGTGCTAGGATTTGGGAACTAATACATTTTGAGGTTTGTATTATATAACTAGCTCCATATGTATTGCTTTTCAGATATAGTAAACTTGCTTGGTAACTCACCCAGTACAGCATTGCACTTTCCGTATTCATCTATTTGAACTGAATGCGCTTTTAGCTTCACTGAGTGGACATTTCACTTTGAAAGCGTCACGTAAAATGCAAGAAGCAACATAATACTGCATAGTTTTGCTGAAATGTAGCCAAAGTCATATTTTTTTCATGAGCCTGGGTTGATTAATTTTGAAGGAATCTTTGAACAATTTGAAGCTCATTGCAAGACTCTCAAAATCTCGTACACAAAAGCCAAGGATATCCGTATAAATACATAGTATTTACAGCTTTAGAGAAGGTGTCAGCATGCTAATTGGCACTCGCATTAAAAACTAAAACAAAAGAAAAAACAATTGACAATCGTTGATTAGTTGACCAGCATGACCCTACTTTGTGTCGGTTAGTTTGTTTGAAGCGTCAAGGTAATTCTGCCCTTTATATGGACAAAAATAAGCAAATTATGTCCTTTTAATTTCGACCTGTAGGGCCATAGTTGCAAACAACACCATGACAAACATCCTGGAGATGTAATTCTTCCGTGACTGAAACTCACAAGCAAACTACAGAGTAGGCTCTCTTGCTAATTAAATGACATGGCACCCAGCTTCTGTTCCCTTCGTATTGAAGGCTTGGAGTCTGGTCAGACATCCCCCCCTTTCCCGTTCCCCTGGTTTCCTCTCTTGTTTGATGTCAGACCCTCCACAGTTATTTAGCTCTTTTAAAGCAGGGTTGAGGACACTGGCTTTTAAGCTTTGCTGGCCAAGGTAAACTTAATTTGTATTGTGTACATATGGTTAAAAGTGCCTTTCTTGTAAAAAGCAAGGGTGATGCCGTGGGCCAATAGGAGTGTGTGTAAATGAGAGCAGCGCACAAGACATTGTGTGATGAAACGTCGCAGCCCTGCTGAGCCCCAGCTGGAGAGCTCTTATCAAGGCCCAAATGAGTGGAGGTGAGAAAAGACAGACCAACAGAGCTTGCAAGTCCACATTTCACAAGGAGAGGGGAAGAGACTAGGGAGGGGAGGCCGCCTGCTATAGAAGACTGTTTTAAAGGGTTTGTTGATAATAGTTCTAATGGTAAGTAATGTATTATAATATTGAGTAACCCATTATAAAAAGCAACTGTTACATTCTTAATGCGTAAAGTTGCTTTCCAGTTGCTTTTTCTCACCATCTGACTGAATGTGTAGTCATCATGCAAAATCTCAATGCAAAATCATCGTAAGGAAAACTTTTGCCCTCACTCAATTCCTGTTTGTGATTCCTTTTTACACTAAAATACTGGATTTTGCTGGTGAAAGTTTGAACAGTGGTAAATTTGCTTACACCTTGAAAACTGAAGCACTATGCTTGGCTTACAGGTATTGTTTTACATTAGAAGTGCTATTTTGCTGTAGACAATTATTTATTTGCTAAAATAAATAGCATGCTATAAAATATGGCACAAATGTTACTTTTTTATGATGCATAGGTGTATTTATATAGGAATCACAATTACAGAAATTACACATTTAACAACTTTCATGTTAACTTAATTGAACAATTTAGAGCATAATGGTATATTTCGCTATATTATATACAAATCTGTAAGTAATCAATTTTTTAAATGTGGCATTTGTAATGTGTTACCTCCAAGACTCATTGACAAAGTACAAGATAAAATAAATTTCTTGGTACATAGGAAGTAAAAAAAAAAAAAGTTTCTTGGGAGATGAGTGAGTTAAGAGCCAGTTTTGTGATCCGACATTAAAGTGGGCAATCTGATTTAAAGTTTTGATAAATATATCACATATCAGGACATTTGTGAACGAGATACAAGTTAGCATGATTAGATCTGTAGGCTGTACGTTAGATGTCACCTGTGTCAAAATATGGCTGAACATTTGTTACGGTATATGTTTAATGAAAGACACATGATGAATGTGATTGGACTAAACTGTACAGTATGGACGGCTGGAGGGTCTAAAATATTTAGGCTTAAAAGTAAAGGATTCAGCGACACATTGCACTGATCAATCTAAAAAAAAAAAACAATTCTGAGACATATGGGATTTGTTACTCTGGCCAGACAGTATGTTAGTTTTTAAAGTGCTTGTTGCAATGACTTTGAGTCCTGCATGAGAGGCAACATAAAAAAATGGAAGAAGGATATTGGAAAGAAACCGGAGGAGAAGAGATAAGGAAATTGAGCCCAATGAGAGAGACCTGAGCGGGCTTAGCGGACTTTTCCTCTGTCTCATGTCACTGTTTTCTTTCAAAACAAACCCATGTTGCAGGCCAGTCTTTAGGAGGCCTTTATGAAACATCCCTCTCTTAACCTTTCACCCATCAAACTGTCCTTTCCCCCACACCCACTGACAGACATGAACAACAAGAGTTTTTTACAGTAAGTTTTCATGGGTTGATTTTACAGGGTCATTGCTGTGCGACACAAAATGTTGAAACAATAAAAGTGAGCTGTGTCATTAAGCCCTCCCTTTTAAGTCTCTATACAAGAAAGAATAACAACTTGCAGTTGCTCATAAGAGATCAATAAGTGTCACTTCATATATGGCTTCCACACAATGACCACACAAAATGAATGCTACTGCTAGTGCACTACTGAGGGAGTGACACTGCGGTTAGGAACTTTTTATACAAAGGAAACAAGGCCTTTGTGGAACAAGTTTTCTGCAGTAGGAGGCCATAATGCTGTGACAATTAAAAAGTGAAACTCTGTAATCTGATGTAGTGCATGCGATCTTTCTAAATAATGTGGTACTTGTGTGCTCTTACAAAATTCTGTCTCTTGCTTTTATTTAATGTAGTATGCTATGTTTAGTATTATATTATTTTTTGTAACCAGTGAATTGGCTCGAAAGGGAAAAAAAAAAGTAAATTAAATTCTCCAAAATGTATCTGAAAAGTTCTTAAAACTGTAGCTTGCCATGTTACAAACTACTTATACAGTAGTTAGGTAGTTAAACTAATCAAACTTGAAGGTACACTCTAAAAAATCCTGGGTTAAAAAGGGACAAATCCAGCTATTGGGTTGTTTTGACCCAGAGGTTGGGTTGCTTTGACCCAGCTGTTGGGTTCAAAACAACCCAACCGCTGGATCAAAACAACCCAACTGCTGGGTCAAAACAACCCAATAGCTGGGTTTGTCCCTTTTTAACCCAGCGCTGGGTTATATTTAACCCAGCATTTTTTAGTGTATTCTTATGAAAAAAAAAAGTTACACTACATGGTACTATTAAAATGTAGCTACATTGAAACTATTTAAGATAATCTTTTAATGCCTTCTAATATATTGTCAATATCAAATTTATATTCTAATTTTATTTTGAGTCGGTTTATTGTCATGAACTGTCTGAACAAACCAATTCTCTAAAATGAATCAAGCTTTATAGTGAGAGAGTTCATGTTTGATCAGCTCACAAAAAAGATATATATTTTTTAACACTACTCTAGGACTTGGAAAAACTAGCTTATGTAGAAAAAAAACGAACAGCTAATGACACGCTACTGAAAAATGCACTTAAGAAGAATCAATACTTTCCCGTTCTTTTACTTCCCAGTACTGGGTTTAACCCATTATTTCTTTCCTTATTGACCTTGAGAAAAAGGGGGAAAAAGACTAAATGCAATAAAAATATGTTTTGGGCACTCCTTATAGCTATTATCTACACTTGTGTGATGGCTGAAATTGGGGACATATAGGGCCAGAGGATGTTTATTGCTTGCATATGTGGAAAGCATGTGTTTTATATTTTCCAAAAAGGCTTTTAAAATGTGTACTCTCTGGGTAATTTTAACACTTAAGTGTCTCAGGACAAGGAGTTGAAGAAGTCCAACACATTTTGTATTATTTGGATGTGCAGTTGTTTGTGCGATGGCTTTATTAGTTATAAAATGTCATGCCGTATTCCGCAGAGAAACATATCATAATATTATATTAAAAGCATCACTGTCATATACGGTATGTAATGTGTAACCATTCCTGAAAACAGAGCGCAGACTTTATGTATACATGTAGTATGTTACAGAATGTGAAATTTGTGAAAAAATCTCGAAACGGCACCAGCTGTTTTGTTTTTCTTCTTTGAAATTTATATTTATATAAAAGAGAGAATGATCTGCACTATTATTTTGAATTTGGGATATGAATGCTTTTCTGAGCATATGTTTGATCTTCCCACACATCAGGCATAAATGAAAAATTCACATAGTGTTCCAGCAGCATTAATCGACCTCATCATTTCTCAGCCCTTAAAAGATGTTGCAATACTAGCAAAAAACACTTTTTTCATTTTTCTTCACAGTTTTCATAATTTCAATAGGTTCAGCTTCAATTTTTGGACATTCAACATATGGTGCAGATTTTTAAATATTTGGCAGTCACGCCACTTAAAATGAAAATGAAATATTAACCATGTACTTGCCACGACTTGTACTGCAATTCCAAGGAAATCAAGCGTAGCGCCCAGTTTGCAGGGCCTGCTTTATTTTTCAGTGAACACATCGGAGTGTTTGCCAGACATAATCATTAAAATGATATTTCATTTTGCAGGATTGGGATATTGCTGTCATGCTATACGAGACGGTGCGAGTCCAACTGATATTGTTGAGCTATCACAAGCTAACCCATTAAATTGACAGTGACATATCAAACCCCTGATTATTAGCATTTGGTGTGTAGTCTGAAGGAGGTCAGGTCTTATTCATACAGCTCTGGAAAGACTCCAGGGTTAACTTCAAATTCCATGAAGCTCTGTTTAATATCCGTCTCAGTAGGCAGACTGATAGAACATCAGGATTTGTGAATAAAAGTCACGGTGACAGAGGTTTTATTGTAACAGGATGACTGGGATTTAGTTTGTCCCATGAAACATGAGCTTAAACACACTTTATCACTGAAAGTCTCCATAATCTGAAAATAAAAGGATCCGTGATGTTTCACGTTTTGCGGTCTAAAGACAATATGCTTGCCCCCAAATACCAAAGATGAGTGACTGATCCAACAAAAGTAAAGAATTCATATTTTTTTTCCATTGTTTTTTCATCACTTGTGGTATTCCCAACAACGCCAACTCCTAAAAGACGTTCATTTTACTCACCACAAACTTTCTTTCGAAATCCATTCTTGATTCCTTTGAAATTCTGTCATTAACACCACAAATAGTCTATCATACGGTAGGATAGGTGTTGAAACGCTCCAAAAGACGGCAGTCTCTGATTTTAAAAGCAACGTCTTCCACGCAGTATGAAGTAAGGTAAGACATGCGTCCTTTTGAAAGGAACCAGACTTGTTTTTCTGTCCAATAAGCAGGTGATAGGGAAAGTTTCATGTCAAGGCCAGATGTCCAGTGCTAGCGTTATGTAATGACGCAATGTGGCCGTGAAGACGAGAGCTCCCAGACCTCTTACCGCTGATAGTACTCCAAGGCTTGCAGGCAGAATCCCTGAGGTTTCTCATCACCAAGACACACACATACACACGCCATGTGTGACAACATGCCAGCCCACCCAGATATTACCCACAGGAAAACAAAATAATGCATGTGGATGGAATGCTGTGGACGGAGCGCTTTAAAAAGTTTAGATACGGCAAATAGCAACATAACCTAAAGGTATCGAGTTCCTTTTTCTTTTTCAGCATCAAACCCAGAAAAATTGCATGGAAAATGTGTTATATCTTCACTTTCCTTGAACTAACTAAATCAAAAGTGTTTGTGTTCAAACACCACCGATTTGTTTGTGTTCCTTCTGTCTGTTCGGTTAAACACTTCTTGACATGTTTGATCCAATTCCATTTTTTAAGATTCCTTCAGATGGTGAGCAAGAGAAACTGGGCTTGGGGTTTCTCAGGAACTATCTCGCCTCACACATTTAATGCATTATCTCTCACAGCGAATGGAAAGGGTTCATGATCCTGACATAATTTCATCGAGTGGTTGAAGAACTTGTCGTCATTATCCAACTCATAAGTTAAGCTACTCCCATATAGCTTTTTTAATTCAGTTCGTCTGGATCTGTGATGCTGTTTATTGTGAAGGCCTTGATTCGGTAACTTCATTAAGACCGACGTGAATGCTTTATGTGGTAAATTATTCTATATCTTGACTCAAAGGGATTTAATTACTGATAAGTGAGGCATTTCTGTGTTCATTTTAATGTTAAATGTGTCATGCACAATGTTCATACACATTATACTCTTAGTCGATGAAAAGCAGAATGTTCTGTTGTGCAACTATTCATGATGCAACCCTTTGAAATCAGAATGTGATTCAGAATGTGCTGACCAACTCAACGATGGTTGGTTACATAAAATATATTAAGAAATCTTGCAGTTGCACAACAAGTCCTTAAATATCTATTCTTTGGTCTGCTGTACATACTGTAGCTGTCAATTCAAATCAGCCCAACTTTCCATAAAGACTAAACCAGAGCTGTCCGTGGTTCTGAAGTGTCTGTTGATCGTACAATGGCAAACTTTGATGACTCCAGATTCACAGGTCAATGAAAAATTCAATTCGTTGCGATTTGCTCAATTCTCTGTAGGCCACAATACTTTAGAAGGGATGAAACTGAAACGCAAGATTCGTTATTGAATTATATACGCAAAAGCATTGCAACTATATTGAAAGAAAAATATGGAGAACAACAAAAACTTTTTATGGTCAATGTGTACTTACAACCATTATAAAACCTCATGTTTTTCAAGCCTAAATCAGACCCTTAAAACAGATCACAGTTGTCTTTAATCAAGCTCATTTGTTGTTGTAGAAAATGTTATTGGATAAAATGCATTAATATGGTTAACAGTTCAAATAAACACCAACATTATTAGCAGCATGTTTCCCAAACCCAAGTTTCAACCCCACATGATCATTACACACACTTTAGTTTAAGCAAGAAAGGTCCATCTGTGAAAGATCTCATACTATCTTGCCATCTCAATTGGATACTTACAAGTAATGTTGGTCTTATCCCAGTATTGATGAAAAAAGCTAGGAAAATACACCCCCGCTTTGGTTGTATTAACTTACATTCAAATGCAGAATATGGCTTCATATTAGTTTGTAAATTCAGTTCTGTGTTCTCCTGAAGGGTCGGTGTTGCCTGGAGTTGGCAGGCGCCTGGTCTCTCTGTTTCTCTCACTCACTCGAGCTGAATTGATAAACACATGCTTCATCTCAGCCAAAGCCAAGGCAAATGTTTGACACACCTGCTGAACAGAAATTGGAAACCTCGAGAGATCATACCAGATCCAAATCTCAGCCTGAACTGGCCCTGTGTTTAACACGTGCTGTAAGTGCAGTCTGAAAACCACTATATTTAGCACTTTTGCTCTTTTATGTTAGCTGACATAAGGTTTCGGAGACCTGTTGATCGCTAATGATAGGAGAGCGCCTCTGTTACTGGAACTCCTTGGGCTTGGCTCAATATCACCACATCTAGGTCCAAAAATACGCAGCGGTGCCGCTACCCTCGGGGCTGTTAAAATCGGCCCTGTCTATTGCTGCTCTCCAAGCAACCTTTCTGGAATGAAATATTTACAGCTGCTCCTGTGGTTTGGTCAACAAGCCACAGATTCCTTCGGGAAAACAGTGAAGTTGTGAAGCTGTGAAGGTCACAATATATATTTCAGCTAAAACCAACAAATGGGAATTCCTTCAGCGCTGCGTACTGAATATGTATGATGCATCTGAATCGGTTTCTCCCGGCGAGAGCCAAATTATTCTGTGGCTCTTTCATGAGTCAACAGGGGATTGCAGACTTATACAACAGGTATTTGTATGTATCTGCCTTGTCCATTTCTTTATTGACGTCTTTTTTTTTTTAATAATAAGTTTGTAGGCTTGGTAGTTATCGGGGAAATCTCTATGTAGGCCTTTTTTCATATTAAACTGTACTTTGTAGATTAATCACCATTTACAAAAAGGGTTGGGAATGGTAAAGAATATAACTATTATGATTTTGGTTCCTTAATGGATCCATTAACAATTCTTTTAAGGAAAGAAATACTAATTCAATAACAATTAAATGATTCTTGCAAAAGGTGAATTTTAGAGTCTTTTTAGAGGCTGCATAAATACATTTGAGTTGTTTGATTCACTAAAAACAACTGAATCATTATTTCGGCAATCAGACTACACTGTTTACATTGTGTTTTCGATTCACTAAAAAGAGCCAACTCATTCGAATTATTCATTCAGTAATCAACTGTGCTGCTTGTTTCTGATTCTCTGAAAAGAATCGGCTCATAAGAAGTCATTCGTTCGGGAATCAGACGTTGTCAGTTTAGCGATTCATTTGCCATGTTGCGGTGCCTATTGCTGGAAACTCAATGGAAATATTATTATATGGTTCACCATGCTATAAAGTATGATAACGAACCGAACATCATACGACGCAAAAAATAAAACTGATTTTTGGTTCCCTATTCTTGAATCCATTT
The DNA here is from genome assembly GCA_018155175.1 of Sinocyclocheilus anophthalmus. NCBI lineage: Eukaryota > Metazoa > Chordata > Actinopteri > Cypriniformes > Cyprinidae > Sinocyclocheilus > Sinocyclocheilus anophthalmus. Next base: position 109,013 of record JADLZN010004260.1, on the reverse strand, counting down.
CTGTGTAATTGTACATGAAAACCCAAATTAAACTTCTAAACAAACACATCAATACTCTTAACTTGAAACAATGAGAAGTGCCTGGGAAAGTCCATGAGTCAGTGTCATGTTCCCACGTGAAAGCAAAAAGCAAGAGAGACTATGATAAAAAGGTGACTTCAACCCAAAGCGTCAAAGTTTTTATTTGCTAATTGCTGGAACTGCTCCGAAGTTTTGAGCGGGGGAAAAGCGTTAGGCCTACAGTAGAGATAATCAGAATCAGCCCATAATCTACTGCCAATATTTACATACACACCACATGCCCTTCACATTGACTCTTTGAAGTGAGTGGGCTAGTAGAACAGAGTTTTATGATTGAAAGATGTAGAAAAAGTTGAAAATGAGGCAAAAGGGCATTGAGTATGGATATAGATTTATATGTGGGTTTTGATAACAGCTGAAATATAAACAAAGATGAATGTTTTCAATTCAGTGTACCAGGCTTTTTGGGGCACAAGTGAACTTAGCTTTAAAAGAATCTCAACGCATAGTGTCCCTTCCATGACTGATACTAGGACAATATGTGTGGCAGTGACCGAAGACTGTGTGTTTTGAATTCTTGAATGCTTTTAGAGATGAGCTCATAGTTATCACTGGGAATTTTTTTTATTGCTTTCTTTATGAAAAAGTGATGTCTGGTTTCAATTTAAATGGTATTTTTATAACATAAACAGTGACTGAGAAAATCACTAAAGCTGATAGTTTTTAAAGGTACAGAAAACGTATCACCTCTTCCCTCTATAAGTGCAGCAAGTTCATTTGTTTTACAGATGCATTTAACCTCTGAGAAGTGAAGAAAAGAAAAAAATTAGCTTTTCTCAGCATCATGGACGCAACTTCTGCTAGGTAAGGAGAAATATATTTATTTATTCACGTGTAACCGATAGAATAGCTTTTTAAAAGAGGAGCATAAATGATAAAAAATGTCCATTCCATGTTTTTTTGCCTTTGTTTTTCTTTAAATATTACATTAAAATAAATAATTTATTTCAAAGCAGTCAGGTAAGGAATGGAGATATCAAATACAGTGGCTTTTGCATGTTAATAATGTTAGAGTTCTTTACGCTATGGTGCTAGCTTGACTAAATTCGGATGGTAGGATGCGGGGTCTCCGTCTCGGAGTCTCAGTCTTGCACCTTGAGCAAGTGCTTCCAGTAAGTGTTTGCATAACTTTCAATCCACTGAGTCACAGAGTTTGAGAGTCTGTTAGAGTGTTTCGTATGAGTTAGTACAGCATAAATAACTGCATCCAAAGGTCACACACACAAATACACACAAGCAATACACTCTGTGAAAGGTCTCTTCAGTTCATTCTGGGAGTTTGCAATGTTCGATTCCTCTCCGTCGGATTTGGTCCAACCTTTCCTTCGCTAGAAAAGGGTTTGGCATAAAAAAATGTCCCATATTTTCCCTGGTGCCAATAACTTAAAAACAAATATGTGACAACAATCGGACTCAGTGAAAAGGAGTTCTCTTAGTTCCTTTACATAGTGCCTTCTCCAAACTGTCGAAAAAATTCCAAGTCTTTCCTCAGTGCAGTTAAACGTTCCCTTTTGGTGGGGTTGTAGCTACACGATAGGAATGGGGAGAAAGTGTGTGGCTGTGTTTTTTCTCCGGGTCTTTTTGGCCCTCATCGGCTTCCCGTTGGCCATCAAGCCCACAAACATGGGTTTCTTCCTGTTCCTCCACTCTGCCGAGGCGTAGGTGTTGTACCTGTTCTCCTCTATCCGCTCTATCAGCTTGCAGTCAACGCCAAAATCCTTCTGAAAGACGACATATGTGAGTCAGTTTTAGTCCGTATATCGGTTTGTTGATTTATTTAAAAAGCAATGATCTGAATGCAAACCATATCAGTATTATAGTCACTACTGTAAGAAAAAAAAATGCATTTCATAAAATGGATATAATATTGTAATATGTTTTATTGTTATATGTATAAAATAATTTCTAATAATAAAATATTACATTAAAGAATCAATCCTGACCTAGATTTTCTATTCAGCTATATATATATAATATATATATATATATATATATTTTTTTTTTTTTTTTTTTATTTTTACAAATATAAAAGTTCATATTTTATATTACAATATAAAGTATTCATACTTATTTTTGGTAATGGAATTAAGTATTTAAATGACTGCGTCCACCACTATCTTGACTTTCCCCAGCTTAACATCATGTCAATATTGCTGCCACTACTTTCAGAAAAAAAGTAATATTGACACATTAAAATGATCATTTGTACGTATATCAAGATATTTTTTTAACTTTTTGCAAAATAACTTTTTAATAATAAAAAAAACTTATTTCTTATTTGAAAAACTTGTTTTATTTCAGATGAAGAGGTATCATAAGATGACTGTAATCCTCCACCATTTTTAATACAGCATCATCAAATGATTATTTGATTCCACATTTTCACATTTTATTCTTAGACTCACAAAAAAAAATAACCCACCACACACATATATATATAATTAATTATTTTTTTTAACATAATATAAATGGTAATGTACGTCATTATATTAATATTTCTGCAATGAGAACAACAGACCGGAGGCATAGGCGATTGCATTTGAGGACTTTCCCCTTTCAATCTGTTGATTTCACTTTTAGGGAAAAGTACGGCACTATTTTTGCCTGTTTCAGGTAACATTTGCCATTCATGAGAGCGGATGAATGAAAGGCGATGGGGCTGGAGAGAACTCGGAACAAAGAGGGAGCAGGGGATTGTATGGCTGGATTGTGAATGGAGGAGAACGCATGCATGGAGCAGTATTGGAGGAGAGACTACAGTGTAAGGAAGAGGGCCTTCTCCGCTTACTTTTTCAAAGATGACAGAACTCTTTTGCTCAAGCCGACTTTTGCTGGAGGATTATTTACAGGCAATGGAGTGGAACTGTCCTTTAAAACAACCCTGAGCTTTTTAAGTGCCCCGAGACATGAGAAACAGAGCAGGCTCTCTGACATCAAAGCCTCTGAGAGGGACCCGAGGGCTGACGGATCTTTCTGGAAGCTTGTAAAGAGCTGAATTTCTATAAATAGTTTAGAAATTCTGAATGTTGTTTAAAAATTCCCGATAAGAAGGACGTCTTCGGTTTGGACGGGATCATGAAACGTTATCATTATTTGTTGTGGAGTCCAGTCATTAACTATAATTATAAGAGAAATGAAGAGAAAATTATGCTCACCGCCCCGTAGACCACCCCTTTCTTGTTAATTGCAAGGTAGTAATTGCTTTGAATCCCCTTGATGGCAACGATGCCCACATCCACAGACTTGATTTCGAGTGTACCTACAAAACAAACGTAAACATATCATTTGCATGACGTCCACATTAAAGCATTGCAGTTTTTAGAGTTTTGGGAATTATGCAAACACTTATTTTACATTAAACAAGGTTCAGTGCTGGTGTCATATGAAACATGTCATTGCATAATGACATAGATTAAATGCAAGCCTAAAATGATAGAACAGGTAACAAATATCAACATGTAAATAGGTAAAGGCATCACAGAAATGACCTCCTTAAACTTTACCCACAATACACCTCATAACCCAGATGCTACAGTCAGAAATTCTTTATTCCCATACAGATGTACTTATGTTCAAAACTGCTCATTTATAACATGAAAACTCATATTTTGCTGTCTTTGTTAGAGTTTTCAGAGCTGAAAGGCATACTAGGTTTGTAGCCAATGGTTCAAACTGTGGTAACCATTACGGTTTTGCCTTTTAAAAGGCAATTATGTAAACCCATAAAGCCATCACACTTTAGATGGGATTAGTCCCAGACCAAAGCATGTCCTAGTAGCAAACAGGGCTATATGATCCTATGTTGTTTGTGTATGGGGTTAAAAGAGCTTTTGCCTGCAGCTTCTGGCCTTTGACAAACACGAGCAGTTCAGTTTACCTCCCAGTTTAAATGAACTCAGTGCTTTAATCTGCAACTATTCAACAAGACATCAAAACCATAAAACCAAGCCTCAAAAGCAAGCAAGCGGCCTACCAATCCTGCTCAAAAGACCAGCATTAACCAAAGCAGGTGAACCAACATAATCATACTGGTTACCGATGAAATCGAAAAATGGGCAGAAATGGAAATGGATGGGCAGAAATTCTAATCACATAATCTATACAGATTATATTTTTTCCATTGTTTTTGGAGACATTACTTAAATTGCTTTATTTGATGCTATTCTATCACTGTGGTATAATCTATTTCAAATAACATAACCCAGTGTTATTTATTTTAGTATTATTTGTATAGTTTTATTGTATTTATTAAGAGTTTTAATTATTATTTTTTTAGTTTTAATTTTAGTAATTTTGTTATTGTTTTTGTAATTTTCATGTCAGTCAGATGGCCTATTCCAGCAAAAATATATTGCATATCTACTTTCAGAACTATGTGAAACCCTCCATATCTTGGATGCTTTGTAAATGCCTAACATTGACATCAGAGTTTTGTGATGCAGAGGAACTGAATCCACACCTGTGGATCAGGGGCACAAGCAGTGCTACAACAGGAGGATTAAGTGGATCTGAAGGCAGATCCTCCACATGGGCTCAGGTTGCAATCACTAAGAGTAGATGTAAGGAGACCTAGTCGTCTATCCTCTCTCCTCCCTCGCCTCAGGTTCATGAACAAGAGCGACAGAATAAAAGGAGGGGCTCAGAGATGGGATCACAGACTTGGTTGGATGAAGGGGGAATAATCTGTGATCAAAGAGCAATAGACTGGACAAAAGCAATTGAAAGGCTGCCCAAAATGACACAGACACATATACATTTTGACCAGAAATCCCAAACATAAGAAACACCTATCATACAGGCTCACTCATCCCTATGTGCAAACATCATGTCATGTCTACAGTAAATTTGGTGGCTGCTCTTTAAAGCGTGCAATGTCAAAATAAATCCTGAATCGTCTGGCAGAAAGCACCTGTTTGCTTTTGGCTATTTGATGTGGTCTGTCAAAGCAAAACACACTGATTTTTTTTTTTTTTTTACGACTCCCTCACGAGTCCCAGGAGTGTTTCTTCTGTCTGCATTGAAGCCGAAATGCTGGTCCGCAACAAAAGGCTGGATTTACAAAACCAAAACATCTCTAAAGCATTTAAGCAACAGGTCTCACTGCATGCTTTCTTCTTCCACACAATAAACATTTAAGATCTGCCTCTCTTTCATTTCAGATTTCTGCCAAATACCAGTTATTTAATGTGAGAGTTGACCTAAAAGTACAGAGAAACGTTTTAAGGCCAGTGTCTGAAATGCAGTAAGCACTCAAGCACATATTATCTAATCAACATTTTTAAGACATTACCAAGAACAACAGCTGTGCGTGCAACAAGTTACAGTTTAATGTGGCTCATTAAAGTGCGTATGCGCTGTCATGTAAGAGTTCAACAAACCTCTACAGTAGTGGTTCTACGTAATGCAGACCACTTTAACATTAACTGCAGACCACCTAACACCTCAAGTCTGAGAGAAACCCCCAATGACATGAAAACAATTACTTGTGGTTTTGAACCCATAAAATCCTATAACTAATAACTATCAGTTACTGAATAATAATGATCAAAATCAGAAGCCATTTTTCACAAATGATCATTTTTAAATAATTTTTAAAATTATATATATATATATAATTCTTAATTTTATTTCAGTTTGAGTCGTTAGTACTTCAACTGTAACTTATTTATTTCTGTTAATTGTCAAGGCAAGGATTTAACTTCTTAAGTTTTTCATGTAATATTTATATTTTATTTGATTTCAGTTTTTATTTTATTTTAGATCTAATATTAATAATATTAATCTAATATTGCTACTACAATAATGTACTTGGTTAATAGTTATAAGCTATTTAATTTGCTGTGATTTATTTTAAATCATATTGGTGCTTTTTTTGACAATTCTAAATATATTATTTATTATTCTTTCTTATTGTATTATCAGCCAATTAACTCATCAGTCATTATTATTTTTATATTTTATTTATGCATTATGATTATTTTTTATTATTATTAGCCAGAAAACTTGCCAGCCACTTGGAATCTTTCACGCATCACAGTTTGAGAACTGCCGCTCTACAGACAGCAAAGTCTTGAATCATGAGAGCGTGATTACTTTTAAACAGTTTTCCTGGCAGACCCAATACATCTATATAACAGTGCTCTGCTATTCTGACAAACACGATTTCACCACCTGCATTATTCAAAGCACTAGCCAAGGCATTCTCTTAAAAAAAGAGAGAGAATTTTCTTTTTTTGCGGTGCAACCTAATCCTCACAGTATTCTTGCTTTACTCCCCGTTAGGGCTCGGATTACAAAGACTTAAAAGCCTCTGCGTTTTAACAAGCCCTGCCCCACCTTACTCATACCCTGTCCATGAGCGGCCATGTGTCTGTGACATTACACTGCCCATGGCCCAATGGTGGTCCAGAGAATCCCACCCGTAGCCTAGCGTGATCTTCCCTCAGTAGACTTGGCTCTTGCCCCAGGCTCTGTAGGTGGCCGGAGTTCAATGTTTTCTTGGCAGGGTGACAGAATTTAGGTTATCACATCTTGTGGTAATTACAAAAAACCCTGCAGCCTCGTATTTGTAGCCTCGTGCAACCTGCATCACCACCAAAGCCTGCGCGAGAGTGAAAGAGACCCCCATCCACTTCAAACGTGTTCGAAAACAACAATTTTTATCAGGCAGATGGACTTTTCCCTAGCAGTGTTCAGATTGGATCGCTTCCAGACGTCAAAATAACAATCTTACTTGCACTCGGGAACACTCAACTGCTTGTCAGCTCTCCACACCAGTGCAAGGACTGAGTCATTTCAAGTCATATATTACACTAGGGTGCTTAATTGTCCTGGGAACCTTGGACTGCCACGCCTCTGACACGCAAGTCTTTTCAATTAGCCCCCCCGTCTACAGGACCATAAAGGAAAACGGGTCCCCATTAAAAGGCATCTTTGCAGCTGACCCTTCATTGGCTTCTGATGACAGTTACTTGGACCTTTGATCTGAGCACTACAGGCCCCTGGCTCCTGGGCTCAGGAAGATCAGTGGACAGGTCTGGGGGGCAGGTCTCATTATCCCACTCTTCTGGTTATGCTGAAATACACTGCAAAAAAATATTTTCTTTCCAGTACAAAACATTCTTAAATCAAGACATGTTTACTTGAGACACAAAATTACTCTTTATTAAGTCTTGTTTTCTGAAAAATGTATTTAGAAACAAGACAATGGGGTCAGAAAAATAAGCTTAATTCAAAGGGAAAACAAGTTTATTTTTCTTAACCCATTGGCAGATATTTGTTCTTATTATAATCATTAATTCACTTAATTTTGATAATATATTAAGTCTTAGTTTTCTGAAGACAAAGAGTCATTTATCATCTATCTTGATATTTTACAGAAAAACAAGACAAAAATACTGCGTAAGAAAATCATTTTGGATAAACTCAGACTAGAAGGACTGTGAAAGTGTTTGTATGCAGCCCTTTTGAAGATTTTATCACCTCTGCACATTGTTCGCTGGATCGTATGGAGAAATGCAATGTTTTTTTTATGCTAATAGCTACAAAACAGGTCAGTTGATGATAACCTGAAGTGCCTGATCATGTGCATCCTCCGTCATGTTAAAAACAAAATCCACTTTCTGAAGTGCACAAGATGGTTTACAGAACGCATATGTGGACTCTGCAGACAGACTCAGAATAACAGCTATACTCTTTCAGAGCTGTGTTAAAAGCTTTGTAAAGAAACAATTTTGTTCATTTTTTCAGCACCTCATAAACAGGCTTTCATTGCTGATTTTCCTACTGAAACTTGCTAATAGAGCACAATGCTAACTCACTGGTAAAGAGAGTTGTGCAATCCGTTCTCCTTCACATCCATTGGTTTATCTTCTAATATCTCATAACTCCACTGCACATAGGCTCCATACTCATAGCCTCTATAATAATGGGTTGTTTTGAGATTTATTTACAAACTGATTTAGATAGATGAAAAGATCTGATTCAAAATATTTTATTATACTTCTATGGTGATTTTTTTAATGATGTCATTTTTGCCTTTTTATTATCATTATATTGAAAGAAGTGATAAAGATATTATTTTTCTGTGAATAATATTGTGTATTTCACAGCAGGAAAAAAAAGCTTTTTGGAACAACATGAGGGTAAATGATGACAAAATTTTAATTTTTGGATGAATTATCCCTTTAAAACTCTTTTCACATATTTCATGTTAGTCCAGACCATCAGAGCATGTTAAGTATCATGTTTTTGTTTGACTAACCATCCAGGCATGTGCCAACCACCCTGCATACTGTCAGAGGACTGAAGATTTTGTGCTCAACTAATTTTTGATGACAGACAGATTTATTCAATATTTGCATTGACCGGGCAATGAAACCACTGAAACACTCACAAGCACATGCAACCATGCATGCACCACCCCCAAACACCCAGACAACCTTCTGTGGCGACAAACAGATTCCAACCTCCTCCTAAATGTCAAAGCAGACACCCATTTTAATGGGAACCAATGCAAGACCACTCCTGCTCACACAAATTTGACTGGCCAGATGCATCTCTGCTCACATTGGTCCTTGTCTCTCTTCAGTGCTTTGATGCACCAACCGCCACCATCTGTTCAAGCACACATTGCTTAGGAATTCCCCTTGGAGCTTGTGAGAAGATGTGTTTGAGGAAAGCTTCACCATGCTCTCATTTGTCCAGTATTGTAGCATATCAAACACTTGTTTAAACACTGATATATAATATAGGACACTGAAAGACCTTGCAAATTCGTTCCCTCAGTCTTTCCTGTTCAATGGCTTGATAAGCATAAAGAGAACAACACGTATTTGTAGATATCACAGTTATCAAAAATGTCTGTACCTGGCTTAAAACTGGTTACATCTCAGTCTTACTCCATAAACTGCTCAATGATCAGTAAATGTCTCCTCAGAGCTTACAGTTTCCTGAAAGTACACAATTGTTGTCTCACTGGTTTGTGGGCAAGTGTGCTTTTAGTCACCGTCTGTTGGCAATCAGACAGAACACAGCAGAAAAGAGACAGTGGTGCTTCTCCCCAGAACATCCCATGGCACAAATGGTGCTCTGCTTTAGGTAATGGGGTCAGAGGTTAGGCATACATCTGGTCTTCCACTCCTCCAAGTTAAAATTTCAGCGTGAAAAAAGTGGATCTATTAACTAAATGAAGATATTGAGCTGCTACTACAGAATAGACATGTGTGTTGTGGGTTTAACAGTCTCAAGTGTACTTTTACATCAATTTGAAAACAAGGACTTTAACCTCATTTTACATGTTAAAATGATCTAATACAAATTACGGCACATTCATTTTTAAAATCATACTCCTTTAAGCATGGAGTGCCAAAAAAACCTTCACAACACATACAGTATAACTAATATATGATAATTGTAGATCAATGTGAGCATTTGTTTAAATGTATTAATGTATTATTAATTAGTTATTAAAATAAATGAGACGCTATTTTTAATAATGATTTAAAATATTTGGAACATAAATTACCATTCAAAAGTTGTAATTTTTTATTTATTTACAACATCTTCCAGAAGTTTATTATCTCTCACCAAGGCTGCATTTATTTAGTCAAAAATACAGTAAAAACACTATTGAAAATAACTGTTTTCTATTTTAATATATTTTAAAATGTCATTTATTCCTGTGATGGCTAACACTGATTTTTACAGCATCATTACTCCAGTCTTCAGTGTCACACGATTCTTCAGAAATCATTCTAATATGCTGATTTATTTTTGATCAATTGCAAAACAGTGGTGCTGTTATAGTTTTTGGCGGGGGGGGGGATAATTTGATGAATAGAAAGTTCATAAGAACAGCTTTTATTTCAAATAGAAATCTCTTGTAATATGTCTTTATTGTAACTTTTGATCAGTTTAACAGGTAATTGCTGAATAATGGAACACATATAATGGAACAATGGACAACTTATAAGCAAAGATGTCAAAGCTATCAGCATGTTGCATTTTTGAAGGCTGTGCATCTTGTAGTGATATTTAAAATGTCTTGTAAAATCCAGCTCTGTTATTTATGAATCAGAAAGGAGAAAGTCTATGAGGACGTCAAGGTCAAAGAGAATGAAACACTGGCACTAACCTTTTGCACATCAGCTCAATCCTCATAAGTCATTTTTATTACTTGTGTGGGCTGGGATTTACAGGGGAGATTAAATGGGACTTCACGTGTAACAAAGATTAAGTGCACGCACACACACACACACACACACACACACACACACACACACACACACACACACACACCAAACACTCCACACACACACTTCTGTGGAGTGCCATCCATGTGGTCAGGGCTGGCAACATGTCATTTAAATTCACACACTGCACATGTTCATTCACACCAGTGAGTCATTTTAAAGCTACATTTGAAAAACGGAATAAACCGATGTTATGATGAACATGCAGTTATATAGAGTATAAATCTGTGATCAAACATCATATGAAAATGATCACTAACTAACAAGGCTGCACAATTATTGTGCCAAAATGTTTTGTTTGCAACACGTTTTTTTGCACTACGACCAATCACAGAGATGTTCACTGTATGCATGAATGCAATGACAAAACAAAGGTAGTGTAATGAGTCTATAGGCCTATCAGCAACAACAACTGGTCAAACTGACTGAGAATACTTCACTTCGGTTCATGGTGGCACCAAAATTGATGTTGAAGAAACATCACATGATGCTCAAAAAGAAGGTTAAGTATCAAAGTCAAAAGCATTGTGCGTAATTAAGTTTTTTATGGGGGAATTTTTAGATGTAAATCTAGATGCAGTTTGAAAAGAAAAAAATATTGTATTAATAATAAAAAATAATAATACATTTCTCAATTAGAAATTTTTTAATGTAAGTTTATTTTTTAATAGAAATTAATAATAGCATTTACAAATATGAGACATTTATGATTTTTGTCATAATCGTGCCCTACTAACTAGCATCAATTGATTGTTTTCCATTTTGTCCCAGCAGACATGCTGAGAGTGGCTTGCCGTTATCTTGTTATTGTTCCTGATGAAGCATTTAACATCACACCAGGCCCTATAAAGTCATAACAACAATACAGCGCAACACTACCCAGCAGCAGGTCAGTGTCCCACCATGCTAGTTTCTGAGAAACACTTGACAGAATAGCCTTATTCATCTTTCTTTCTCATTAAAATGACAAAACAACTTTTATATGAGGTAAACTGACAGAAGCTGATGGAACGCAGGAGGAAAGACAAGTTATGAATATTAACATTCATTCAAACAAATAATTTCATCCCACAAGGGTTTGTTTGCTTTATAGTTGATAAGGTCCAGCCTAACGCATACAAAGAAACTCAACACCTGAAATAAACCGAGCAATTTATATTCTCTCATGAAGCAAAACAACCTTTTCAAATGACCAAAGCTAATAGGGTTTGGCCTGGAAACACCTCATTAGACCAGCAATAATCTGTATTCTTAATTGAGCCCTATTAGATTACACTGACCCCAAATGGAGTGAGAGACGTATAATGACCGCTGGCCTGACCCTTGTTTGATCTACTGCCCAAGAGCTGTCATGATGATTGGAAAGACCCCTGCACTTTAGACCTTATGATTCAACCAGTAGTTGAACTCTGATCAGACAAATCCCCTCAGTCACAGCTGTCAAAGACTAATGATCCTCATTAACGATTTCCTCCGGCCATGCCAACACCGCTGAACTACAACACCAGAGGTTTTGCGTTCGTGTCGATACTGACATTTTCATCAGCACCGTGTGATAAATACAAAACAGTTGCACAGAGGAAAGAGAAGGCAAACAAGATCAAAACAGTTAAAGAAAGATTAAACTCTGGCCGGTCCATGCAAGAGCTTTTGCATCACAGTGAGCTTGTTGTTAAGCTCGTTCAATACACCGAGGACAGCTCCGAGTTCGAGAACGGGGTGCCATTTCCAAAAATGTCTTGGGGGAGATGTGACAAAAGTGATACTGAGCTGATGGATTCTGAAAGAAAATCAAACAATATGGGTGGGATAGGATTTCAAGCTGCACATAGACAGATCTTTTGTGGACTTGAAAACTAAAGAAGGTTGGACTTGAGAACTCAAATATGGACAAAGAGACTCTGACTGGGAGTTTAAATCTGGGAAATGTAACAATCTATCATACTTAGGCTCTCTGCAAATATTTTTCCACATCAAATATGCAAAACAAATATTGGCCCTCTCATAAACTACGGGCTTTTGATTTACTGCACGTGTTTACGGGGGTGTAAATGTAAATTTTGCATCAAGATGTGACCTTTTATATGTGCATTGCTGGTAAATAGGCTAGATTAATGTCTCATTAAAACTGCGGAGTTTGGTAAACAAAATACATCTCTTTTTATACTTTGTGCTGTTCCAAAAGTATATTCTGTAACTCTGGCTAAAGTTGGGCTCATCCAAAACAGAAAAACTACTAACCTTGAGTTTAGTCGACTACTAATTTCAACATAATGCAAAGAGTGCTTTTCATAAACATTGACTTTTTTTTATTTTATTGAGTCTGACAGGCACAGATATGTGCACAGCCTTTTCCCTCTTGATAAAATTCAGTTCTATTCAAACACTGGGCCTTCAAACACAAGATAATTGTCAACATGACGTCAGCCTATATATAATGACACGCCGTGCTGTTCATGGGAATATTCTTTTTGTTAACTCGAGAGAAATATTATACCGCAAAGGGACTGGTTCCTTTTAAAATGCCAGTGGCTCCAACTGAAGTAAAATCATTTGAGGATGTTTTGATGTTTCAAGTACATGATGATACATAACATAGCAAGCCACTCATTTCTGCCCTTTTTTATGGGCATTTGCGGCAATAACAATGGTCTCTGATTACAGAATAAATCAAGCAAACACGTCTGTTGTAAACGCCGCACACTAACATTTCACCGTGGTGCTGTTTTAAAGTGAGGGATGCAGGGAGCACTGCTGCTGCCTTGTGGACACCAGAGGCCCTTCAAATTCAATTATAGTGCCCGCAAAAAAGCGCAGGGAAAGGGATGGCAGAGGTCCAATCTGTTTTGGAGAAATGATCCATTCACCAACAAGTGGTTCCCCTTTGCTATGCCTCCTGCAGACATACCAGGCCATATCCACACTTCAGATATATCAGCACTGAAAAGAGATGTGAATCCCCATTGAACTCAGTGCATCTGGCTGGAACATTATTACCAGTATGCTTCATGCCTAAGGGTCATTTTGGGAGCTAACAAGGACAGTGCCATTTTCACATGTGGTAAGTGAGTGGCAGGAATCTTTTAACATGTACAGAGATCACTGGCATAGGGATAAGTACAAAAACATGACATATGTTTGTTTTTTTTAACAGGGAAGTACAAAAACGTGGCATGATAGATATAAATTTATAATTTTTTGTATTTATTTTAAATAAATAAAAATATTTCACAATGTTACGTCTACAACACTGGATCTAACAGTGTCCGGCTTTCTGGACAAACTCTTTGATGGTAATTGAAAGCTTTCCAAAACTCTCCAAGCCTGGTCTTGGATTTATTAAGAGACTTTCTGTGCAACACATTTAAGAGGCAGTTCGGCTAATTGAAACACCCACAGCCATGTCTTACGGAGTTCCAGCACACCCTTGTCTAAAAAAGCCAAGCAGCATGCACATGGGACCCATATGTCAAAGCCTTTTTTATTAGCCGCAATGTGTGTGCAACCTACTAACGAAAAAGTGCAGAGGGAGATTTGGGAGTGTGGTGACCAGGTGCTTCGAGCTCCCTGCCGGGGGTCTGGACATGCCACAAAGTGTAAAGTTAAAATTCTTCTGATTATTTAAAGATTATTTATGAATGAACATGATAACACTTTCAACAGAAAAAAGAACCACCTGACATTTGCTCTAATTAATAAAATCTTAAAAGTAAGCCATTTGTTGCAGTGACAAGGGAGTTTCCGCAGCAGTAATAAAGATAACTGATGTACTGCATGATGTTCGGGAGTAACTTCCAATGGTTTGCGCATTTTACAGAAAGGAAAGGCTCCCCTGGTAATTTCAAATTGGTTCCAGGAAACCTGAAACGAATAAATCTGCACTCTGAAACCTAAGGACAATCATTAGAGCTGACTACCTCTCAGCAACGCATGCATAGCCCAACTCCATGCACAGCAGCTCGCGCCCACCAACATCAGGTAAGGTTCATATTATCTGCTGGGTGTTTGACTGCGAAATCAAAGGAGGCATTGCCATTTCTTCTATGGGACCCACATGTGAAAGGAAAAAGTTACTCACTGTACGGATCGTCCTTGCTTTTAGTGCCGTTGACTTTTCCGTTCTTATCGATCCTGAGAAAGAACTTCTGGTAGGAGAAGAGTTTCCTCTTGCGCACGTCCCCCGTGAGGTGGTTGTAGCTGCGCACATGCCGCCCCACCACGGCAGACGACGAGGAGTTGGTGCCCCTCGGGGCACGTACGGCCCTGTGGGCGTCATGGCAGGCCACAGGCAAAGCCGAACACAGGAGCAGGAGCAGCAGCGGCAGGGAAAGGCAGGACAGACGGAACCAGGCTGAGGCACCCTTAGTCACTTTCCATTTGCACATTGTCCTGGAGCTCGGAAGACTGGGAAGAGCCTCACAGAAAGGTACATGCTGAAGAACTGGCTGGGAGAAAGGGTGATACCAGGAGGTAAAGCCCAGTGAAGCGTCCGTGGAGGTCGCGTCTGCTTGTGCTGCTCAGGCTGGATCCGGTCCCCCTCGTGTCCACAAGGAATGTGTCAACATCCATAACTCAAAACACCTCCGTGGGGAACCACTTCACCTCCGCCTGCTCTCCCACGTACAATCCACTGAAGAACCCCTGTTGGACAGGGGGAAACAAGGACAGCAAGAGGCAAGGCAAATGTTCTGGAGAAGAATGGCAAAACGACCCGAATGCAACAGGGCAGTGAATCTGTTCTTGATCAAATGAGAGGAATCCACTGTAGGAAAAAAAAAGTGTAATCCCTGCTGTGTCCAGCTTTCTTGCTCTCTCAATGTCCCTCTGATTAAGAGTGTGTTTCCTTTCTGCTCACCACTGAAGTGCTGAGAGGAACCTGAGGTGGAGCAGACTGAGCTCTGACACTCCTCTCACCTAATTTATTTGGTTCAGGGCCCCAGATGTAATCTCTTTAGCTAATAGGGAGACTATGAAAAGCAGTCGGCTTTGAAGATCCGCGTGTGCGCGTGCATGATTTGCTTGCATGTGTGCGTCAGAATAAGAGGCGACGAGGGGCATTTTTCCTCGCCCCTCTCCTATCTGTCTCACTCTTCCAATTGCCTCACCCACTCTCAGTGTCTCCCTCTCTCTCACTGCCCCTCCCTCTCCGTTCCCTCCCATCTGGGCTGGGAGCCCCATGCGTCGGACGGTACAGGTCTCCTCCGGCTAACTGCTCACACCCCCAACCACCACCCCCCCACCCACACACACACACACATGCATGTGTGCATTTTCAGAGACACCTGGAGCCGATTGCCGCTTTTCCCCTCATTCACCGCCATCCTCATTGGTCTTCTGTCCTACGGTAGGAACAACAAGACTCGGATGTACCTGAACTGTTTGTACCTTGAATACACATTCAGAATAAGTTTATAGCAGCTATATAAAGTCTTAGCCATTAAACACCATTTGATGAGCATTTACGACAACAAAATGAGACATCAGTGCTGTCGTGAGAGCTCACCCTGAAAACAATCTTTATCTCGAGTCTGGTTTGTGTGTTGTTTAATTTCCTTTTCATATTGTCCAACAGATTCCGTATCTCCGCTTTTCTCCTCTTGTTCGACATCCCTCTTTGTTTTTCGGTGGAAAAACCGAGCCGAATTCAACTTCTGCCAAGTAAATATCATTCATATCATATCTGGGCACATCTTCAGTCCTAAATTCCAACCTGTAGTGCAGCCGAGAGCCAAGTCAGTTAGTACTTGGTGTGAGAAGCACATTTCTGGAATTACATGACTGGTTTCTAGACATTTCTGTGAGTCCTGACGCAAAAAGTTTATTTATTGAAATTCTCAGGTCATGTTGCAAACTTATTACGTCAAAAGAGCTGTTGGAGTTGCAAAGAAGCGAGCACTTACTGGGGGAGACGCTTACTCATTATGGGTGGGGGGAAGGGCTTCAAAAGAAGAGGGAAAAGAAACATGAGTGCCCAGGGCATTTGAATGCATCCATAAAACAATATGATTTTCTGTTAATATAATGTCAAGAAGTGTAGGAAGTCTCTTCAACATTTTGCTAACAAATATTTCCAATGTGCTCAGAGAAACAATTAAACTTTTGCCAATTTATAGTTTACCTTAGTACCTCATATTGTTTAGCAAAAAGCATTGCTTGGCAAATCATTGTCATTATTTTCTATAGCACAAAGTTCAAAGTACTATTTCTCACATTTTCATCTGCATATTGACATCGAATTGGCAAAGACGTGGGATGCTGTTCTTGCGTATGGTTTTACAACAAAACTTCACTGGCACTGGGTCCCTCTAGTGAGACAAACTTTAACAGCAGGAGAAAACCTGAAACCTAGACTAATCCTCTCCAAAGCTCATGTTTGAAGATGAATGGCTGTTTTCAATCTAAGGTGTCTTTCCTCTCCCTATAACCCTCATGAGCTCCATCTACCTAGTGCTGGTCTAACCCGGTGCCCGGGGTCCTCAGAAGTGTTGGTTTAGCACTTAATCTCACGTCTCCCTGCAAACACCTTGGTCTTATCACACACTTCCTCTGTCAGACATTTCCTGCTAACACTAAGGACAAGGAACCAATCAGGAGAATGGGATCTCTGGGAACTCTGATTATTGCAACACACTTAATTGATTTTTTAAAGAGGAACTCAATGTTCTTCTGGTTTTATAGTGAATGTTGGACCCCCCTGGAACAGCTGATGGAAGATAAAAGTACATGGATGACGTTGTGACTTTTCGACCAATTATAGCATTTGCTAATTAACACATTTTAAGGTTTAAATGCCTGTGAATATTATCAAATAATATTAACATTTTATCAGCATTATTTGCTAGTTTCTAACACACCAAATCATATGTTTTCATGTTTGTTGTTTTCCTACAAAGATTGTTTTTATTTTAAATTTTACAGTTATGTTCACTATTTGTTATTTTCTAATAGACCAAATAACATGTTTTTCAGGTTTTTTCTTCAAAATACTGCTTTTATTTTCTCTTTTACAGTTATGTATCTGGGATACTTTGCCTATTAAGAGTATACTTTTATAAATTATAATAATAAATAATTTAAATGTTGTTAAATAATGTGCAGTGTGTCTTACAAGATTTAACTTATTTAAAAAACATACTGAAACTATTTAAGGTTTCATAACTGATATTTTACATGCAAACATACAGTTAACTAAAATAAAAGCAAGAGAACACACAATGCACATATGACACTTTTTTTTTTATAAATCCTAGATAATTCACAGCAAGGTAGAATAACAACTGCAAGTACAGTTTGAATGGCATGTTTGGCATGCTTTATTACATGTTTCATGGTTATCCCATGAATATTTCACTTATTTGATTCATGGACATTATTTTGATTTCTGCTGAGCAAGTTTCCCTTTTCTTGTCCTCTCAAATAATCATTATCATTTTAAAGTAGAGACTCTGGGGCTACAGACTGCCTTTCACAGAGATAACCTATCTATGGAGGGATTTGTGAAAGGAGCGAATATGAGACAGCCAAAGGATTTTTCCCAGCCAGCCTCTGCCACTGAATGTCCTTCAGTGTTTCTCATTGTTTGCTGCCTCATAAGAGATAGCCAAGAGAGCCTGAGAAAACTAAAAACAGCACTATTTAACGGAATTCAATCTGTCCCAATAGATTTGAATCGCTAACTTACATGTCTGAGTGTAGATTCTATCTGGCTAATGAGGGGCCTGAATCCTTCTCTGTTACTTCAAAGGGGGTGAAATTCTACCTTTCTTGCAGCGAGGACCTTTGCCTGGGCTCTCTCTCTCTCTCTCTCAGGTGTGTCACTGTGCAACTAAAAGAGAGGGTTTCAGGCAGCGAACTTCCAAAGGACTGTTTGTTCCTAAGTTCTATGTTGAAAGCTAAATATGGGTAAATATACTGGCCAGTTTCAAAGCCTACATTTATCTTGCTCTCATTTAATCCAAGATTTTCTTAATGATTAATTTACAAGCCAACCACAATATTTAAAAGGAAACTCCAATACCGTTCCTGCATTTCTATGCAGGAATGGCATTGGGCCCCTAAGCTTACTACCAATAAGGTAATATGGTATCTTCCTTCTAAACAGTATGTACTACAAAAATTCACTATTTGCGTGCAGTTTGTGTAATTCACATCTGCTACAAGTGACACCGCAATGGGAACTGTTTAATGCCTCTGACAGCCTTCAATGAGAGAGTAATTTGCCCTAATTTCCAAACATTTCAAAAATAAGTTTAAGACTTCTTTTGCGTACTACGCTACTGAATGTGCAGCAGCTTCAAATTTGACTATAGTATTGATTTATTATGCAATTACTAACACAATGCATTTGATTTTACATGAATCTGAATCTGAGAAATCTGTATCATTTCCAACAAAAAATACCCAGGTCAGTGGCCGTTTCTGCAAAGACAGTACGGAACAAGACCCTTAATTGCCATTGTGCATACATATGTGTGTGTGACATTGACCTCTGGGCATTTGAACCTGTGACCTGCCACAATCTCCAAGCTCATTCAATAGCACTAAGTGATCAGCACCTCCAAGACAAAGACTCCAGCTGCCTGGTGTTGAAATATTCAGTAGGTAAGTGTTCACTAATGGTAAATAATGCATTGGTTAGATTAGTTCTAGTTTCAGGGAAAGCGAAGCGGAATGAATAAATGATAACACAATCTATCTGAATTGCTCTAGCAGCGGCTCACGGGTGTAAGGTCTTCAGCGCTGGACAATGCAAGGTCTAAGTTAATGCTACGCTGAGGGAAAAAAATAATGATTAGAAAAGAAAAATAGGGCAATGGTTTTGTTCAAGCAGCTTAATCGGGTCATACAAAACATCTTATTTCAAACAAATATTGTAAATATTGCAGATAGTGTAAACAAATATTTAAATATTGGTAATGAAGACTGAAATCATAATCTTTCTTGAAATAATGTGTTGTACCTGCTGAAAACTAAACGAAATGTCATACTCTCATAAAGCCCCTCAGGGGTTTTCATTGAGAAATGAATCTTTAGGTTGGCCTCGGGTGTCAGTAGGGCATTTTATCAGGTGTTTTAACTCTCAGTGAAAGATATGAAGTGTAAGGAGAGGAAATGAGGCCCAGGTGGCTTTAAGTAGGCGGAGACTACAGACGAAAATATTCCCAGGCCCTTTAGGACAAAACAATCTCCCACTGGTCAAACCCAACCAAGACTGATAATAAGAGTGTATACGTGAATTTAGATTCTTTTTATAGTCTTGCTAATGGGTTTTTGTTTCTTGCAGGCATAACCAATGTATAAAATTTAAAAACGATATTTCTAAAATACTGTTAGGAGTTGTAGGAGGAGGGCAATCCACAGTCATCCAGAGGTCACAAAAAGTAGAGCCAAGTAATGACACGGGTGGCTAATCGACAGGATGACACCAGAGGTACCTTTGCCCTCCCCAAGCAGGAGGTGGAGGTTGAATGTCACACTTGAACTGGTGTCGGTGTGTGCAGGATCACTCTATCAATGACTGCCTCAGGTTACTGAGCATTACTACAGACAGAAACATATGTTCTTAGCCTTATACTAAACCAAACACACACACACACACAAAACTTTGTAGCTTTGTGAATCAGGAGTTAAAAATGGCAATGAATAATAAACAATCAATATAAACAAATATTCAATATATAAAAACTTTTCCCCATATTTTCCATATTCCAAATTTTCCAAACAATAAAACAAATTCTGATAATAATTTAGTTTATTATTATTCTTATATCACAAAAAAATAAACCTTCCCCATTTTGTCCTATTCCAATTTTTCAATAATAAACTAATAAATTTAATATACAACAATAACAATAACAATAATAAATAAAAGTATTAATTATAATAGTTAATAAAAGTGTATATAAAAATAATGAACATGCAAATAATAATATACTCATTATTATTAATATTATTATGTTGTTGGTGATGTAATTGGGGGGGGGGGTCATAATTAATAAATAATTGATAATATATAATATTTCTTTGTATGTTATTACACATGGGTTTTTTATATTTATTATTAACATACTATTGTTATTATTACTATTGTTATTATATGAATCAAGTGATATGTAAATAAAATATAATCATAATAATAATATTCTAATAATTATATTATCATTTTAAAGAAGGTATTTTTATCATCTTTTAATCTTGTAATAAATATTAATTATTATTATTATTCTAGAAATAAATCCTTTATAATATAATCATATTATATTGTATTACTAATGTATATTTTGACATTTATATTACATATTATTTTCTTATACTATTGTTATTATTAAATTTGAAATAATACCAGATTCTAAATAACAAATCTAAGATCGAAATGATCACAACACTAGCACTATTAGTAGAGAATATCAGTAAGCACTGCTCCACAATGACAGATTGAAGAAACGGAAGTCAATGCTATCCATATGTAGTCCCTGATAAACACTGTCCTCATTAATAGGGACCAGAGCAGCTGCAAGAGACACTGTTGGTCAGTTTGCTTTCACGTCATGGTGTGAGTCGTCTAAGAAAATAAAGCAGTTGAAGCTTAAAGCAGCTCTCTTTCCTGTTCCTGCTTGTTATTCTAACTATCTGTAAATGTCAAAAATATAAACAATGTATACAGAGGAGTTTAATGAGGGGGAGGGTTCCCTCTTTTCCCTAAAACAAATAATTCCCTGAAGCTTTGATTAAACCACTTCAACAAACATCATAATAAAGTCACTCGCTGTATAATAATCAAACCATCGATTTTCAACTCCTATTGCTTAATCAGTAAACAAATGCACTGGAAATGGCAATGGGTTCCATTCCCAGGGAACCAGATGTCTAGCTTGAATGCACTTTAAGTTACCAAATACACACAGTACATGTCAATTTCAATCTTGACATTTTTATGCACTAATAGTTGTCATAACACGGCTTGACTCAAAACATTGATCACTTGAGTGTCTAACTCCAAAAACACCTGATGAAACCCCACACGAAATATCAGACATTACACTGTTTTCATACCAGACATATCCAACAAATATATCCTGTCCAGTACACATATTGCCGAGCATATATACTCCGCCCCCCTAATATATCAAAGAGTGCCTTCCATCTGTTGCTCCAGTTTGAACTCTCAGCCCCCTTTAATTCAGCAATTATACTGCAATGATACAAAGCTAACAGACCACATGTCTCTCAATAGTTTCTGTGCCCACCGAGGCAAAAAGAAAGATGAAGATGCACTGGAACATTGTAATCATGCAGAGAGCACAACAGATGGAAAACGTGTCCAGTTTACCCTCCGGCCGCTGTGAAACGCAATACTCTGTATATTCCGTTACAACAGCATTCTTTTTTCAATTACTCTTAAATGCTGAGGCCAGGTGACTGTGTGCTTACACTGGTTCAGAACATGTGGGCCAGTGTTGTTCCCTTTCAGTCAGTCACGTTCTACATTACGTCAGTCGTGACTGACGAATTGGGATCTCGCCTGAGAGCCCAATCACCTACGAGTGTAAACTAAACAAGCCAATGACAGTTGGAGTGCGTGTTTCGCCACGCGCACCCTGCCCATCAGCTTTTCGCTTCGGAGCCGAGCCTTCTCAGGACGAATCTCCGCGTGTGTTTGGCGTTGGTGTTACGGCGTGTCAGCGGGGGTTGCCATCCAGGCTGCTGAAACCTCGGCGAGCTGCAGCTGCCATTCTGAGGTCTCGCCGCGACCTCCCCTGGGCACTTCATCGCTCTCTCTAAAAGAGTGTTTTTCCTTCTCAAAAAAGAGACAATTTCTAAAAGAGCTTCACAAGCGACGGGCGTCTTTTTAAAGATGGTTTCCCGCCCGTGCGTTTCTGGATGTGGTCGCTTCCTGGCTTCATCTGATGGCATCTGATGGCTTACAGCATGCTGAAGCAGCGCTCATGGATGAGTTATGTTCTCAGTGTGGGAACATGACCATCGCGACGTTGCTCTTCACCTCCGCTCCGGCGCGGCCACAACAGCAGCCTTCACCACGGCCGCAGCGTGGAGCTGGCCGCAGGAAACCGGCGCAGCCCGCCTCCGCCCCTGCCAAGCCCGTGAAGCGCTAGGGCAGGCGGCGTCCCTGAGACGGGCTACCCGGAGTTCTTGGATCCTGCTCTTCAGGAGATGGTGACCGCACCACTCCTTCCCCGGAGGAGGGCCGGGTGGAGAATCTTTTGTTCCCGTTTTTTTCTGTTCTGCCACTGGCTACCCAGCCGGTGGTACCCAAAACTTCAATAAAAGAGCAGTTTCCTTGGCCTCCGGGTCCCAAGAGGGCGAGGATGGCAGTGCACGAGACCCAGTCTCCACACGGCCGTCCTCCTCTCCTTTTGCCTATGGGCAGCAGAGTCCGGTTCAGGGACGCTATGCCTCCTCGTGAGCCCCCTGCCCAGCTGTGGAGCCAGGTAAGTGGCGCGCCGCGCACTCAGACCCCACCCTTGGATGCGCGGCCTCCCGGGTTGGGTCTCTGTGTTCCACTGTGCTGCCCCACTGCGGGTACGTAGGTGGTCTCCCTGGTCCAGCTAGTTCTGTCGCTGGGGGCCTGGTTAGCGCTCCCCAGGCCGTCTCGCTGGCTCATGAGAACCATCAGACTCGGCTACGCGATTCAGTTCGTCCGGCGTCCTCCCAAGTTCAGGGGCATTCGGTTCACCTCTGTGCTGGACAGGATACTCCTGTCCTTGCTTGCGGGCTCGCGTCCTGCTGGCGATATGAGGTCAGGGTTTTACAGCCCTTACTTTATTGTACCCAAGAAAGGAGGTGGGTTACGACTGATCCTGGACCTGTGCGTACTGAACCGGGCCCTTCACAAGCTCCCGTTCTGGATGTTGACGCAGAAATGCATCTTTTAATGCGTCCGTCCTTTCGATTGGTTCGGTCGACCTCAAGGACGCGTACTTTCATGTCTCGATTCTCCCTCGACACAGACCGTTTCTCCGCTTTGCGTTCGAAGGGGAGCGTATCAAGTACAAAGGTCCCCCCTTTGGGCCTCCCCGTCGCCTCGGTGCTTTCACCAAGGTTGTGGATGCCGCCCTCGTGGTTGTGTCAACAGATGCCTCCACCAGGGGATGGGGTGCCATGTGCAATGGGAATGCAGTTGCGGGGCTCTGGTCGGGGCCCCGACTGATGTGGCATATCAACTGCCTCGAGTTGCTTGCTCTGCGCCGCTTCAAATCGCTGCTGCACGACAAGCATGTACTGGTCCGTACGGACAACACTGCGACCGTTGCGTACATCAACCACCAAGGCGGTCTACGCTCCCCTCGCATGTCGCAACTAATGCTCCTCGTGACAGCCCCTCCTTGGCAAATTCCTCTGAGGAGGGATCTCCGCGTCCAGACTTGTGGAATCTCCACTTGTGGTCCCAGGAAGGGACGCGGAGGTTCTAGGTGGACTACCTCCAACGGTAGTAAACACCATCACTTCAGCCAGAGCCCCGTCTACCAGACACGCTTACAGGCTGAAGTGGAACCTGTTCATCGATTGGTGCTCTTCCCGCCGGGAATACCCCCGTAGATGCCCGATCGGTGTCGTGCTTTCTTTCCTGTAGGATGGGTTGGAGTGAAGGCTGTCTCCCTCCACCCTCAAAGTGTATGTTTCCGCCATTGCCGCACATCACGAGGCAGTAGACGGTAAGTCTCTGGGGAAGCCTGAATCCCTCCTCCTCGCCCTCACCTGTTACCCTCTTGGGATCTCCCTTCGGTCCTGGCGGCCTTGAAGGGGGAGTCCTTCGAGCCTCTGCAGTCAGTAGATCTTAAGTTTCTGTCATTAAAGACAGCGTTCCTCACCGCTTTGGCCTCGGTCAAGAGGGTAGGGGAGCTGCAGGCATTTTCAGTCGACGATTCGTGTCTGGAATTCGGAACGGGTAACTCTCACATTGTTCTGAGACCTCGGCCTGGATACGTGCCCAAAGTTCCTACCACGCCTTTTAGGGATCAGGTGGTGAACTTGCAAGCGCTGCCCCGGGAGGAGGCAGACCCAGCCATCGCTCTGCTCTGTCCCGTTCGCGCTCTGCGCATTTACGTGGACTGTATGCGGAGCTTCAGGACCTCAGACCAGCTTTTTGTCTGCTTCGGAGGACAGCAGAAGGGTCTCCTTTGTCTCCAAACAAAGACTTGCCCACTTGTTAGTGGAGGCTATAGTCTTAGCTTACCAGGCCCAACGGTTACCGTGCCCCCTCGGAGTGAGAGCTCACTCTACGAGAGGAGTGGCATCTTCTTGGGCATTGGCGCGGAGCGCCTCGATAGCAGACATCTGTAGAGCTGCCGGCTGGGCGACGCCTAACACGTTTGCGAGATTCTATAATCTCCGTGTAGAGCCCGTGTCCTCTCGTGTACTCGCCTCAGGTAGGCAGTAACACCGGACCTGCTCGGTGTCGATCACGCTTGCTGCGCCATTCCCCTCTACGGACCAGATACGTGCGCTTTTTTGCTTCTCAGTTCAGTTCCCCATGGCGAACCCTGTTGGAGTTCCTCCCGCACCCTCGGCGGTCAGGCGTGGCGGAGCGCCAGACGCCAGACTCAGCACTCGTGCTGGGCTAGGTGCCCGTGTGTAGTGATTCCCCCTTCGGGTGATCCCACATGTGTATTCTTCCACGGTACGGCTCCCCTCACGGTAAGCCCGTGTCTTTCCCTGGCAGTTGTTCTCTGCCATCTCTGCTGTGTAGTCATCTCACCCCAGGCGGGTTGAGTCTACAGCAGGGACTTCCATATGTAGCACTGCCCTGGGCCAGTCCATTTGTGTATTCCACATGATACCTCCTATGCGCAGGATGTGGCTTCCGTAGCGTTCCCAACTGGGTACGCTTTCCCAGTGTTATCCAATGTACCACTGTATGTAACAGCAGTGGCGGACACCTCTGCCAATCCGCTGTCCTATCTTCTGCCCCAGCTGGTGTGGGGGGACTTGCCGGCTTCCGCAGGGCACTGGAGGGGGTCAGCAATAGTTGCGTTTTCCATACGGATCCCAATTCGTCAGTCACAACTGACGTAATGTCGAACGTGACTGACTGAAAGGGAACGTCTCGGTTACGTATGCACCCTCGTTCCCTGAAGGAGGGAACGGAAACGTCACCACCGCTGTAATGGCCGGGCGCGAGATCTCTCTCTCATTGAAAAACTGATGTGCATTTGCACGCGCTCTCCTTTTATACCCGCGGGACGAGGTGCGCGTGGCGAAACATGCATGCCAACTGTCATTGGCTTGTTTAGTTAACACTCGAAGGTGATTGGGCTCTCGGGCGAGATCCCAATTCGTCAGTCACGACTGACCTAACGTCTCTGTTCCCTCCTTCAAGGAACGCGTAACAGACGTTTTCCTGTTAACGAAATCTATACTTGTCTTTTTTAATTGAAATAAATCTGAAATAAAATAAATATAAATATTAGAAGAAAACTTTAAAACTAGGCAACCAACTGAAAAGAAGGTTTAAGTTGCAGTACATTAATTTATTAAAAATAAAACTGTAACAAAAATTGTTAAAGCTAAATCGAAACATTAAAAAAATCATAAAAATCACGAATGCACATAGAATGAAACTAAAATTAAAACTAATAATGAAAATCGTAATGTAAAAACTAAAAGCTAATGTAAAAATTAAAGCTAATTCAAAACATTAATACATATCATACACATATAATAAAACTAAAATAACACTAGGTTGTGCATACTGTGCAACCTGCAGTGTTATTTTAGTATAATTTATTATAGTTTTTTTAATATATATTTAATATATTAGGTTTCATTTTAATTTTTGTTAAGTTTTAGTAATTTTGTTTTATTTTTTTCTTCATTTTGTCTTTTATAAAAGCTTCATTATTTTTTTTCAGTTTTAGTTTGTTATTTAACATCAAGTTGAACTAAATAACAATGAGAAATGCTGCTTTGACACTAGCTCCAACAACCAGTGTAAGGTTTTTTATATTTATTTCAAAAAACAAACTATTTTAAGATTTACTTAACTGATCAAACCCGGAACCAGTATATAAAAGTTGTGACACCCTCAGATGCAGGCAAGGGAACAGTGGAAGACATGAACAGGTCAGTACAGAATAACACACAACAAGACAAACATGGCTCCAATAACACAATACACCAGACAGGTAAGAGATAAACAAAAAAGGTACTATACAAAACAGTTTTAAAATAATTATAAATTAACCAACACAAATAACTTAAATATCAACCAAAATATCAGGACTAAGAGAACTAAATGAATACTAAAATAAAAGCAAAAAGACAAAAACAGACCAAATCCAAAATCAAGGAGTAAGACAAGAACATAGAATTACAAGAGACAAGACTAGGGCAAGACTAGAGCACAAGATCAAACAGACAGGGAGACAGGAACACATAATCAGCCACATCCACAGACAGAGACAAACACAGTGAGGGAAAGAATGACCACGAACCAGCAAAGACATTAGGGCAAGTGGCACTATAAATAGGGAGGAAAACACGAGAAACAGGTGAGCACAATTAGACCAACAAGGCTAACAAGAGGGTGTGGTAAAGAGGAAACAAGGAGGAGGGGCTAGAGAAGCACATGGCTGAGAAAAACAAACTAGGCCATGTGCTGACACAGGACAACAGACACAAGAAACAAAACACAAGACAAATGGAGTGTCAGGGCAGAACCCTGACAGCTTTACAGAAAATACATGTGTCTATATTACAGTTTAGGGTGTTCTGTTATCAGAAGTGAATGTGTCCAAGTAATGTTCATTTCACAAATGAACAGTTCAATATAATAGAATCATACAGTTAGCTAACATGAATTAATTTCAGGTAGAAGCTCATTAAAGCGATTATTACAAGTGTGCTCATAATGATTACAATACAGAGAAAATTTGGCAGCTGATTCAGTATAGTGCTATTCATAATATAGTGCATTGGTTGTATGAAAATCCTCAAAACTGTGCAGCTGTAATCAAGGAAGTTATAATTTACCATCGAAACAACTGTAGCCGCAGCATTCTAATGTGGCTCCATTTTCCCAATCTGCTTGGACCTCAATGATCCTCTCTTGCAGCTATATTTTGATACTGATTTAGACCATATACCACACATATCATCCACTAAATATATCTTCTTGTAATGAGCAAGATAAGAAGAGAACAAGTTCTCCATATGGTACAAATATCCTTTGATGATCATACGAATGCCACATGCCACTCTTCTATGGAATGACACAAGCCACGCAGGACTGAAGCTAAGAGCATGCTTGACAAACATACTCTCTATTCTTCCATGAAACCATAATGAGCATAAGGAGACATCACCACGTGTTAATTACTAAAGCAAGTTCCTCTAATGTGGGAAGGGGGTTGACCCTACTAAACCACCAAAAAACAATAAGACCAAGCCATAAAGTTGATAACTTCCTCATTAATTTTGCATTAAGCTGATAAGTTCCTCATGAGACGAATTGTGTCAAGAACATCTGATATCAGATGTTGTTCAGGATGCTGCACATCTATTGATATCGACGAGTGATTGTAACAAAGCAGGAATCAAAAGCTTGAGTCAGCAGCTCCCCTGCTGTGTTCTCACCCAAAACGTCCTCTTAACTGAGAGACATGCTTGACAAACATACTCTCTATTCTGCTAATAAACTGTAATTAACCTGTTTGCTCATGTCTTAGTCATACGTTCTCATCCAGGTATAGTACAGTCTGAAATGGGCCTCTACTGAATCAAAGCGTGCCTGACTCTTAAAGAATGTGAACGAAGATGAAAGCAGCTGTTAAGTTTTATGATTCTCACCAAGCGCATGCACGATTTCAACACCACGTGACGCATACAGCCAATCTCTCACACACAGATTTCAGATTCACAACTACAGTGAATTAAAAGTTATAAAAACTTATAGTGAAACTGAAACCCGTTCACATTAAAATACTAGAGTTATGAGGAATATTTGAGGCAGTAGGAAAAATTATTATGCAGTGTGCTTCATATTGATTCAAAATATTTGTAAAAATAAAATATGTGAGTGTGCAGATATTCCTGACTTTAAAAAATAAAGATAAAAAAGGACCAATAATTGTGCTGTAGCTTTTCGCAAACCATGGCAGAAAGTCTTGCAGACAAAACAACTATATTGTCACTATAATACGCCTATTGTATTCATATATTTTTACAACTTAAAATAACTGTTTTCTATTGTAATATATATTCAAATTAAATGTATTCCTGTAATGGAAATGCTGAATTTTCAGCATACATTACTCCAGTATTCAGTGTCACATGATACTTCAGAAATCATTGTAATATGCTGATTAGCCGCTCAAGAAACATTTCTTTAACTTGATCAAAGTTGAAAACAGTCGTACTGCTTAATATTTTTTGTGGAAACGGTGATACAATTTTCAGATCTTTGATGACATGACACTCAAAAGTACAGCATTTAGAAGTTTTTGGTATGTTTAAGTCTTTGTTTACTGTGATTCTTTGATAAATGTAATGCATCCTTGCTGAAATAAAGTTATATGTATAATTTGTTTCACACATTGAACTAATAAAGGAAACAGTGGCCTCTCTGGATGAGAATAACTCATATTTTATAGACAATAAATGTTAACCCACTTGAAGGGCATGATTTAAAGCCATGGGAAAGAACTGACGCTGAACCAGAGAAGGTCTGATGTTATGACATACTGCAATACAGCACACTTGTAAGACTCAGTAATCATAACCACAAGCAGAGCTGCTTTCACCTACACAGAAACCGTAAAGCAAAGCCCTCTATTTCTGGAAGAAAACAGCATTCTAGCTGTTGATAGAGGGGCTGCTGGACTGTCTCAGACAGACAGGATTGTTACTCATCCAGACAAGCCTCTACTCCCCTAGCACTGTGAACATTACTCCAAAGACGCTCCCTCAATCTCATCCCGCCCCAGTGTTGACATTCTCTGCCTGGTACTGTCAAAGAAGAGCCTTCAGCGTAACCAGCCACTCATATGCTGAAGCATAGTGAACCACTGTCTGTGAGAACTTCACGAGAGCATCAGGAGATAGAAGCTGCAGATAGATTTCCATAGACTGAAAGGTTCCTCGCGCATTTGTGACTCCCTTTCCTGACCTTCGCCTCCTCACTGAGAATTTGTTCTGTCACTTTACAATGCTAAGGGTTTATGGGTCCTGTGACCTGTGCTCATCATGTCGTAAATCCACACAGATTCACTGGTGGGCGACCACACCGGTGTTATCGCTGGTAACACTTTACAATAAGGTCTCATTTGTTAACATCAGTTATTAGTTATTAACATGTACAAACAATGAGCAATATATATTTTTACACCATTTATTCATCTTTGTTAATGTTTGTTAATAATAAAAATACAGCTGTTCATTGTTCACAGGGCATTAAGGTTAACAGATACAACTTGATTTTTTTAAAATTAACATGAACTAATATGAATAAATGCTGTAGAAGTATTTTTCCATTGTTCGTTATTGTTAACTAATGAAACTTTATAAGTGTTGCCTTATCTTTAATTAACTCTAAAACTATTAAAAATTATTTTTGTTCATTTAAATAAAGATGAAAAAAATATGAAAAATGTCAACAAAAATGAAATGACTTAGCAATGAACTGAAATAAAATAAAGTTGAAGTACTAAAATGACTAAAAATAAAAATAAGCTAAATAATCATAAAATATTTTAAAAACAAAAAATTGACAGAGTGCAATAAAATTACTAAAACTTAAAATACATAAAATAAAAATTAAAAAAAAATTAAAAGCTAATTCAATATATGAATAAATATTATATAAATAGTGCTAAAACAACAGTGGACCACAAATGTTTAGTACTATTACTCAATCGTTAAAAATGGTTTTGTTCTCTGTTTAAAGGACTTAAAATATCATATTTTGGTAGGCGTCTTCATTTGCTCCATTTGGTTCCAAATCAAGATTGTTCAAATTGTTAAAATAAACTCAGAAGGAAATATTAAAGGGACATTTCACCCAAAGATATGTAATCACCATCATGTTGTTCCAAAAAAGACTTACTTACTTCCTTTCATCAAGATTTTCAAACTGTTCCTCTTGCATAACATTACAGTGAATAAATAATGACAAAGTCCTAATTTTTGGGTGAACTATTCCTAATATGCAAAAGTTTGATATGTTGAATCCAGCCAGTTGCTTTCAATTAAACTATATTATATTTGTTGTTGATTTCTCACAAAACAAGTATGCAACAAATTGACCCTATAAAAGTGAGGTTTGACTTTTGCCTGCTGTGAGAAACACAAACAAGAATCCAGCAAACCTCAAAAACTCTCAGTGAAGAACAAACCAAGATTGCAGTCATTTTGAAATTAATATTTGATTGGACACTTGATTGTGGACTTACTGACCAGCAGATAAAATAGCCTAATATGATTATAGTAATATGGTTTGCAAATCCTTGGACAGAGCTAAAAGCACAAAAATACCAAGTCCAAAAGAGTGATGAACTGCCTCATTATCTTAAGAACGGACAGGCTGTTCGCTAAGGGAAATTGGAACAACATGAACAAAGCACGGTATACTTGCAGAGTGGAAAGACACTGAGCATTGGCATGAATATTTCAGAGCCATAAAGGTTGGATTTCATCAGTCTGGATGTGCTGTCAGAAAACATTAACTGAGCACAGCCTGTAAGACACAACACTCCAACAAATAACAGCCAATGGACATTTACATTACTGTATGATATATCAGCTTTACTGTTAGCCTTGTAATGCTCAGTACTCAGTAGTTTAAATTATATTTCGTTTTTCAGAAAAAAAATGGCAGCTATTGAAAAAAAAAATCCTGAATGGTCATTCAGCATTATGGGATATATTTGACAGTTAATTAACTGATATGTTACTAACCTAGGAGCCATAAATAAATAAAAATCAATGGTAAAAGAAGGCAACATGGTGACTTGGTCACCATTAAAAATGAACATTAAAATGACCTAATAAACATGAAGCCACCCACCTGAAATGTACCCAAACACCCTAATGTGCATACTGATAGAAACGCACACACACACACACACACACACACACACACACACACACATATATATTATTTAAATGATAATGAAACGTTATCACAAAGGGACTTCTGGGAATGTCCTTTCCCTGCCCTGTAAATTATTAAAAAAGCATAATTTTAACATTAGCATAACATTTTAATACTAAATACATGTACTGGGCATGTAATGCCTTGTAAAATATACATATATATCTATTATTTACCAAAAAATGTTAATAGTACTTATTAGTAGTAAAATAATAGTAATAGTAAAATGCGTAGTCCTGTGAAATCAAATGTACTTTTTTCACCACATTTAGTATGGTTTTTAATATTGCATTTTTACCTTCTAATTAACATCCTTTCCATCTCTTGCACAGCTACACATTCAAATGAATGAAATCTGCTTAATAAATAGAAGAAAAAATAAGGAAAATAAATAAAGAAGTGTCATTACTGCTATTCGATATCTGAACCAAGTCAACTGTGAAATCCTTCTCTTGTTTTAATGCTTCAAAGCTGCATGCTGCATCCATGACATCTTACTGTGAACATACACCACAGAAGGTTATTTATTAGGCACTGATGAGATCTTTATCTCCTACTTTCAAATACTTTTGAAGCATTATCTTCTTCCACCCCGGTAGTTTGGCCATACACCCGTTTACAATTACATAGTGGACACGTTCTGCTTTGAAGTGTTCAGTCCGTATTCTTTCCTTCAGCTTATCTCACCTCCCATAACCTCCAATGAAACGTCAGTAGCACCCACTGTCATCCAGATCAGTTCACTGCCAGAAACTTCCTCAAGCCTGTATCTAAATGTTTGAAACTTACTGTGGCTATAGTATGAGTCAGTCATGATCATGAGACTCTAATGCTGTGGAGTGGGAGGGTGTCAAATATGCAGGAAGGGTTAGAAGAGTCATCAGTATCGGTTTTCTAAGATAGATTTGTTGTCAGGTTAAGGTATAAGTCATGGATGAGCTCTGGGAAGCTCAAACACTTTCTTGTTTTAATCAAAGTTCTCTTTGTCAACTTGTCAACATGCTAGACACCTCTAGACTTAAGCAAATAGACTTTGCAAATGAGAAATAACTAATGGACAAACCTCACAGTGGAATTCAAGATGTCTAATACTGAACTAAAACATACTTTGTCTAATTTCTAATGAGAAAAACACATGTAGCAGTTAAAAGCATCAAGAAATGTCATTAAAACATCATCTTACATTTAGTCCTGTCTATCTTTGGTCCATTTCTACCCAGACACCAGTGGGAGGTCTTCACCTCCCTGATGGATCCTAAGGTAAAGCCTGACCACTTGTAGGAAACTCCACCACAGAACTCTCAAGTGTAATAAAGGCTCAGGATGATCCGTTTACATGAGCAGCTGTGTAAATGATGTCAAGATTTTCCAGGAAACCGCTCCGGGTCGTATTTGCAATATATTCGACCTGATTCATCGTTTACTAATGAGACTTGACGTTGCTTCACTTGATTTATCTTTGCACAAAAACATCCAGGGCCCACAGATTAGTCATCTTGCTTTGACTTCTCTTCTTCTTGAGTTTTTGCAACAGACATAACATCCAAGCTCCATTTCTGCTCACGGTCTCAGCTGCACAAGATCTCAGACGTTCTGGGTTGTTAGTGTTTTTTGCGGTGTCTCACATGTTCAGTTATGAGCACAGTCCAGATAATTCCCTCTGTTTATTTCTCCTGTGTGGTATCATCTGCTCATACTTAATTGCACTGGATATTTAAGACTTCTCTCTTTCTTTCTTTTTTTTTTTTTTTTGCTTGACCCTAAATGCATTCATTTAAAGCCTGCAACTGTAACTGTGAGGCTTATCTAACGGGTAATAAACAGGACTTTTTGTAAGAATTTGCATGCCGTGAAAATTTTATATCTGAAAGAGGGCATCATAAATCAATGGTCAAACTCGCAAGAGACTGCAAATGAAATGACTAATAATAACAGGCCAAATGGGAATAGGAAAGATAACTTTTCAGAAGCGTGCAAATAATGCCTGATTACATTCCTCTTTTCTCAAAAAAACAACACCACCATAAAGCATTTTTCAAAATATATTTAAAATATAAGCTAAATATATGTTGTAAACAGTGAAGTGAACAGTGATATTTAGTTTCAACCTTCATATACCAAAATATATTCCACAATGTATTTCCGGTAAATAGCCTACATTTTGGCTAAATGCAAATGTGGATGGTTTGATATAACTTTGCCACAAATAATTTTTCTTCAAATGTAACGTATATTAATTGTCTTTTCTTGTACTGAATATATGAAGGCTTTAAATATATATATATATATATCATATATAATATATATATATATTTATTATTATATATATATGTATATATGTATATATACAGTGGTGTGAAAAGTGTTGGCCCCCTTCCTGATTCCTTATTTTTTTGCATGTTTGTCACACTTTAATGTTTCAGATCATCAAACAAATTGTAATATTAAACAAAGATATTGCAAGTAAATACAAAATGCATTTTTTTAAATGATGATTTCATTTATTAAGGGTAAAAACTGTCCAAACCTACCTGGCCCTATTTGAAAAATTAATTGCCCCCTCCTGTTTAATCATGAAAGAACTGCAATTAACCACATTATTTTTAGAAAGCTGAGTTAAATTTCACTAGCCAAACCCAAGCCTGATTATTTCCAGACCTGTTGAATCAAGAAATCACGTAAATAGAACCTGTCTGACAAAGTGAAGCATTCTTAAATAGCAACACATTATGCCGCGATGTAAAGAAATTCAAGAACAGATGAAAAACAAATTAGTTGACATGTATCAGTCTGGAAAGGTTTATAAAGCCATTTCTAAGGCTTTGGGTCTCCAGCGAACCATGGTCAGAGCCATTATCCTCAAATTGAGAAAACTTGGAACAATGGTGAACTTTCCCAGGAGTTGCCAGCCAACCAAAATTACTCCAAGAGCACAACGACTACTCATCCAGGAGGTCATAAAAGAACCCAGAACCACATCTAAAGAACTGCAGGCCTCACTTTCCTCAATTAAGGTCAGTGTTCATGATTTAACAATAAGAAAGAGACTGGGCAAAAACGGCATCCATGGGAGTGTTCCAAGTCAAAAGCCACTGCTGACCAAAAAGAAAACAAAGGCTCGTCTCTCATTTGCCAAAAATATCTTGATTATCCCCAAGACTTTTGAGCAAATATTTCTGTGGACTGATGAGACAAAAGTTGAACTTTTTGGAATGTGTGTGTCCCGTTACATCTGGCGTAAACCAACACAGCATTTCATAAAAAGATCATACCAAGAGTCAAACATGGTGGTGGTTGTGTGATGATCTGGGGCTGCTTTGCAGCTTCAGGACCTGGACGACTTGCCATAATTTATGTAACCATGAATTCTGCACTCTATCAGAAAATCCTGAAGGAGAATGTCCAGCCATCAGTTTGTGACCTCAAGCTCAAGCGCACTTGGGTTATGTAGCAGGACAATGATCCCAAACTAAATTAAGGTTTTGGAGTGGCCAAATCAAAGTCCGGACTTAAATCCAATTAAAAAAAATATACAATAAAAAATAAAAAAAATCCGAATTGAGATGCTTAACAGTCCATTCATGCTCGAAAATCCTCCAATGTGGCTGAGTTAAAACAATTGTGCAAAGAAGAGTGGGCCAAAGTTCCTCCACAGTGATGTGAAAGACTCATTGCCATTTATCGCAAAATTTTGATTGCAGTTGTTGCTGCAAAGGGTAGCACAACCTGTTATTTGATTTAGGGGGCAATTACTTTTTCACGTATGGCCAGGCAGGTTTGGACAGCTTTTTTCCTTAATAAAATAAATAAATCATTTAAAAACTGAATTTTTTATTTACTTGCATTATCTTTTGTGTAATATTAAAATTTGTTTGATTATCTGAATCTTTTAAGTGTGACAAATTTGCAAAAAATAAAAAAAACAGGAAGGGGCCAACACTTTTCACACCACTGTTATGTAATATCTATATATATATATATATATATCTATATATATATTGGTAGTAAATATATTTGGAATATATATTTTGATAGATTTCAGCAAATATGATTACTTTTAATAAATTAGCAGTGGTTCCTCTACAGTACATGAATAAATGGTTCTGGATTACAATGCATGTGTTATCTATTGTGAGCTCCTGTGAACACATCAGGGGTTCTAACCTTTGTCTTATGAGAAGCAGGATGTGGGATTTCCTACAAAAATCAATGGCTGCTCATAAACACTCAGCAGCACCTGTGCGGAAGAGTATGAGAATAGATACATTGTATTTTTTTAAAATTATTGGTGACATGGAAATATAAAAACGATGACTGGCATTAAAAAGTTTCCAAATCACCATTAAAAAAAGTACATTTGTGTCATTGATCTTTTGTACAGACGTGTCAGGATCACTTCAGTGAGAGATCAAATGATGGCAAGACAAAGCAAACTGCAGCTGAAAGGACTGAGATTCCAGATTCAAAATAACTCATTCACACTCATGAGAAACACATAGGCCTGGTGCAATGTGATGGATCCAGTCTTATTACTTAGCTTGACTTTACAAAATAAATAAAGAAATTAGTAGTTTTGCTAGTTAAAAAACATGCTTTGACATTTGGCAAGACAGCACAGATGTATCGGTTTTGTGACTTTGCTGCTGAAATTTGAGTTAAGCAGTAAATTATTTTTTATATTAGCCATAAAAATAACTTTAGTGTGATATTTGCAATATGATGAGGAAAAATGTGTAACATTTATTATACAAATGTATAATGTTTATATAACTTGTTTATTTTGGTCTACTATTAAGTGTCAGAGCTATAGAAGGCTGAAATACTTGCATGCTAAAAAGCACCATTAATTTTTTTTTCTATAATCATTGTCAGATCCCTGTCAGAGTCAAAAGCTCAAAGACCTCAATTAATAAAAATAAATAAAAGGCCTTTAGATGTTGAATAAGTAGCAAGACTTGGCCACTAGAGAAAAAAGCCTTGGAGTAATAAGACTTGGCTATGATGAGGTGCTAAGTGACTATTTGTAATCAGTCTCTGAAGATCTGACTGAGGAATTCAAGCAGTTCTAAGGAGTTTCTAATGTTCCAAGAGATTTAATAACTAGACAAACACTTTATGTCCTTGTTGTGCTGTTTTTATGTGAGACCAATGTGGTAGTCAGTGTGGACACAACCCATTAGAAAGTAGAAACTATTCTGAATCATTGTTAATTTTGTAAATTAAAGAAATACTTCATCCAAAAAATTAAAATGATTTTCTAAGAAACATAAATATTTTAAAGAATTTTTTTTTGTCTGCACAGTGAAAGTCAGTGGGGTCCAAGAACGTCATACGGGTTCTCAGAACTGATCTCAGAATTGTCATGTTTGGGTGAATTATCCCTTCAAGACTTTTTTGCATTCCTTGTCCCATGATAAACCACATCTGGAGTAGTTGGAATTAAATCAAATGAGACCATAATTTTGATCTCAATGCTTAACCCAGCAAGGTTTTTTAGTAAAACCCCAAATACTTGTCTCTTTACTTTCATTATCCTCCAAGGGACCGTTTGTAAGCCACTGAATCTACATCACCATTTTATAATACCATGATTAAACTTGCAGAGAACATCTAATCCTGCAATGCAAGGGAAGGACGCTTGGTTGTTTGCCAGCCTCTGCAGAACAGACCTTGCAGCATTTTCTGCTGTAATAACCGAAACTGTATATTACCCTGAAATCAAGAACAAACTGCTGGTAA
This sequence comes from Sinocyclocheilus anophthalmus, assembly GCA_018155175.1. Lineage (NCBI taxonomy): Eukaryota > Metazoa > Chordata > Actinopteri > Cypriniformes > Cyprinidae > Sinocyclocheilus > Sinocyclocheilus anophthalmus. The sequence goes on along the minus strand of JADLZN010004260.1, from coordinate 71,834 downwards.
TAGCCTAGCCCAAAACATTACAATTCTCTCTAGTAGCCTACAACTTGTGCAGACTGTAAATATTATCCATACTAGTGGTTACACAACAAACACAAAACATTTTTATATCTTATCACAATGTGATATTTTGGTTGCAACTAGGTCAGGATGCAATGAGTTTTAAAATGTTTTACAAATGCAGTTCCACAAAGCCATTTGCATCGCAGCCTTTATTTTGGTGCGTCAATCTATTAAATTACTTATATTTATCTATTTACTCTATTATTTTACTTATATACAACCTTCTATTATGGATTATGGTTTCATAAAGTTTTTAAAAACCACACTTATTTTTTTTTTAAATAATGTAAATGTTGCGAAAATAGCCTTCAACCATGTTTTCTTTAAGCAGTCAATTCAGTCAGCTAGATCAAACTGCAACTTTTGGGAGACTTACAGTTATGTTTGTTTTAGAAGAAAAACCATTAGTAAAAAATATCAGTAACAAAGCAATATGTGAACTCTTGCGTAACATCTGCTCCTTATATTCGAATCGAATACTCTACATATCCATACTTTGCGGTTTCAGTTAATTTGACATTTCGAATTTCGCAGATCTACAACGTTGTGAAAAAGCGCATTTAACGCGAAAAACAGCTGTCGCATTAAATACGTCGGATTTTACGACGTGAAAAAAAGTTTTTCAAGGCAGTTGTGTTAGTTGCGGCAGCTGCATAATCTTGACAAACGAACGTATTGAGTGATTTATCGGAAGTGCAAGTCATAACCAACCCTATTTCGCCATATTAGCACTGTTATTAGCACATAACAGCAGGGAGACAAATGTGCTTCCACACAAAGATGGACACAAGGACAGCTGGACATACGGTGTCTACCGTTCCTCGGCCCCACGGTTTGATCCACCACGTGCCGATAGCGCGGCGGACCCTCGTGAGCCATTTCCTTCACATGTTACTAACGGTCTTCCACCGACACGACTGGCCTTTTGAAGTCCCTTTTAAGAGCACAATTATTCCCCCCTTCCAGACAGTACACTCACTTCTCACCTTTTTAATAAGCCATTCATAGACAAGTGTTTGCCTCTTTCACTCGCTCTCTCGTTCTTATTTTCCTAGAAGCCTAAGTGCTCCCATAAATCCCCCATCACTTGACTGCACACGGACGCCCCCCTCATCAGGTTGATTCTCCTGCTATTTTGAGTCACTGTGAAGGGGCCTCCACACTTTGATTTTCAATGAGTCAGGTGTGACTGAATATAAAAGAAGCCATTAGAGGGATCGAGACTTAAGAGGCTCGAAAGTCCCAAGGCTGCATTTTAGAGTTCACTAGTGAACTCGCCTCATCGTGTTCTTCTATTTACAGTTCTTCTATTAACAGAGAATGACAGCGGATCTGGGAATTATGTCATTAATACTATTATCCCGTCTGCTTTGATATGCAACTAGGCTACATCTGGTTCCATTTAGGCGTATCGGATTGTGATGGTGATGCTGTAGGCCTAGGGGTGGGTTTGAGAAAGCATGCGGTTCTGAAGGCGAAATGCAACTACAAATACAGAGAAATGTAATTCAAGTTATTACATGCCATATTCATCATCATCATCATATAGTTCACACATGGCAAACTGTCCACGTGTACCTGAAAACACACACACACACACAACACACACACACAATGTATTGCATATATATTGCACGTAATTTCTGTTATTTATGCTTTTAAATGCATTTTTACACATAAGACATATTGCATTTTTCATTCCTCATCTTGTAGCCTAATACAGCATGAAAATCTCAGGATAAATTTGAACTATGTAACTAGATACAATTTTACTTTCCGAATAATATTTTATTAACTGAATATAATTGGTTGTATAGCCTACTTTTGACTTGTATAGCTTGAGAACTTTTCGAAGGAATATTGGTCAACAGCTCCATCTAGCTGAGACAACACTGTGGTGTAGGGCCCAGAGCAGAGGTGGGATGCGGAGGGATTATTCGAGCTCATTTCTTGGGACAGAAAAAGATTAACAGCTGAATGTCTTAAAATTAATGCGCAGCAATATAAACAGCTTTCCACCACAGAGTTCTAAACCTATAAAACCGCTACTGGTATGTAGCGCCATGGCAGGCACTTCAGTGTTTAATGGTCTATTTGGTTAAATTAGATGGTATTCTCTTAGGACAAAGTGAGAAAGGGACATTTTAAAGGGGTCATCCCACAGGGTACAAGTGGTGACATTACCCAGAATTCAGTTGGCATGACATCTAAGAACATTCTAATGCTGTGTGCTCAGAGTGAGATGGACTATTGTCTCTGGATCGGCCTTCAGGCGCTGACAGTTGTTCTTCTTGCCAAAATGGCATCTAAAAGCATTGACAGCAGCCTTCTTCATCAAAGCAGCAATTTTATGAAATTACCAACAGGAAATGGAACTCACATGCCGGCCTGTATTGTTTTGTGTTTTCTCAACTGTAAAATGGAAAATCTTCCATTTGTACAGCATTACTTTTACAGCTCCAGGAAATGATTTCAAATCGTTTTATAACCCTTTAAAAATGAGGTGCAACTACAAATGATCAATACTGGTAAGAATCCTACAGCACTGTTAAAACAATGCCATTACATTAGCTTTATCAAATTGGTAACACCTTACAATAACGCCTCATTTGTTAACATTACTTGATGCATTAGCTAACATTAGGCTACCTAACAATGAGCAATATCTTTTTACAGCACTTATTAATCTTTGTTAATATTAGTTGATACAAATACAATTGTTAATTGTGCATTAATAACTTCTGATTGTAAAAATGCATTAGTAGATTTGAAACATAAGAAATATTAAGAACTAATTTAGTTAGCTGATGTTAAAACATGAAATCTTATTTTAAAGTGTTACCACAGAACTGTTAGTCATGAGGTCTAAGGGCTAGTTTGCATTCATAGCGAGTTTGTTGATGATGCACAAGAAGCTTGAGCGTCAAGGTACAGTGATCCAGCAGATTATAAAATTAAATATAATAACAATAAAAATTAAATGCAGAATCACCATTAGCCATGAAATTGAAGCCAGGGCTGAGCTCTTCCTGCCTCTGGGAAGCTGTATTTTAAGCTGTATACACATTTGTAGAATACAAATTAAGAATCAATAGCAGGGAAGCATTTTGGTGCACAAAATGTTCTTACATCAGCCTAAAACAATTCGTAATATTTCTACATCATTTAAACTATGCTACAGTGACATAACTTCTCTGAACTTACTCCTAATCCCTATAATATTTAGATTTTATATATATTTTTTTGCTTTATTGAAGACAAATAAGAATTAATTCACAAGTTTAATAACTAGGCAAAAATACTTGGCAAACAACAAATACATTCGAAACATAACTCAATTGACTATGAACTGATCATGAAATAAGACACTTATAAGAGCACAATATCATGGAAATTCAACAGGGGAGTCTGATATTTTTGCATTCAAAATCTTCACTTTAGAAACTTAAATTGAGGGTATCAGATATTTGTTGAATATTTTCTGATGCAATTGGGGCTATATGATCTATGACAAATGTGTTTTGTATATTATGAACTTGTTAAATAATGGCACTCTGCAAGCAATTGTAACTGATAAGAAAACACAAATACGGCACACAATAGTGTTATTTCTAGGTAATGGGCACTCAATACTTCATTCAAAACTCTGGTATATTTTCCTCCTTACAAACAAGTTTATATCTTACGTGTCCCTTGAATTGCATTCAAAAGCTACAAAACTGTCCTAAACCAGGTAACGAGCTAGGCTTTAGTGCCTATTAATGGATAAAATAACATCTACACCATGCTCTACAAGGGAATAGCATGTTTTCAAGTGCTACTATATATTTCTTAACGCTTACAAAGCCTAAAGTGGGGTAGTGTGTTTATGCTTACACGTAGTACATGTACACTAAATGTTTAACAAACTACCATCTCATCCTTTCCAAACCTTGTGTTGTAAAAACCACAACTACACTGAAGTGCTAGGGCTAACTCACCCCTCACTGTGTCACTGGAGTCTTTAGTACACTACTAACTGCAGTAATTGTTTTTAACATGCGGTGACTTCATTACTATTACAGACTACATATTTAGGATGTGCAGGCAAATTGAACTCTAAAACTAAAATGTTTCAGTGCAGAAACTTGGTTGGACCAAGCATAATGCAAAAGAAATGTAGTGCAGTTTGAAATGTTATGGCCTCCAAAACATTAACATGGGCCTTAAAAATAAGCAGAGGCACATGGACACAACCCATCAGCTGTCCTAGAAATGGCAGGTAAATGCTGGCATCAAAGACCGACGACTGACTGAGAAAAGTGCATTAGGCACATGGGCATTTTGTCAAAGCACCTACCCTGAAAAAGTGGAGAATTCAACAGTACAGAAAAAGGTCACAATGTCCTAGAACAAACACTGAGACACTTCACTTTTCACAGCATGCAGATACTACAGGTGGCTGCAATTTTGTAAAGTCCACATACTACAACTGAAAAAGAAAACACAGTTGTAAAAGGTGCATTGTAATGGACTGCTATGCAGGCAAACATACATCGTGCTGTTTTTGCATTCTACCCCAATGCAAACTGATTACCTCACAACAGGATCAAATACTGATTATATCTTTTTTGACAATGAACAAAAATTTTCAAAGGAGATTTCAGAAAATCATTGACTGTAGATTGTGTTTCTTTGTCTGGCATTGTGTGAGCTAGGAGATTGTGCACACATCAATCGTTTTCCTCTTCTCGTAAATTACTCAAGTTCACTATACTTTTCCAAAATATCAGGGGAAAGCCAATGGCGATTTCAATTGCAATGCTTCACTACATGTGTCATTCCGATTGATGGATTCTGGACTTTAGTTCTCAGATAAAATCCTTTGATCACTGTTTTTTGGCAGTTCATGAACAACTGCAATACTGGCTCCTTCACTTGGCCTCGGTTGGCATTTTGCACATTACAAGTATCTGCTTCAAAGCCTTTTGCACATCTTCATCCATCTGGCCCTAAAAAGAAAGGTTTGAGAGTTTAAAAGTGCAATTCTGAAATAAGAGAAAAAACAAATAATTTACAAGTTAACAGTATATGGATGGGAGAAAACTCAAATGAATAAATTGAACAAAAAAAATAAAGAGGGAGAATTTTAAATGTCGATATGTGCACACTATAATATGAACTGATTGGAAATAAATACAGACCTGGACAGCATAAAGAAGGTGCATCCGGTAGACTGAGACAATTTCATGGTGACGTTTCTTTGATTCCTATTGTGAAAAGAAAGCAACTACTTTGAATATGTTTGGAAAGCTATTTTGAATGTATGTATGGGGCATCGGTCATGCACATCCAATCCACTTTTTTATCGTCTGTTTTATGTACACTATCGTTCAGAATTTTGGGGTTAGTAACATTCTTTTAAAAGAAATTAATACTTTTATTCAGCAAGCATGTATTAAAATGGTCAAAAGTAACAGTGATTACATGCGCAAATGTGCAGAACGTTTTCGGGTATTAACCCTTCCTCAGTGCCATGTGCTACCAAGCAACACTGCGCTCATAAAACAGGTCTTACCGTATCCCCTAATGTCACCGAAGATAAAAAAACAACATATCATATATACAGTTGGTATGGAAAGTATTCAGACCCCTTACATTTTTCACTCTTTGTTATTTGCAGCCATTTGCTAAAATCATTTAAAGTTATTTTTTTTCCTCATTAATGTACACACAGCACCCCATATTGACAGAAAAACACAGAATTGTTGACATTTTTGCAGATTTATTAAAAAAGAAAAACTGAAATATCACATGGTCCTAAGTATTCAGACCCTTTGCTGTGACTCTCATATATTTAACTCAGGTGCTGTCCATTCTTCTGATCATCCTTGAGATGGTTTTACACCTTCATTTGAGTCTAGCTGTGTTTGATTATTCTGATTGGACTTGATTAGGAAAGCCATACACCTGTCTATAGAAGACCTTACAGCTCACAGTGCATGTCAGAGCAAATGAGAATCATGAGGTCAAAGGAACTGCCTGAAGAGCTCAGAGACAGAATTGTGGCAAGGCACAGATCTGGCCAAGGTTACAAAAAAAATTTCTGCTGCACTTAAGGTTCCTAAGAGCACAGTGGCCTCCATTCCTTAAATGGAAGACGTTTGGGACGACCAGAACCATTCCTAGAGCTGGCCGTCTGGCCAAAATGAGCTATCGGGGGAGAAGAGCTTTGGTGAGAGAGGTAAAGAAGAATCCAAAGATCACTGTGGCTGTGCTCCAGAGATGCAGTTGGGAGATGGGAGTAAGTTGTAGAAAGTCAACCATCACTGCAGCCTTCCACCAGTCGGGGCTTTATGGCAGAGTGGCCCGACGGAAGCCTCTCCTTAATGCAAGACACATGAAAAAACACCTGAAGGACTCCAAGATGGTGAGAAATAAGATTCTCTGGTCGGATGAGGCCAAGATAGAACTTTTTGGTCTTAATTCTAAGCGGTATGTGTGGAGAAAACCAGGCAATGCTCATCACCTGTCCATAGTCCCAACAGTGAAGCATGGTGGTGCAGCATCATGCTGTGGGGGTGTTTTTCAGCTGCAGGGATAGGACGACTGGTTGCAATCGAGGGAAGATGAATGCGGCCAAGTACAGGGATATCCTGGATGAAAACTTTCTCCAGAGTGCTCAGGACCTCAGACTTTGCCGAAGGTTTACCTTCCAACAAGACTATGACCCTAAGCACACAGCTAAAATAGGTGTGGCTTCACAACAACTCTGTGGCTGTTTTTGAATGGCCCAGCCAGAGCCCGGACTTAAACCCAATTGAGCATCTCTGGAGAGACCTAAAATGGCTGTCCACCCAATATATAGATATACAGTGGGTACGGAAAGTCTTCAGACCCCCTTAAATTTTTCACTCTTTGTTATAATTGCAGCCATTTGCTAAAATCATTTAAGTTACTTTTTTTTCCTCATTAATGTACACACGACACCCCATATTGACAGAAAAACACAAAATCGTTGACATTTTTGCAGATTTATTAAAAAAAAACTGAACTATCACATGGTCCTAGTTATTCAGACCCTTTGCTCAGTATTTAGTAGAAGCACCCTTTTGATCTTTTTGGGAAAGATGCAACAAGTTTTCACACCTGGATTTGGGGATCCTCTGCCATTTCAGATCCTCTCCAGTTCTGTCAGGGTGGATGGTAAACGTTGGTGGACAGCCATTTTTAGGTCTCCAGAGATGCTCAATTGGGTTTAGTCAGGGCTCTGGCGGGCCTTCAGACAGTCACAGAGTTGTTGTGAAGCCACTCCTTTCGTTATTTTAGCTGTGTGCTTAGGGTGATTGTCTTGTTGGAAGGTAAACCTTCGCCCAGTCTGAGGTCCTGAGCACTCTGGAGAAGGTTTCTGTCCAGGATATCCCTGTACTTGGCCAAATTCATCTTTCCCTCGATTGCAACCAATCCTCCTGTCCCTGCAGCTGAAAAACACCCCCACAGCATGATGCTCCCACCACCATGCTTCCTGTTTGGGACTGTAATTGGACCAGGGATGATCAGTGCCTGGGGTTTTGTTTTTTTTCGTCACCCTCCTCTCCATACATACTGCTTAGAATTAAGGCCAAAAGTTCTATCTTGGTCTCATCAAACCAGAGAATTCTTATTCTTTCTCACCATCTTGGAGTCCTTCAGGTGTTTTTTTAGCAAACTCCATGCTGGCTTTCGTGTGTCTTGCACTGAGGAGATGCTTCCGTCGGGCCACTCTGCCATAAAGCCCCGACTGGTGGAGGGTTGCAGTGATGGTTGACTTTCTACAGCTTTCTCCCCTCTCCCGACTGCATCTCTGGAGCTCAGCCACAGTGATTTTTGGGTTCTTCTTTACCTCTCTCATCCCGCTCTTCTCCCCCGATAGCTGTTTGGCCGGACGGCCAGCTCTAGGAAGGGTTCTGGTCGTTCCAAACGTCTTCCATTTAGGGATTATGGAGGCCACTGTGCTCTTAGGAACCTTAGGTGCAGCAGAATTTTTTTTGTAACCTTGGCCAGATCTGTCCCTTGCCACAATTCTGTCTCTGAGCTCTTCAGGCATTTCCTTTGACCTCATGATTCTCATTTGTTCTGACATGCACTGTGAGTTGTAAGGTCTTATATAGACAGGTGTGTGGCTTCCCTAATCAAGTCCAATCAGTATAATCAAAAACAGCTGGACTCAAATGAAGGTGTAGAAACATCTCAAGGATGATCAGAAGAAATGATCACCTGAGTTAAATATAATGAGTGTCACAGCAAAGGGTCTGAATTCTTAGGACCATGTGATATTTCAGTTTCTTTTTTAATAAATCTGCAAAAATGTCAACAATTCGGTGTTTTTCTCTGTCAATATGGGGTGCTGTGTGTACATTAATGAGAGAAAAAAAATAACTTAAATGATTTCAGCAAATGGCTGCAAAACAAAGAGTGAAAAATTTAAGGGAGACTGAATACTTTCCGTACCCACTGTATATACCGCCACAAATAGAGTGCGTGGAAAAGTTCATTTATTTATTTCAGTAATTCAACTCAATTTGTGAACTTGTGTATTAAATAAATTCAATGAACACAGACTGAATTAGTTTAAGTCTTTGGTTCTTTTAATTTATGATTTTGGCTCACATTTAATAAAAACCCACTAATTCACTATCTCAACTAATTTGAATATGGTGACATGCCAATCAGCTATCAACTCAAAACACCTGCAAAGGTTTCCTGAGGCTTCAAAATGGTCTCTCATTTTGGTTCACTAGGCTACACAATCATGGGAAGACTGCTGATCTGACAGTTGTCCAGAAGACAATCATTGACATCCTTCACAAGGAGGGTAAGCAACAAATATTCATTGCCAAAGAAGCTGTCTGTTTACAGAGTGCTGTATCCAAGCGTGTTAACAGAAATTTGAGTGGAAGGAAAAAGTTTGGAAGAAAAAGATGCACAACCAACTTAGAGAGCCGCAGCCTTATGAGGGTTGTCAAGCGAAATCGATTCAAGAATTTGATTGAACTTCACAAGGAATGGATTGAGGCTGGTGTCAAGGCATCAAGAGCCACTACACACAGTTGTGTCAAGGAATTTGGCTACAGTTGTGTATTCCTCTTGTTAAGCCACTCCTGAACCACAGACTATGTCAGAGGCGTCTTACCTGGGCTAGGAGAAGAAGAACTGGACTGTTGCCCAGTGATCCAAAGCCCTCTTTTCAGATGAGAGAAAGTTTTGTATTTAATTTGGAAACCAAGGTCCTAGAGTCTGGATGAAGGGTGGAGACGCTCATAGCCCAAGTTGCTTGAAGTCAGTGTTAAGTTTCCACAGTCTGTGATGATTTGGGTGCAATGTCATCTGCTGGTGTTGGTCCATTGTGTTTTTTGAAATCCAACGTCACTGCACCAGTTTACCAATATATTTTGGAGCACTTCATGCTTCCTTGAAGCTTTTTGAAGATGCTGATTTCATATTCCAGAAGGATTTGGCACCTGTCCACACTGCCAAAAACACCAAAAGTTTTTTAAATGACCATGGTGTTGGTGTGCTGTCCAGCAAACTCACCAGACCTGACCCCATAGAGAATCTATGGGGTATTGTCATGAGGAAAATGAAAAACAAGAGACCAAAAAATGCAGATGAAGCTGAAGGCCACTGTAAAGAAACCTGGGCTTCCATACCACCTCAGTGCCACAAACTGATCACCTCCATGCCACACATTATTGAGGCAGTAATTAAAGCAAAAGAGCCCCTACCAAGTATTGAGTACATGTACAGTAAGTGAACATACTTTCCAGAAGGCCAACATTCACTAAAAATGTTTTTTTTATTGGTCTTAGGAAGTATTCTAATTTGTTGAAATAGTGAATTGGTGGTTTTTGTTAAATGTGAGCCAAAATCATCACAATTCAAAGAACCAAAGATTTAAACTACTTCAGTCTTTGTGCATTGAATTGATTTAATACACGAATTTCACAATTTGAGTTAAATTACTGAAAAAAATGAACTATTCCACGACATTCTAATTTATTGAGACGCACCTGTATATGTGTACTCTTATATATAATATATATATCTCGCTCAATGCAAGATAAATATCAGTCATACCAAAAGGTGTACCCTCTTGTATAAGTGAAGATTTATCTTTTAATTGTTTTTTATAATAATTTAAGGATATATTTGGGGGACCCGAACGAGTATTTTGGTATGATGTCTATTTATTGTATATAAAAACTAATGTTAATGAGTTATGCGATTGTATTATTGGTATATATTTGTATGTATATTTTGTTTGTGTAGTTATATATGGATTATTTTGGATGATTTACAAATGTATTTGCTGTATTTGGTAATATGTTTTGAGATATTAGGGGTGTTCCGGTAAACGATAATGGTACCGACGTTTCACGGGGCAAATTCCAAATGGAAGTGATCATCCCTATTCCTTTGGAGTGGGGACTTTGGAGTGAGCAGGGCACGTGAGTGCCATTATGTAGTCGTTTGGAATGCATTTGGCAAAGTGAGCGACGTAATTTCCTCATTATCTTCTGCTGGCATGTTCCCGTGACAATGCAGGACGGTGTCCGTCAGCAGATGTCGCTGTTTTACTGTCATAAATGTAATTTTATTGTTGTTAGCATAACTGCTGCAAATAAACATACATTTTATATTTTTTAAAGTTTTAAAAATATGCTATATAATATATATAAAACTTTTGAAAATATAAAATGTATTTTTTTTTATGCCGGTGTCCATCAGCGAATCTGCTGATGGACACCGTGCTGTGTTGTCACGGGAACATCTCAGCTGAAGATAATGAGAAAATTACATCGCTCCCTTTGCCAAGTGCATTCCAAACGACTACATAATGGCATGCACGTGCCCTGCTCACTCCAAAGTCCCCACTCCAAGGGGATAGGGATGATCACTTCCATTTGGAATTTGCCCCGTGAACCGTTTGATACCGATACTCGTACCGGCACACCCCTAATATATATATGATACCCGAAAACGTTCTGCACCTTTGCACCTTTTTGCACATATTTTTGTGACCTCTGAGCAATAAATGTAATAAGCCTTTTTCACTATAAAGAAACAGAAAATTAAATGCCTTGCTAATTTACGACAGAACAAGGTTTGTAACATACAGCAAGTTGATACTGCAGTTGTTTGATCTGCTGTTGGAGCAAGTCCACCTGCTGGCTTTGCTGTCTCTTAGGGGTGCTAGTGGTGTACGACAGCTGTGAAAGGCTGTTCAGAGCATCCTTTAACTTCATAACTTCCTTTGAGAGCTCATCAATCTGTAGATAATAAACAAGCATGACACGTTAGTTGTTAACATGACACACCAGCATCATTTAGACAGGAATATGAGTGGGAGAATCAAAATCACCTTTTTATTCTTCTCTCGCTCAGATATCACATGGTTTTCCACCTGCTTCTTCAGCTGGACAACAACATCCTGAGCCTCCCTGTACTTGGTATTCAATGCACTGCACTCCTGCTCCCTGCACACTGCCAGCTCCTGTGCTGCTTCTCTCTCATTCCTGGCATCCTTCACCTCCTGCCAAGTGGCGGTAACCTCCAGGGCCATCTCATCCTGTTTCCTGAGAGCATCCATCAGTAGGTGGTTCAAGTGACTTATCTCACCCTCCAGCTTCTCCCTCATCTGCTCATATTCCATTCGGGATAATGAATCATCTGGAGTTACATCCTTCTCAACTGTTAGTCTGTTCTGCAAAGCGTCCACCTGCAAAGTCTTCTGGACGAGCTGCTCTTGAAGAACCTCAACTTCCATCTCCAGGTTCTTGATGGCGTTCCCCAAGGATGCCACAACCTGGGTGTGGTCTGCAATGGCTACAGACGATTGAGCCTGGTTTTCAGCGTCTTGTTTAACCTGGGCTATTTCTTTAAGTGCCGCTTGATGCTTAGCCTCAGTGTCCTTCAATACTTTCTGCACGTCCTTCATCTTGAATGCCAGCTCTTGAATTTTCTGCTCATGCTCCTCCTTGGTGACACAGACCTCGTCTGCCTTGTCCTTAGGCACTGAAGCTTTGGCCTGCAGCTGGTTGCGGGCGGTGCTAAGCTCGCTTTTGGCCTCACTGTACGACTTTGAAAGCTCCAAAAGCCGCCGCTGCAGCCCATCGATAATCTCGCCGAGCTCTGCCTTCATCTCCTCAAAGTCTTTGGCAGCAGCCTCTACCGGCACAGTGCCACGAAGAGCCTCCTGGAGCATCCTGATCTCCTCTTGAGACTCCTTGTACTTCTCGATCAACAGCGCCTTCTCCTGATTGATGTTCTCCACCAAAGTGTTGTAGGTGTTCTTCAGTTCTTCACGTTCTTCCTCAGATAGACGGTCACTTTTGAGCTGAGCCTGAAGATCCCTTATCAAACAAGCATCTCGCTTTTGCTCCTCCTGCAATATGGCCAACTTTCCCTTCAGTTCTTTGACCTCCTGCTCCAAGCAGCTTTTCAAATACTGAAACTTCTGCACCACATTGTCTTCTTGTGTACTCACAGAACCACCCCTCATCTGTAACTCTTGCAAAGTTTCTTGGTATTTTTGGGTATCTACATCAATGCTTTTAGATGCAACTTCAGTTTTTTCAAAGTCAGTTTTGAGTCTGTCCTGAAGTGTGCGGTTCTCCATTCTGGACTCTAGAAGTTTCGCCTGCAGATTCTCCAGCGCGTCCTGTAGCAGGCTTATTTCTTTATCCGCACTCAGCCTGGTGTCCTCCTCCATCTCAGGTTTGATTAAGGAACCGCTGATGTCCAGAACAGACAACTCTGAAAGATCCTCTTTGTCACCAGTATGGATGTGCATGTCACTAGAGAGCTCGAAATCAGCACGGGTGGAGTGGTACGAGGCATTAGATTCAATGCTGTTTGGACGGGAACTATCCAGGCCTTCCTCTCCTTGAGGAGCTGGACGTTTCTGCTCAGTGAGAAAAGATAATGATGAAATGCTTTTTACCTATAAGTGCTGTGAGCAATTTCCACCATCCAAACAAATTTGTAAAAATGTCCAAACAGGTTTTCCAGTCTAGCGCTGTTTACACATGCAGTCCTAACTCAGAACAATGACTGTTTGAATGGCCTGACATGGCAATATTTTCTGACATGACAAATGACAAAAATTTTATTTTAACTGAAAAAATTTACACGTCGTCTGTAAGGTTATTTTGAAAATCACCATTTTACAGTGAGTTACCTTTATTATTTGGGCAAGCTGTTGGTTTTCCAGGGAGAGAGAGGCTATCTTTGCTTGCAGGGCTGCAATCAACGTCGAATCTGTGTTCCCAGAGTGCTCCGTCTGTTTTAAAACAGGAGGACAACAAGAGATATTATACAACACATCCTTTTTATTGGGCATTAGACACCAAAAATTCTGCAAACTGATTACCCATGGTCTGTTACTACACTGAGAGAAGACAAGCAGGCCACCACTAAATTTCCCTGTCATAAGCGGCTGTTTTGAAGAACATCATTACTGAACACAAAACACACTGTCTCTGGCCTTCAATGCTTACTCAAGACTCTGTAAGGTCACATAAAAAAAGACCCAAAGGTTTGCGTCACTAGTTAAAATTCAAACACGATGCGCAAACTTAAACAAAACTCATCCACAATTTTGAGGCCAAGACCGGTGGTGTGGAAGAAAGGTCTGCTTTCGTGTCCCCTTAAGCAAGGTCCTTCACCTGGCCAGGGCCAGTAAAAATGCAGCTGTTAAAATGGGTTCCAGAGTGCAAAAGTGGCTGAAGATCAAAGCAGCTGCCACATGAAGGAATATTAAAGGGCTGTGCGGTTCTCGCCTTGAGCTCAGTCTGCTCCACAATCTGCTTCAGATCTTCAATGGTCTCAAGCAGCATTCTCTTTTCCTCTTGCAATTTTTCGATCTCTTCTTTCAGTACAGCACTTTTCAGCTCCTCCTCCTCGACAAACAGGAAGTGAATAACACCCAGTTAATCATGTCATTAAATAATGAACTAAACATAACAGCAACATGGCTATGGATTAGCTAAAACATTTTTCACCACTGACTGTTTCAAAACCTATGATGCCTACCTAGACTGCATTTTTGGGCCTCAGAGGCATATTTAAATAGTAAGTTTGAATGTTTGGTAGACTTTGGCAGAATTTCTTTTGGTATTTTTACTTATATTTATATTTACATTACATATAACAAGTATTTATTCATTAATGATTGTAATAATAATTTTAGCTTTTTAAAAGCTTTTAAAAAGATAGTATTTGACCTTAATTTAAAAATTCAAAATTTTTAGCTTTTTTATTTTTTGCAGTTACAAACATTTTTGTAACTTGCATTTTTTATTTATTTACGCTATTATTACAATCAATATTATAATAAATTATAATAAATATACTTATTACACTCAATTAATACTTAAGCACATTTTACTAATACTAATACCCCTCAACACTTCTTCACTATTTTACCTTGTAATCGAATCTTTTGGATGAATCGCTTTTGCTGGACAGAGTTTCAGTTGGAGTAAAATATGGTGGTGAGATGATACCAGCCAACTGAAAAGCAAGACAAAGGAAAGCTTTGAAGTGAGGCTAAGCTTAAAGACAGTATGGACACAAAAAAATGGTTAATTATCAGCTGTACATTCAGAAGTCATCAAATAAATAATAGCATCTAAGTCTTTTAGAAAGTGCAGAGATCACAGATTCAGCACTATGTGCCTTTACCTGGATTGGGCTAATAGGAGGAGGAGGTGCTTTTCTCTTTTTGGGGGTGGAGCTTCTGTCCTCATTTAACTTTTGACCATGCTGAAATTGTGTGCGTGATAAGGAGATTGGCAAAAAGAGGGAGGAAGACGAAGTAAAGTGTTTAAGTGGTTAGTGAAATCAACACTGTATACTTAGTTTGGAAAAAGAAAACAATTATCACTACAGCGTGAGGCAAACACCAGTGCACATTTCTAACAGTGCATTGTGGGAATGTTTGTCAAATGTGAGAAAGGAATATTCAATCAAAAATCCTGGCTTGAGGTTGACACTACTGTTACTAGTGAACTAAGCATTCAGTGAAAATGTGAATTTTAAGCACCTACGGAGAACCATTGCAGGTTCTGTCAATCAGAAAATGAGGAAAACTGTCTGAGTGGAAAAAATTAATGAAATGAAAATGAGCTTGCTTACCTGAGGGGTTCTTGCTGAACTCTTATCTGTTCAAACAAAGTTACATGGAGTGGGTGTTATGATGGGAAAAACGAAAATGGCCTGGTGCTAACATTAGTCATGCTGTCTTAATCTTTCCTTGTTTCATTATTTCACAAACACATAGGAGAAATTCTGCAAAAAAATGTATTAACTCACTCCCTGGACATGTGAAGCAAGAGGCATTTTTAAAAATGCCACTAGATGGCAATGTTGAGCCAAAAAGCTCTGTGCAACATGAGGCCACAGAAAGGAAAACATTCAGGATGACAATCCACAAACAAATAATATCAACATGTTTATTTTATTTAATACCACTGGGAGAAAAAAAAATGATGTTGCAGAACGCAGGCCTTCCTCAGTGTAACCCAGTGAATATTTACATTGAATTACAACAGACTTCGGAGGATCGCAGTTGCTCTGATGTGATATTCAGTACAACAGCACCAGCTTGTGCAAAATTGGTGAAACCATAGATCTCAAAATAGTATGTGAAGAAATGTTACTGTTATTGTTGGTCAGTTTCGAGTGGAGTGTCATTTTGTTATTAAAGAAGTGCAACACATTATACATAGTGTCCATGCTACACAAAACAACATGCTAGTAATAGTAATAGCATCAGCAATAACAGCAATAATGTGGAATTACAAGCAGCTCCACAAAACAATGACCAATGATATTACAAATCATAATTTGGAATGTGAGCTTTACAACAAAATTGTGTTAATTGGCATCACTTTGGCATTCACATGAGTTTACCTGACTCAGACTGGTGTCTGTAAAGGGTCATGTTGAGAACAGTTTGGACATCGCTGCTACCTGACAGCTTGGCGTAATAGAGCACATCGTGGCCCAATGAGTCCACCATTTGCAGGTCAGCTCCCCTCTGCACGAGCAGCTCGACAGCGGCCGGACAGCTGCCCTCACTGGCCAACATCACTGCAGTTCTGCACGGATAACAGCACGTCATATACACTAATATGTTCAAAAGTTTTCGACAGCAACCTTGAACTATTAGTGTATATGTTCAAAAGTTTCTGACAGCAAACTTTTGAAACTACACTATAGTCAAAAGTTTGTGCCAGAAATAGACTTTTATTCCAGCACTGGAGCATTATGTTATGCAACTATTTTTTTCAAACTTTCTGAAAAAACATACACCATGGTTTCCACAAAAGTAAATAAATAAATTAATTAAAAAAACAAAAAGCACCAAATCAGCATATTGGAATAATTTCTGAAGGATCATATGACACCAACGACGTGGCTAGGTAAGCGGTTGAGAAATCCCAGCGTGGGGCATGTCGACCACGAAAACTATTGAAAATATATTAGAATAGAAAGTTTTTTTTAAATTGTAATAATATTCCACAATATGGTAAGCATAAAATACTTATTCCAAAAAACATTCAAAAATGACAGAGCTATTGAATGTTAGTAGAACCAATATCTGCCTGAAGAAGGAATTACGATACTAGTATGCTGCAGTTTGGTCACACTGTTCGCATCCCAATTTAGTTTATTCAGCTCACTTGACACTTTATGATAAAGAGAGGTAAGGTAAGTTGAAGCCTCAAACAGTTTTGTATTGTCAGCAGCCAGGATGATATATGTTTAGGACCAGAAAAACAAACAAAGGTACCATACCTGCCATTTTTGTCTCTAGCGTTGATGTTAGCACCCCAGTCCAATAAACTCTGGCAGACCTCTGCGTGAGCTTGCCTAGCTGACAAAAGCAGGGGCGTGAAGCCATCCTAAATGAAACAAGCTTTGAGTCAACATAATTTTTCTACAAATACCATCTTTTGCATGTTAAGAGGCTACATTATAGTAATAGACAATACATTAGACAAAACCGGCATCAAACAGCGAGACATTTATCATCAAAATGTATTACATATATCAACAGAAGTATAATCTGATGCATTCAATTCTACATGACAGTAATGTACATAGGTGAACTTTTCACCCCCTTTCATTTCCAAATTTCATTTTCAATACTCTGACTGAGAACGGAAGAGCTCGATGCTCCCTGCTGGTGACCCCAAAGGTCACAGGGTTTCTACCAATAATTCCAGAATAAGAGAAACTGACACCTCATCAAAAGCACATTTAGGGTGACAGGGCTGAATTTGATCTGCAACCTGAAAACTACACCATGATTCTGTACAGCACTGCACGAATGCATAGGTTTTCTCAGTTAAAACTACTACAACAACAACAACAAAAGAGGCTGTGCATGCAAAACATTGTGAGCTATAAGATAATGTTTTAAATTCTGCTGACGTTAAGCTATATCTGAATAATTTATAAAGAAAAACAAGAGTATATTTATTTTTCTTCAGAAAGCAAGAGGTGCATATCTACTTTCTATTTAAGCACACAACATGGTGAGGTTTTTCCCCGGAATGTGTGAGGAAACTGACACCGTTTTGGTGCTAATTTATGGTACAGACACAACCATTACTTCATAAGCCCTTTAAAATACACCAAAAAGATTTAAAGTCCTCTTTAGAGTCTTTTCATTTAGTATCGTAACTGGCAAATGCTTAGTCATTGCAGTCCAGGGGATGGTTTAAGCTCGTATTGCGTTAAGCAGAGAAATTAAATGATTTAGTACAATCCTATGCGCTGGCTGGTTTATATCCTGGCATGTGTTGAAGAGCCAAGACAAGATTAAATTTAACAAGTTAACATTTAAGACATCTGGAAGGTCAGCACTCAGCCCAACAGGTCAGGGAACGATATAATTAAAATTTAAACTAACAGGAACATTTGTGCACCCAATTTTTGGGTGATAAAACAGAAAATAATTACCTATTTTGTATCTATTACACATCACATATCAGGGTGTTTTTTTTAAGTCACTTTTTTCATTCTAGGAGAGACCTTTAAGTCAATTGACATTTCGTATGCAAACTGTTATGAAAAAATAACTGTTCAACTTTTTTTTCCCACAAGGCCTTCAAGTTGAGAACAAGCATTTCTCTCCATACAGCAAACCACATCAATACCAATTAATTAGTTTATAACTACATCAGCACTGATAAACACAGCACAAGGCTGCTATGGAGAAAGTTTGCTTACATATACCTCAAGGGCATTCACAACCATGCCAATTGTCACAGAGTCACTGTAATAAAACATTAGGATAATTGTATCAGAAATGTTTGTTTACATAATGAGGAATCAAACCCATAAAACCATTTTATAAGGTGTTGTCATGTTATTGTGCTCAAAGAAAATTTGCAAATGTGCTAAATATCAAATTTTTCGAGGCATGATATCTTAAACTGTTGCAATCATAATCATGCAAGTCTTATTTTGACGTAACAAAGTGGTTATATCTAAGTGTGTGAGTTGTTTACTTACATTTTTAAATTAGTATTTCCATTAGCACCATTATATTGTTCATTCAGACTGATTTGTGAACGCGGAACACGCATGAACACAAGAGGCGGGAGTTATCGCCTGAACCAATCACAGCCGAACATAACCAATATAACCAACATATCCATTGATATCATGATGGAGGCTTTGCCTCCTCTCAAGTGACTTTCCCCCATTCATTCTCAATTTCCCCCCACCAAACTCACCGCATGCTTTAGGGGGTCTGTTAAAATTCAATGGGCTCAGGGGAAGCGAGAGAGACTGCTGTAACTTTACCTGCTGATGTGGCTGTTGGACAATGTTTCTTTAGGGGAAAAAACTAGTGATTTATACACTTTTTAATGTTATATTCTGTAATATTTCCATTGTTTTATTTTTGTACTACACATTTTTTTCTCATCCAATATTTTGCACTGCCTCCTCAAAGGAAACGCCCCTGCTTTAGGGGTACAACAGCTTGTCACTGGAGCTTGTCAAAGGGACACTTTTGAACCTTATTTATTAGTATTTTAAGTAGTAAGGGTACTCTAAAATGCACCTTTGAGGGTTAGATAAGGTAGCCTACATCTGTCCCTGCCTCACAAGTTTTTACTTCTAAAGGTACACTTTTGGCACATTTTGTACAAAATGTATATAAACTCACAATGCCACTATTTATTTGCCCTCATGTCATTCCAAACCTGCAAGACTTTATTTATTTTGTGAAACAACGATACAAGTAATGCAATTTTTTACACATTCTGATATATTTGTGGTGCTTTTGTGAGTCAGTAGCCATTCATTGAAACGTCATGAAAAAGAGCCTTCAAACACCCTTTGTGTTCTATGGAAGAAATAATGTCACAATGTGAGTTCGCAATGACATGAGCAACAGTAAACGATGAAAGAATCGTCATTTTTGGGTGAATTATCCCTTTAAAATAATTTTTTTCAGTGTAAATTAAGGTAAAATAAGAGAAAAAGTACCAGGTGTGAGTTTTCTAAATTAGACCCAGTGGCTTTTGCAAAACTTTAGGTGAGTCAATGTTTTACATCCATTTTTCAGCTCAAAGGCAAACTCCTAGATGAGTTTTAATTGTAAAAGGAGCATATCAGTGGACCTGTCCATTGCTAACAGCCTGGTCTTTGAAAATAAGGCCCAGTCTCTTCTGAGCAGGCATCAAAGGACCATTATTTGAGCTTGAGCCCAGAATGCTATTGCGACATTAGTTGGGCAACATTTAATAATTTAGGAGTGAAAGTAGGTATTTCTGTGTGTTCAAAGCAATGGGCTGAGTGGGCGAGAATCGTCAGAAATGTGCCAAGCTTGCCTCAGAGGATGATGACGGTGGATAATCAGTGACCGAAAGCAGAAGCAGCTTCTGATGCACATCTACTCTGACACCCTCTCTCTCTCATTCTCATTTCTGTCAACAGGTTCAGACACGGTTGTCTAAATGAGAGAGCCACAGCTTGAGGGTTCGTTTCCTCCCACACCGACCCTCTGTCTCAAAGTATTTTACAGCTTAAGAAGAGAAAAATGGTTCATTTCATGGGAGCTGCTGACATTATGACAATTGAGATGTGTGAATTAGAGAACAGGTGATAATGTCAAATACAAGACAAAAGCTGTTAATCTAGCAGACAAGCACAGCGGTTAAAGGAATAGTTCACCCAAAAATCAATAAATAAAAATTTTGCTCAACATTTGCTCACCCAGAGGCCATCTAAGATGTAAATGAGTTTGTTTCTTCATCGTAACAGATTTGGAGAAGCTACATCTACCATGTCATGTGGAGTACTTGTGGATTATTGTGATGTTTTTATCAGCTGTTTGGACTTCCATTCTGACGGCACCCATTCACTGCAGAGGATCCACTGGTGAGCAAGTGATATAATGCAAAATTTCTCCCAATTAGTTCTCATGAAGAAACAAACTCATCTAAATCTTGAATGGCCTGACGGTGAGTAAATAACATTTTTTGAGTGAACTATTCCTTTAACCCCTTTACTGTCACCCCCCATTTTTTAAAATAGGCATGAAAGTTGCATATCCAACGTAAATTTGTAATTGATGAACACATTGCGAATACAAAATAGTTGCGTCTCTTTTTAAGAAGACAGTCAGCAGAGTATGCAAAAGGATTTTATAAGTATCCAGAAAGTTATAGAAGTTTAAATTATGTAAAGAAAAACTAACTTACTATTTGATGTATAATAAATGTTTTACATAACAGGTTTTACTCTAAAATTTCTATAAAATTTAAGCCTTCTGTCTAAATAAGTTATGTTATGTTCCAAATTTGAAGTTGATCTGAAAAAAATTTAGGTTTCTGTGAGATTTTATTTAGGGCGTTATACCACAAACAGCCACCGGGTGCCATCCAAACTCCATTGAATTTTTTAAAATGCATTTTTCTGTAACATATGTCGACATTTCTCTGCCAATTTTTTCTAGCACAAAATAACCGCCGCCAAATATGGAATTCTGAGACTAAGACCTTTCCAGTGATATGTTTTTTGTCAAGATTATAAAAAGTTTTGATCGTAAAAGACCGTAATGCATTTTGTAATACGACACTTGACACCGTCCGCTAAAGGGGAGAACATTTAAACATTTAAAAGTACAATTTCCATGGAAACGCAATGTTCGATTACAAAATGGTTTTCACAGGATGAATCTTGGGCTTCTTAGCTTTCAAACGATATATAATTTATGATGATTACTAAAACATTTGATAGAGAAAAAGGACAACAACAAAAAAGAGCGCCAAGCGTCCCACAGGTGACGGAAAATATATCCTGCATTTTGTTCTGCTACCTGCAAAAATGGATTTTAAAAAACTTGACTTTAAAGGAAGTTATGCTTCTGTTGTCTAGATAACAAAGCGGCTCATTATACGGTAAATCATTCACATCAAAAGCCATCATTCGTTACCATACATTTTAGTGAGGATGACTTAATAAAGATTGTTTAGCTGTTGCCTCTTTCTTCCTGCAGTCTCCCCTGACAGAACATAGCTATTTGAAGCATTATTAGCATGAAATATTTCTCTGGAGTTGCATCAGGGTTGTTCATCCATCCCTGCAGTCAGTCTAATCTCTGGGATAAAAGCATTTTGAGTCTTAACAGTAAACACTACTAATAAAGGATAACTGTGAATAATTGTGGATTTATTTCTCAATTAATATAGACACTGAAGGGAAAGATCAGACCATCCAATGATGAATAATTTGTGTATTTCTTATAGATGCCCAGATAGATAAGGCAGATGCATATTAATGAATTCCTGACACTGAGGAGTAAATAAGGTTAGTACGATGGGCAACAGATTTGAGTATTAGTATTGTGATCGTTTCACTTTACAATAAACTTTTTAACAAAACACTGGGATATAAAAAGCCTGGATGTGCCAGACTGCCAATATTTTACGTCTGTTGTCTAAAGTTTTGAAGTATTTCAATTACTTAAAACTGTATGTACTATATATAACTACATCTCTGGGATGATTGTATAACTTAAACATGAATGGCAGATGCTAAGACTAACCATCCACATATTGCTATGCACAATTTGGGACATTGAACAAAAAAAAGGTGGATGTAAACAAAATTAGTACAAAATGTTAAATATATTTACACATTCTTTCAGTCTGATTTTAATATAAGAGATCTGACTAATTTATTTAATGTGTTTAAATATTATATTAAAGATATTGCTTTATAATTTATTACTTAGTAATTTATATGTATAAATATTATAGATGTTATTAACTCTCTGATATCTTGTATAAAAGTCAAACTCTCTCGATATAAATTTTTATGGTAATATAAATGTTTCTTATACCAAAAGATGCCAGATAGATTTTTAGTTTGTTTGAGTTATGAAAACAAATTCCCCTATTACTTATAAATACAGAATACAAATTATTTTTGTAGTACTAGTCAGTGCTCTTGTCATTACCCAGACAGAAGCCATTTAAAAGCAGCACTGTGAGACTCTCAGAGCAATAAAAGAAAACACATTGTAGAAGACAAAGTAAAAGACGAGAGCAGAGCCAAAAAACAACCTCGGACAAGCAATTTCCCTGGAACAGGGACCTAAAGTGTGCCATGGGGATTTTAATCAGTGCAGCCGAACACGGATAGAAACCCACAGAGAACAGAGTCTTTGAGGAGTTGTGTTTCACAATGCACATGTTTGAGGTAGACCACAGGCAGTTCTGAGATGCAGCAAAACACATGCAGAGAAAGACAGGAAAGCCATTATCTCAGCAGTTCAGATAGCATAAGACTCATACATACCGAGTCATTAAGATTGACATGACACTTGTGCTCGCACAGAAGCTGAACTATCACAGTGTCTCCGCTGGCAGCTACAGGAAAAAAAAAAGAGAGAGAACAGATAATCAGAAGCAGTTCTTTATCCCCACAGAGACACAAACAAGTGTTTAACAGCTGGCCAACAAACTCCTTAAAGAGTAATAACACTTCAAACTTTCCCACAGAGACTGAAACCAGGCTCATAGAGTGTGACAGCACTTATTCCAATTATTAGCGCCCCCTAAAAATTATACCATGTTCCATTTCTCAACCAATCAGCCACTATATCATGTGCATCATAAATGCATCCTCCCATCAGCAGAAGGATTTCTCTGCTTTGTAGTCTGTATGAAACCATGTTTTGCTTCTTGTTTTTCCTCTGTAGGATAATGAAATCCTGCCAGCAGATTTTTGACCTCAGGGTGGCTGAAATCTTCTCGCTCTTCGTGGCCTATTCCACCCCAGTTCAATCCCTAACAGCTGGCAAAAGGCTCAATTATAAGAAAACATGCTGTCAGGTTTGTACACCACATTTTTTCTATAGAGTGAAATGGGCTTGCTAGGGAGCAGTTTTCTGAGTCCAAAGAGACTCCACAAATAAAAACTTGCTCTCTACGCCTTGCAATTTGGTGCAAACTGTCTACAATAACATTCTGTGCTCGAAAGTAAAGTGGCAGCGGTGAAGTCGTGGGGTTAATGTTTGGAAGAGCACATTTACGCCAAGCTGCCACTCTGAGCAAACAATCAATCCTCAAAGAGGTCCATTAAACCAAACTAATGAAAGAAAATGAGACATACTGAAGATAAAGCCTGCTGCTTGTCTTTGAACGGCTCCTCTCTGTTTTTATAAGTCGAGAAGTGATAAAGTAAGCAAACTATTCGATAAAACATGAAAATTTTGCACCTCACCTGCGTGATGGAGAGTCGTCCTCCCGAAGCTGTCCGGCGCATCCACCACACACTTAGTCTGTAGAAGGAAGCGCATTAGATTACTTCTTCAAACACATCATCTAAAACCACCATGACATGTTTTACCCAGAAGGGACTGTTAAGACACCAATTACACCTTTCAATCAAAACAGCTACACTTTTCACGGAGTAGATTTTGTTTGGTGCTAGTTAATGATGTGCACTCCTATTAAACAATTAACAGCATGTCAGGCTAGTGTTCATGGATGAACAGGCTCGAGGCATTTATTTGACAAGCATTATCAAAGTAGAGGTGTAATATTAAATCTGACTGTGGTTGCCAAGCAGACCTAAAATTGTGGCTAATGTGGACGTCTCATTAAATGAGATTATGGACACACAGCAATTAAGCATCTAGTCCATACTGCTACTATTGCATAAACAAGATTCTATATGTCCTCTTAAATCCCTCAATAACTTGTCTTGTATGCCCAGATAAACTGCCAAAACGTAATTTAACCAGTATAGAGCCCAATAATTTTTTTGCCATTAGAAATGAATAGCTGATCTATCTATTCAATGGAAAAATTGGCAAAGAAAGCATTTGTTGTATTTAGGAAGCCAAGGAGTTTTGGTTTATGACTGCTGGATGAAACCAAATTACTACTGTCAGACCCTTTCATTAGTGGAGCAGTTAAGTCTTCTGTTTCACAGGATCTCCCGGGGGAAAAGGCTAATGAATTCAATTCCAGCCTGGCCGTGTGAAAGGGAATATATTTCCAAGGCTTTCCTCAGTGAAACGACACTATTCAAAACCTCTAATTTTTCACTTGAGGAACACTTTTAAGGTTGGATGGTTAACACTGGCAAAAAGAATACTGTACACTACCATGTGGTCTGTACAATTGTTTTAATGTTTTTGAAAGAAATCACTGATGTTCACCAAGGCTGCATTCATTTTTTTCTATTTTAATATATTTTGAAATGTAATTTATTCCTTTATAAAATGTCATTTATAAACGTGAAACCACAGATTTGGTGATTCAAGAAAGGCATTACTGAAATGTAATAGTAATTAAGTGTTTAGATATATTATTTTAATTAATATATAATATATGTATATATTTTTTTTTTTTTTCCTCTAAACGGCACAATCACTTTTCACACAAAACATTTGACAAATAAAAAGTTGTTTAAATCTTTCAAAAATACTGTTCAAAATGTAGACAAAGTATTTGGATATTTTCTGGATTTTGTGAAATGATATTCAAACATGTTTAAGTGTGTTTTACCAAATACTTTTTTGGGGGAATACTTCCTACTGTGCGAATACAATTTCTGGTGCAGTGTTAAATGCTAATATTGATGCCCTCTTTAGGTGTCGATGATGCGATTTTAAATTTTCCTTTCTCTTTGGAGTTACAAGCTGTTCGTGAATAGATAAAATCCCTAAATTTGCAAAGACTAAAGTCTCAAAAAAGAGATATTCTTTATAAAAGTTAAAGGGGTCATATGATGATTTAAATTTTTCCTTTCTCTTTGTAGTGTTACAAGCTCTTGGTGCATAAATTAGATCTGTAAAGTTGCAAAGACTAAATCCAAAAGAGATATTCTTTATAAATTTAAGAGTCCACCACGCCTACCTAAAACAGCTCGTTCTAAAAACCCCCCACATGTCTACGTCACTATGTGAAAATAATAGCATAATGCCGCCCAAATGTTCACACAAAAAAGAGTCGTAACTTTATGTGCTGTCACTCCCGCAGCTGGCCATTTTGTTAAGCCCTTTGTGTTTCGTTGCGAAGCAAAATTACTGTTGTTTTGCCTTCCAAGAGGACACGACTAGGTTAAGTGTGTTTGCCACCCTAGTTTTCCAGAACAGTTTAACCCCAATATTCAGATGTGTGCAGCGCATTTTATGGAAGACTGTTTCCTGATCCTGGTAGAGTAGACTACAATGCCGGCTGTTCTGACTCACAGCCTGCAAGTATGTTTTCATATTTAAAGGATTTGCCACTGATGATTCAAACGTGATTTTTGAGCAGTGCAGAGTAGTGCTTGTAGTTTGTAATTTCTCCGATCAAAAATGCAGACATGATTTTATGTTTACACGGTGCAATGCAGCTGCACACAACGTGTTAAAAGACAGTATGAGTCATTATAATCAGTAATTATGTCCCCATTGGATGCTACAAATGCCTCGTTTGTAATGGGTTTTTATTGGTTTTGTCTCGTCGCTCCGGGACACGGCATCGCAGTATGGTAAGGGGTGTAACATTTCTGTCACATGCTTGAGGAATTCGGCCAATCACAACGCACTGGATAGCTGGCCAATCAGAGCACACCTCGCTTTACAGACCGATGAGTTTTGTAAAAATTGACGCGTTTCAGAAAGGCGGGGCACAGAGGAGAAACAATAATGTACAGTATGTGGAAAATAATGTGTTTTTTGAACCTTAAACCGCATAAACACATTTCATTACACCAAATAATGTTCTTTTTAGCAACATCATATGACCCCTTTAATCTATACTGGCAAAGCCAATACTGGTACCCATTAGTGAACAGAGCTGACAGGCTGTGGATATTTCAGATCTGTGCAGCTCTGGTAGAACAGAGAATGAGTTGTCCATGATGAGATGCTAGATAATGTAACAGGCGCTTCACCAGACCGGGCAGAGTCTTCGAACATGCCAAGCTGCCCACACACATCCAAACATGCAACACTCTCCAAGCTCACAGAGGGAAGCCGTGGAATTTGCTAGTTTCCGAACTGCAGAACAAAATTTGCTTCTTTTGTTTAGCTGGCACACACTGCATGGCAACAGACGTGGCTGTTGTTCCCAGTAGCATTCACTCCATCTGTGTGCGAACATTGAACTCTCAGTCTATGATTCACAATCGATCGAAAACATTACCTGAAGCAACTTTTTGGCACATTCGGGATGGTTGTTTTTGGCAGCAAGATGCAAAGCAGTAAACCCTGATATGAAGAGGAGAAAACAACACTTGTTATTTACATTTTATTCATGATGTGTTACTGATGTAACATAAAAGAAATCGAAAAAAAAAAACGTTAATCTAGCTGTAACCAACCTGAAGCGTCCTGCAGAGAAACATCAGCCCCGTGAGCCAGGATGACAGCAAGGCACTCAGCTTGACCTCGTGTGGCTGCTACATGCAGACTGAGAAAGAAGGAGGGGGGGGGCCTTGAACACTTAATTTTAGTTGCACATTAGCTATGTCTCTCACATTTGGTCAGTTTTTACTAGGGGTGCGCCGATTCAATATTCAGTATCGGTATTGCTCCGATACTGGCATTTTCTGCTGGATAGGGGTACCGGTCAGATGAGAACGATCCAAATCCGAGATTCTGTGTATACTATCGTGTTATTAAGCCCAACGAAAGCCACAAAAACATCATAAAGCACCATAAAGTTTTAATGCACTATATTCCAAGTGTTCTGAAGCTGTTCCACAGTTTAATGTGAGGTACAGATAAATATCCAAGATGATTTAATGTTCCTAATATTATACTTGATCTGTAAATAAAGATAAATGGCTTTGCATAAAAGGCTTTTATCTTGCTGGAGTTTCGTTTTCTTTCGAGTAGAGAACACTATGAATTGTTCTTCACGTGCACAAAACCTTAAGATTTAAAACTGTTAAAAGAATAGGCTAAATAAACTATCGGCGATATATTTAATACACTATGCATCAATGTCTCTTCCCTTTGTGCTTTGAACTTTTCTATGCCGAGCGCTATGCCTGCATGCTGTGATTCCGTGTTGCTTCAAGCGCATCATTCTGCGCACGGGATGCGCATAATCACTTTGTGCCGCTCTGAATTGGAGCCTTTCTTATTATAATACTTTTGCACAATGACAGATTATTAGTTAATTATTAATAGCCTTTCTTGTTGGTCTTATCTATCATATGTTGCTGCCTCATTACTGTGCTATACATTTAAAATAAATGTATTTTAATTTTATAGTAGGCCCTATATATTTATATATAAATGTATTACTTTTTTTATGAATGTATTTTACAACCATACAAACAGTGTAACATTTTACCAGATTTAGTCCAACACATTTTTTTCAATAAAAGTTTAGATTTTATAAAATTATTGTGCACTCATGATTTTTCTAGAGTAACTTTTGCTACTGAATTATCCACTAACCTTGTTTATAATAGTGTTTTTGTCATAGATTATTATAATATATATTTTTTCCTTTTGTTATTTTTTCTTTATAAGAAAGTTGTCTGTATTTAGTAGATTGTGTGTAACACAAAAGAGTGATGATCAGTTCAACATATATTGAGGTATGGAAATTCTACACTGATTTAAAAAAAAAAACTGCACTGGTATCGGATTGATATCGGTATCGGACGATACCCAGAATTTCTGGTATTGGATTGGAATTGGTTCTGAAAAAGTGGTATCGTGCCATCTCTAGTTTTTACACCATGTACAACTTGTCTGTAAACTAAATGCAGTAAATAGAGGGCTCTTTGATTTCAGAGGTAGGTCAAAGACATGCTCAACATATATGCTTGTTCTAAGGCAATTGTAAAGCATTCTAGTGTGAATGAGTGACATTAGATCAATCCTTTTCATTCTGTGTAGCAAGTCAAGCACAAAGCTGATAATGACCTTGTAAATTATGTCACTCACGGCAGCTACATGGGTCTGACCTTTAAATGAACAAACCAAGAACTTAAAATATTCAAATATGGCAATTTAAGAATAATATACATCACTCTAATGCTATTAAAGGTCAGTCCAAGATAGGGAGGCAGTCCATGAAAAACTACACTGTTCTTTGGAAGAATTAAAAATGTAATATCATTAGTGCTTTTAAATTGGTCTGAAACACAACATATAAAATGACAGTTCACACAAAAATGAAAATGGTCATTATTTTCTTTTTTAATTATGCAGAAGAAAGAAAGCCATCACCGTATGGCAATTCTTCTGTGGAACACAAAAGATGATATTTTGAAGAAAGTTGGCAACCAAACACTTTTGGTTACCACTGACTTGTATTGTATGGGAAAAAGATATCTCAAAATCTCTTCTTTTATGTTCCACAGAAGGTCATACAGATTTAAAATAATATGTGGGTGAAAAAATGATGACAATTTCAATTTTTGAGTGAACTTTTAAAAAAGAAAAACTTTCTTTTAAAGAGTAAAGTTTTAAAATGATGAATCCTAATCACTGGCATCCTTATATTTAATTAAATGTTCAAGTCACTGCATTCTCGACAAGGTAGAGAGGAGATTCTGTTTCTTTTAACCCTGAAAAGTAGTGGTAACACTTTTGCTGCAGCATTTGTCTCGTGTTTTTGTAATAAATATGATCAAGAGCTCTCTCACAGTCCTTTTCAAGGTAAATATCATATGATTACCAAATCGCACAGGGTCTTGTGTCCGACTCTTCATTATCAGGAAATTATATCTCCATGGTGACTGTGACGGTTTGGAAATAAAGCAAGGCTCTGTGTTCTGCAAGTGCCTCTCTGGCTCATGAACCCTCTGGAGCACAAGCAAGCACTCGAACACAATGAACTCCTCCAAAGGGCAGATAAGGATTTATTGTGAGCCTATGAGAGCGCTTCGACTCGAGCCATCATAACGCAGGACACTGGAGACTCATTCAGGTCAGCAGTGTCGGAGTTCATTACTTACAGAGTGAAGAGAGCAAGATATTTTCTCTGCATTCACTGTAGCTCATTCACCTCTGCTGTGCTGTACGTAGGAATGTTGCTAATTCTTTCTTTATAACTGATGTTTTAAAGATATGTTAATAATTAAATTTTATTCCATCTAACATGATAGTTTTCTTCTCATGCATTAGGCTACATCAGATAGTCTTATAAACTAGGAAACTCACGCTACATTTTCATCACAATATGATTCTATACATCTGAGCATTTTTGTTGTGAATTGTGAAGTCACTCAGATCACTCTATCAATGCCCTAGCAACCAGAGCTCTGCATAAGAAAACTAACACTTAAAATTAACAAACAAAAAAAATAATCTAAGTTTTGCATTAGAAATATTTAATGTTGAACTTACGATGTCAGACTCTAAAAATGTGAAGAACAAATTCCTTTGTGGTGGATTTAAATTTCCTGTTATTTTCACAAACACAATAAATCTGTCCACATCATCTCAAAACATGTATATTTTCCCCCAAAAATGTAGGCACAAGCATGTAATTACTCGGGTTGAGACTCCAATAAAATAAAATAAAATCCTATTAATCTCTGCCAAAACAAAGAAACAAATCTTTCAAACTTCTTTAACTAGTCTAACATATATTTAAGTGTCCTTCCTATGACTTCTAAGCAAAACAACACAAAGTTGCTAAACAAAAAAATCAGAAAAGCTAAGCTCTGATTTAATTTTTACAGGATTTCAAGTGTTTAAGTCATTGTTGGTTCAAATGTGTGTCGCATGATTTTAAACCTGGATGAGTTGCATAAACAAATCGAGCATTCACTTCTGAACATCTGTGTGCCTGTTACAGTAAATAAGGGAAAATGAAGGCTGATGTAAATGCAATGAAAGACACAATAAATCTGTCCACATCATCTCAAAACATGTATATTTTCCCCCAAAAATGTAGGCACAAGCATGTAATTACTCGGGTTGAGACTCCAATAAAATAAAATAAAATCCTATTAATCTCTGCCAAAACAAAGAAACAAATCTTTCAAACTTCTTTAACTAGTCTAACATATATTTAAGTGTCCTTCCTATGACTTCTAAGCAAAACAACACAAAGTTGCTAAACAAAAAAATCAGAAAAGCTAAGCTCTGATTTAATTTTTACAGGATTTCAAGTGTTTAAGTCATTGTTGGTTCAAATGTGTGTCGCATGATTTTAAACCTGGATGAGTTGCATAAACAAATCGAGCATTCACTTCTGAACATCTGTGTGCCTGTTACAGTAAATAAGGGAAAATGAAGGCTGATGTAAATGCAATGAAAGAAAATGCTGATGGGGTGAATGAAGGTTGGGGTTTAAATGATAATTTCTACAGCTAAATAAACACACTAATGAATGGATGCAAAAAAAGAAAAAAAACTCGCATCTCTCCCTCAGCTGGAGTGTAAACAACAAACATACAAATTCATTTTTATGCATTTCTCAAGTGGACTGCAGAAGATATAGTGTAGAAATACTTCAGAAACACTGCTGAAGTCACAATTAGAGCAGTCAATGTCTAAATCGAATGAGAGCAATATCAGTTCCAGTACTCACGCAGACTTGCCCTCACAGTCGAGCTTGGTGGGACAGGCTCCTTTCTTCGACAGGAGGGATGTGACTTTATCTGCTTCTCCATGCTCTACTGCACTGAGGAGACGCTCATCATTCTTGTTCCATTCATGGGCCTAGAGAAGAAAAAGGAAGAAAAAGAAAAACATTTAAAACATGCACAAAGCTCATAGATGAAGGACTGCAAAATCAGCGTTTGACAATATATGATTTGAATTTCACAAGTAACAAAGCACAAAGCTTACTGTAATTATTGAATGAGAGAGGCATATTCAGGGCTCGCAAAATTTCAAAATAACTGGTAGCCCTTCGGGCAGACATTCTTCAAATTTTGGTAGCCCAAAATGAATTTAACTATAGCTATAGCATGAATAAAAAAGACGTCGGCTGAACTTCACTGCGGACAAATCAGCATGATTAAAAACTTCAGTGATCACTTTTTTTTCTTCAAATAACAAGTCAAGAGAGTAGGGGTGTAACGGATCACAAAACCCACGGCTCGGACCATATTGCATTATCAGATTTTGAGTTACAGATCGAATCATTTTGCAGATGAGCAACAAAATATGTTTCTTTATTATTTAAATAACAGAATACTTCTTTTATACCACAGCAAAAACTAGTAGCATATAGGGATGTAACGATTCACTCAACACACGATACAATGCGATTCACGATACTGATTTCACAATACAATTTTCTCACAATTTTTCTTTTTAACCAAATGAGATTTAAGACAAATTATTAATGAGAAGGTGTCCTTTTATTATTTCTCAGATAAAATGCTGCATATTTCTTTGTGAAATGTAAATGTTAAATAATAAAACTAACTTGAAATTTTTTAACAAATCATACAAATAAAATAAATATCTTCATATAAACAAACTAAGGCTTTGACTGTGCTTTTTCCATTTAAAATCAGAGGCAACCACTGCATTTTAATCATGATCCAAACAAAGATGCTAAATGCATGTTATTTAGATTGCAATTAGATTGTATAATTTTGAAATTTGGAGCAAAAACAGAATGGTCTGTTTTAGTTTCTGATGAAAATGCAAATTCAATCTCTGACAGCAGGTGGCGCTTAAACTGCAGGTATTTATAGGCTGCTGCCCCTTTAAGACCGAATGCACGGATCCAATATAATGATGCACTTTAGATTTCCTTCTCCATTGTTTACGTTCACTTAAGACATAACCGAATGTGTTTACGCGAAAACTTGCCGAGACAGTTATTTTGAGATAATTTTGTGTGTATGTGTTCATTCAGATGCAACGATTTGCGAAAGAGGAATCAATTCTGTGTACGCGCATTGTCTGAAATGCTCTCTGTGCACACTTTGAATGAGTGCGCGCAGCTCCGAATGCGCGTGAACGGTTTAAAACGCTTGAATGTTTAAATCGGCAAGACTTAAAAACACATGCAAACGATCAACTATGATCCGTTTCACCCCTACAAGCAAGTGAACAACGCAAATCAAGGAAGGAATTTTTTATCACTGTTCAAGATAGCCTGCCGGGCAGGGCGGTGATACATTTTGGTAGCCCAACTGGAAAACACAATAGCCCTGGGACGTCGGGCTAGCGATTTTGCAAGCCCTGATATTACAAATAATGTTTAGTGAAGTTTAGTTCAGAAAACATCATAGACTAAAAGACCAATCTTGTGATTGAAGATTCAATATTTTTTTTCATCAAAAAGATAGATTGTAAACCCAGTTATAATCATTTGTAATAAAAAAAATCTATGTAAAAACTAGCAAAACAAGAAACATTTTCACTGGTGGCCTCAGACTTTTGGGCCACACTGTCTAGCTTATTTGATAAAGACTTGAACGACTGCAGAAACAAGGGACTTGTGCGGTTTTGTAAGTGTTCCCATAAAGTGAATTCTTCAGCCCAGAAACAAGGGTTATGGGAGCTGTTCAAACACCATTTCATTTTCCTCTTTAATAGATGGAGCAAATCTGGTCTTAGTTTAAAAAAATGTCTGTGAACTGGAAATAACTTTGTCAGTGTTATAAAAGAGCAAATATTTCAAGTTCATGATTGATATTGGCAAACAACAGTTTTTCCTCTCTTTAGCAGACCCTAATTGAAGTCAACCAGCTTTTCCCATTTGTCTTCACCCATGACCTTTGAAAAATGTATACTTATGAGTCAAACTAAAAGAACATGAGTTACTAGCCTTTGGACAAATGAGAGAGCATGTTGAAAGAGCTTACACACTCAAAGAGAGGTTGAGGAGAGAAAGACGAAAGAGTTCAGATCAATCAGAGAAGCCGCTCTTAGTATGACTAAAAGGGGAATAGAAGATACGCCTCCTCCAAACTTCCAGCATGAAAGAATGATGCAATGACACCAAAAGCCATGGGATTAGCCTTTGCATCTCAAGCTTTATGATTCAAATAAGGGTTGGCAATGCATTAAATCTAACAAGAAAGATACACTGGCAATTATTTACAGGGGGTGCTACAGTCTGTACATATTGCTGCCTGCTTGAGCTGTAAGTTAACAACCTACCAGTCAGAATTACTCATACTGTATCATTGCATTGTGATATTGCATAACAGCCCTTTGTAAATGTGAAGTGTACGTCGCGTCCTGCTATTGACACTTGTGAATCCATACAAACCAACAATTTCCATCAAAATCAGTGAGGTCAAAAAGAAAAACAATCATATGAAACAACGGATGAAGTCACCTGAATAAAATTCCACCTAGAGTTTACAGGCATCAAAAGGAATGAAACGCCTGTGGCATGAATCACATTATTTCCTTCCAGTTCTTCTGAAACCTCTCAGGCACCACAGGAACGCATGAAACTGTTTCCTAACAAGGGCTTATTCACAGCTGAGATTCAAATGCAGACAAATCTAGTCTTTGTAGCTGTGCACAACAGTGAAACAATGCCTAATGTTGAATGTATTAATCAGAGCAACTGTTTGAAGACCCCCTTTGAAGTTATCAATGCAGGAAATCATTTGGAGAAGTCCACAGATACTAAAAACTTGAAGAGTTCTGAATGAACCGGAATGCAATTGCTCTAAATGTAGTCTAGGCAGTAAGCTGAAAACAGACCGCAGAGGTCAGACGGCGAAATGCAGAGGCCACTTCTTAAATCTGTCACTATTTTTAAAATGCAGTGTAACATTACACGATCCACAGTAAACCCAGCACTATTTTTGGGAGCTGTTTTTTGGGACTTTGGCCTACTATCTGCAATCAGCTGATGCTATTTAAAATCAACTCATGAAACAAAATAAAGAACATTTGTAAAAGAAACAGATGACATTTGTAAAGAAACAGTCTGAATTAGCCTCCTGGTATTCCCAGGGCTCTCAAACATCATTAGCAGTGTACAGTGAACACACTGACTGATACTACATTTCAAAACAGGCATGCTGAGAAAATCAATATGGGTCTATAATATTCCCTCTCATGTTGGAGAAAAAACAGCATCATAAGTACATTTTGTTCTGAGATACTTGTTTATTTAGTTTTTGTAGTTTTTTTTCTTCCTAGTAAGAACAGAAATTCCAGTTGAAAAGAATGCATACAGCAAAAAAGAGTATACAAACCGTTTTTGACAATGGTAATGAAATTTATGAACAGTTGAAACTCCCTGAAAATTTTGTATGATGCATATTATTACCACATCCAAGCTGAATTTTGGAATATTGGGTTACTAATACTCAATGACATGTAAGAGTGTTTTCACAATAAAAAATCTAGTTTAAAATGTGTTTCATCCTTAGAAATGTACTCTTTGTATTCATGTTAAGCTAAAAAAAAACTGTCCTTTTCAAAAGGCTTTTGCCGCAATAAACTCCTAATGTGCTTTTTAAATTTTTGTAATGCAATTTTTAAAGTTTGATTTTTCTATTTTATAACTTAAAATGTCATTAATATTCCTGTGATGGCAACGCTGCATTTTCAGCAGCCATTACTTTAGTCTTCAGTGTCACATGATCCTTCAGAAATCAATCTAATATGCTGATTTGGTGTTTAAGAAACATTTCTTATAATTATTCTTAATATTATTAACAGCATTTATTTGAAAAAGTAAAGACCTTCATATTACTAAAAAAAAAATCTGTCACATTTGATTGGAATGAATTTAACCCGACTTGCATTTTTTATATATTTTTAAATAAATTATAGATCGGACAAAAATATTAACATCAAGTAGGGCTGTGTAATTATGACAAAAATCATAATTGTTTATTATTCCCTTATAAATTGTATTGTCGACCACAATTTACCCTGAATGGTGTTTTATATTACCATTGAAGCAACGGCATGCCCTAGTATTTATATGACAAAACCAGCTGAAAACACTCTACTGAAAAACCTTTATTTCTTTAGTTATTAAGCCTCAAAATGTCACCACACCTTTGTATTGGTTTCTCTTTAAATAAAGTAAAATATGCTGCAATATCTGAAAAAAAACAGCTCTGGAGAGGAGAGGAATGTGCCAAATAAAAAAACAATTAATGCCTTGGAACAGGATGCAATATCTTTAAAGGGTCATATGTGCGATTTCGATTTCCTTTCCTCTTTGGAGTGTTTACAAGCTCTTCGGTGCATAAATGAAGAAGATCTGTAAAGTTGCAAAACTAAAGTCTCAAATCCAAAGAGATGTTCTTTATAAAAGTTAAGACTCGTCCACTCCTTCCTAAAACGCCTCGTTTAAACGCGCCTCCGCAAATCTACATCGTTGTGTGGGAAGATTTGCATAACACCATCCAAATGTTCACGCAAAGAAAGAACGCATAACTTTTATTCTCGCTGTAGGATTGATGTTGCCGCCCGCCCCGCCATTTTGTGGAGAGCTAATATTTTGTGTGAAGTGAAACTATGTTGTTTGTCTTCCAAAGAGGACGAGTATCTGCCTTCGTCAGCCTAGTGCTGATCCGGGCCTGGTTTGCGGGAGGATACAGCAACTTTGCGCGCTGTGTATGCCGGATCTCTTCTCAAGGTGGATGAAGCGAGTCATCCAAGCCCGGGGCTCACAGTGGTTGCCCGCAAGCCCGCCGGCCACATCCTTCGTCGAATCCGCCTAGCGCGGCCTTTCCGGAGCTTTGTAAAAATCAACGCGTTTTTTTAGAAAGGCGGGGCATAGAGGAGAAAATATTATGTACATTATGTGGAAAATAATGTTGTTTTTTTTAACCTTAAACCGCATAAACACATTCATTACACCAAATACACAAAACAAAGTTCTTTTTAGCAGCATCATATGACCACTTTAATAGTAATACGAGCAGGGCATATGATGACATGACTGGCATTATACTGGTATTGCAAAAGACTGCACAGAACAAACATCACTGTCAGTCTATTGCCAAAACTGATATGATAATAAGCTTTTAATCCACTGTTAAGCGGGAATGAAAGAACAAACATAAGACTCTTTAGCAATAAAAAGATGTGAAAATCTACATAAACCTCTAAAAGAATCTTTAAACAACTAGCAACAGCCTGGAGATCTCTTTTTTTGTCATGGTGGGCCTTTGCAAAAACAGGAAACACTTAACATTATCTCAAAAGGGCCTGTTGGACTAAATAACCAGGGACATATGGCACAAAAATAACCTCCACCCATCGCTCAGTGTAAGCATTTAACTTTTATCTGATAAAAGTCCTCTTCAGCCATGCAATATTTAGAGCCAGAGGCAAGACAAGTGGTTTAGATCAAACGGTTTTCAAGTTGAATTTGTGTTATCTGCTCATAAACATATGCAGTTAACTAAGTAGGAAAGAACACGGCAATTTCATTATTTAGACGTTAAGAATAAATAAACATTAGGCATATTTCTCTAGCACATTGTATAATCTCCCTGTCTTTGACTGCTCATACACTGATATTAGGGATGCACTGATACACATATGCAGTTAACCAAGTAGGAATGAACATGGCAATTTCATTATTTAGACGTTAAGAATAAATAAACATTAGGCATATTTCTCTAGCACATTGTATAATCTCCCTGTCTTTGAGTGCTCATACACTGATATTAGGGATGCACAGATGCACGAGCTTGTCGAGTGAATATCTCACAGACATCACTGGAAAGTTTGTAGTTCGGTCGGATATGTCAAAAGCAAGCAAGCAAAACAGTGCACAAGTTACTAAAGTTATTTGACGGTAAGGAGAGCGAGAGAGAAAGGGAGCGAGAGAGTCCGAGAGCGCACTTCTTTTGCATGATCTTGATTGCTGTTCGCTCCATTAGTGCATGCATTTGGATTTAAACTAAATCGTAAATATAAAACAAACAAAAGTGATAAGGGCATTCACTATAAACAGCATTTATTTTAAACATCAAGCATACACAACTTTATTTAAAGCAGAAGTGAAACTAGCAGACTGGGTGAAATGCGCTAGTCTGTAAGTGTCTCTCTCATTCTGCACCAATACAAACGTGTGCGCACTGCGTATGTTTAGCTTGCTTTAAGGCCAAAGTATACTTCAGTTTTTACTCGTATGCGAGGGTCTGTGTACACCACGCGTGATGCAAATTACATCACCAAAATAGTACACGTGCACTCCTTAATGTATAATTTAAAAAAAATACAAATGCTGTGAAAATACAGGTATCGGTGAGTACCAAAAATGAAAGTATCGGTATTGTTCTGAAAAAAGTGGTATTGGTGCATCTGATAACTGATATACCTCCCGCCAGTAAAATAAATGGTAGATAATTTTACTTCCTTGCCCACCAGAAAAACAATATAGGTGTGTTACCAAGTTGTGACCCTTGTACTTGACAAGTCATGCTGAATATTTTCAGTTCGCTAGGCCCTAATGCTTAATCAAACATGAGACTTTACTTTGATTCATGCAAAAGAACCGTAACAATGGATTCATACTGCCTGTACCTGTACATAAGCCAAATGGATCAAATTGTCATGTATCACATCAGGCCATGTGAACCAGCTGTTGGCTTTCAAATTGACCTCTTATCAC
Organism: Sinocyclocheilus anophthalmus; assembly: GCA_018155175.1. Lineage (NCBI taxonomy): Eukaryota > Metazoa > Chordata > Actinopteri > Cypriniformes > Cyprinidae > Sinocyclocheilus > Sinocyclocheilus anophthalmus. The sequence continues at coordinate 33,738 of JADLZN010004260.1, read as the reverse complement.
ACGTGTCTCTGTTCAAGCCAGGCACTAGCTGTGTTCTCTGTTTGAACGATTATACTCACACTGCTAACATTTGGACCGTTTCTCTTTCTTGGATTCCCAAGATGATAAGCTCAGAGCAGCATGGTGAATGCTCAGAAAAGCACATTTTGGTGCGAGAATGTTTGTCTCTGAATCACTCTTTCATATTATTATTACTACATGATGGATAATCACATGACACAAAAAAAGCTTCAATGTCCACATACGCTTGAAGTAATAAGATAAAAAGTTGCATGAAGGAACTATGGCAATTTTCCATCGCTCTCCTCTTTGATGCAGTTTATTGTACTTTGTTGAACTTTTGCACTTATCCTAGGCTTTCACACTTACACCCAGATACCAAAAAGGTCTATGGGTGCACAACTCATTACCATTCAAAAGTTTGGGGTCTACCAAACATTTTTTTTAAGAAAGTCTTTATATGCCCCAGGCTAGCATTTATTTGAATCAAAAAGGAGTAACATGTTAATATTAGAATTTAAAAAACTGTCTTGCTATTTTAAAATTTAATTTATCCTGTGATGGCAACCAGCTGAATTGACTTAAGTTAACATAAAACAAAAAAACTTTTGGGAACCACTTGATTTATTAACAATAAGCAATCTTCGCAAATCTCAAAATGATCATCTGTTTTTCCATGATCTGTTCATCATCTGTTAATTATAATGCTGCTAGGGATGCACGATATTATCGGACTGATATCGGAATCGGCCAATAATGGCTTTAAATGTAAATATCGACATCGGGGGGGGGGGCTCGAAGGAAAAAAATTGCCGATATGGTATTGCTGATAAGAGAATACATTAACCTCACATTGCTCAGGTGTCTAGCATTAATTATGGTCAACCGATCAGATCGCCAATGGCGCTGAGAGCGGCAGCACCTGAGCACACAGTGCTCCCATTCTCCCTCTTGTTCGCTGTCGTTGTTAAAGTTCTGTCTACTACGATAGAAGTATGTCTAATAATCAGGATAGAATGTTAAACAACGGAATTAAAATGTTACCAAGTATTATCTTATTAGTTTGAGCTACATCATCTCATGGGAAATATGAATAATTAATCATAACTAGTTATTTAATTATGAATATTTTAGATCCGCTGTTGATATTTAGCTGACCTCTCAGGGTCATCTGTTTTGTCAATTCTAAGAACGTTAATTCCTGGTTAAGGGAAATAACTTTCTAACTGTACAATACTACACAGAGCATGTAGCAGAAATCTGCATGATTAGGGACTGTCCGTTATGAGTAAACAATGAACACGTCAAGTGTTATACAAGTAAGGTTTTATTAACTACACAGACATTTAAACTAGTCTAACATACTACATAACACATTAAGCCGGTCTACCATACACATACACACACACACACCCTACCGTTTTTATAGGAAAGGGTTAAATTTTAGCACTAAAGAAAGAGACATAAGGAATGACAGTTATGGAACCATTTTGCATATTCAGCAAATCTAAAACCTGAGGGAAAACGTCAGACTCTTAGTTCAAACAAACCTTGTAAAAAAGTGTAACTGATACTTAATGCATCAATTAAATCGACTAAGTTTGATATTTGCGTATGTCTGAAAAAGATTCCTGATTCAATCTTAAGGCCCCAAGATCTTGCTGAAGTTGTTTGATGAGAAAGAGCTAGTTTGAGTCAGTGTTACTTGATGAATGAAAAGGACTAGGCCGTAGCCTGGCACGAGCTTTGGTATCCTGGAGCGTTTCTCACCTCTTCATCTTAGCATCTCACTGAACCACCGACAGGGCGGGTCACATGGAGTGTGGCCTTTTAAAACCTGCAGAGATTCACGCCTCTCATGATGGGTTCGTCCAATGAGGAAGGCTTAAATCCCAAGCGGGAGGTTGGAAATACTGGGGATTTTTATGACTCTTTGTCTGTAAGCATGGTATTTTGCATATGTAATTCGCTTGAGTGTTGAGGCACAAATTAGTACAGATTCTTAGAACATCAATATGTTGTATAGGTATCAGCATATAATATACACGCTTGTTTCGATCATAAGAAGGCATATTCATAGATACTAAACACGGTATATGTAAGGTTATATGAATGAGTGGTTTATTGTAAGCATGAATAAAATATTCTATAATACAAAAGATTAATACACACAGCAATAATATACACAATGGCCTGACGAAAATGGGTGTTCATTCAAAGAGGTTTTCCTAATGCATTAATTTGTAGAAAAGTCCATTTCTCCTGTGCATTTGTGTCCCTTTGTTTCTGGAGAATGCAGCTAAGTAGTCGGCTCGCATTCCACAAGGTTGTAAATGTATCGGGTTACCATGAAACCAGGGTCTTGTTCGGCGTCCTGTGGTGTTACAAAGTATTTGTGAAATCTAACAACCAAAATATATATTGTGTGTTTGATTGGTCCAGACGCTACAAAATCCCCCTTTTCGGACGTTGTTGTCCATAGAATAGACAACCACAAGCGATGTCAAGGTGCAGAACAATCGAAAACACACCTGCCACTCACGGCTGGGAGTCAGTGGTGGCTTTCTTTGGCTGTTGTTGCCAAGAGGTGATGGTGCTGTCAGTGGGTGTGCTTTGGTGATGTAGGCTGTAGCAAGGTGTGGGTCCTCGAGCTTATGCAGCAGGTGTCGAGGCTGTGTCACCTGTCATCCTGAAGTGAGTTAGTCCGGGTAGGATGTTTTTGTTGATGTTGTTAGCCAGTAGGCTATCTGTGGTACCCGTGATGTGGGACAGCCGGGTTAGACTCTCACTGGTGAGAGTGCAGGTGGTTCCAGGGATTGCCGGGAACTGTTATGGAGATTCTATCGTGTGTAGAGAATTTCTGACTGACCTAGTGATGATGGCAGGAAAGCGGCAGGTGGTTGTGAGCTCTCTGCTTTGCTCAACTTCACTAAAATTCGATGTTTGCGGTGTCACTTGGCTCTTGTGTTGGCACCGACTTGAGCTTGCCTGAGTTGTGTTGGTAGAGCTTTCGCTGTTGGGCATGTGGGCCCGTTGCTCAATCCAACGTTGTCTGGCTGCTTCTGGGGGTGTCGACCGGTTTCAAGGGATGCTCCTCCCTTGGAGGGGCCTGATGCTGTGTTGCAGCAGGCAAGGAGTCAGAGGTTTGTCCTTCTCAGTACTCCTTAGTTGAGTTTTGTTCAAGGAGCTCTTTTGCGAGTGTCAGCAGCTCCTGTAACCCAGAAGTAGGCGTGTCCAGCTGTCCTTGTGTAGCCTCCGTTGTGTGGAGGAGGATGTTGTGGTGGACTGCTGTTGGACATACCGTGGTGTTTGCCGGATGAGGATGCCTTTTCCCATGGTTGGTCTGGACCCTGGGTCTGTTGCCATGGTGATGGCTCTGTCCTCTTCTGGCTAGGGGCTTTCTGTAGAAGGGTTTTGCATTGTGGCAATGCTGGGTGCCTTCTGGTGCTTGCTTTGGATTCTGAGTTGTGCAGTTCAGACTCAGTGGGGTTTGACAAACACCTTTAGTGGAGGCCTTGTGCTTGTTAAAGGCCTTCTGTGTCAGGTTACGCAGCTGTTGATTAGGCATTGTGCGGCAGGCCCTAATGCCTAGATGACTTCTTGCAGCTGGTGTCCTCCGCCATCCCAGGGTAATTGTGAGCTTTGGAGTAAGTTTGTCAAAGTCTGTGGTAGTAAGCATGGGGAGTTTCACGCCGGCCCTGTTTGGTGTCTGGGGCAGCGATCAGTCCGTTTTCAGACTCTGGGTCTGAGAGTATTTAGGTTGCCAGATGTGTTGTCTCTGGCCAGCTCGTTGGGGTCTGTGGGGTCACACGGTGTGTGTGTCTGCAGTGATCCTCTGGAAAGGTCCTTGCCCCACCCCCTTGTGGCTGCTGATTGGTGACGTGTGAACAGTGGCTCTCGCCCCCCCCCTCGCAGGTTCAAACTCTTGGCTGAGGGGGTGGGCCTGCTGGCCAGGGGAAGTTCTGTTTCGTGTTTTCCCTATCTGTTCGCCTTGTGGTCTGCAAGCATATTTCAGTTCATTTGTGACACTGAATTCACCTCGTTGCGTTGCTTCGGTTCGCCTGAAATTTTTTTTTTTTTTTGTTGCAGCTGCAGAGGTTTTCAGGGAGCTGACTTGTGAAGTGTCAAGCAGAAGGCTTTGGCTCCCTTTCCCCCCTTTCGTAGCTGTGCACAGGCGTGGAGTGCTTGCACTGCTGGCGACCGATGTTCAGCCGGCTGTCTTTTGCTTAAGTCTATGCGCAGTCGGTAGGACTGTTTAAATTCTTTCTGAACCAAGTCAAGCTCCTTTCTAATTGCTGAGTCAGGGTTTGGACCTCAGCTCTGTCTGTATGCAGGTGGCCTTGTAAGGCCTAAGATGTGGTGTCTCTCTCATTTAGTTCCACATAAGTTTTTTTAAGAGTGACTTTGTGTGAAACAATTCTCTTTCCAAGTCCTGTCTGATGGCTTTTTCACAGCGGCGCTTGGTTTTTAGCAGCTGTTAGAGCCTCTGTGAAGATTGGTGATTTCCTTCTGTCGCACCATTTTGTGAGGTTCTTTGCATCCGTTCTGTTCTTTCTCTCGTTGAGCAGGTGTCAGTGCTCTGCAGAATTCTGTGACTTGCAGTTTCAGTTCATTTACCTCCTGTCTGAGGCCCTTGAGGGTGTGGGCCGAGGAGAGGATGATGCTGGTCAAGTGTTCGCTTATGTCGCAGTCTCGCTGTTCCTTTCTTTGCCATGGCAGGTCGTTGGCTGCTTTGAGCTGAATGATGTCCATTACAGTGCTCTACTGAGTGTCCAGGTGGTCCTGGTGAGCTGCCAGGGCTGGATGTCTGTGGAATGTCTGCGACATACTGGCACACTTGTGGGAACACCAGAGAGAGAGAGACACAAGGCAAATGCAGGTACGTACAGAGGTGTTAAACTATCTCTAAGGGGAACGGCTGTGTATGCCGTGTAAGGTATGACTAGCTGGTGAGAGGCAGCTAGTTCGTTAACACAAAGGAGATTTTTGAGTAACTTTGTTGAGGGGCCGTAAGCAGGGGTCAGCTGATGACCGGGCTATACTACTGATGGTTCACGGGTTTGGTCACTATGACGAAACTGAAATAAAATAAGATGAACTCAAAAAAAAAAGGAACATTTTTACCTATTTTAGTTTTGTTTCTAAGAGATATGGCTAAGCAGGTTTCACTTGTGTGTGATGCTGCAATAGACTTCATAACCCTAGGGTTAGGCTGTTAGCTAAACTAGCAGGGACCCACCAAATACCTCGTCAAAAGAAAAAGAAACAGTGGGAATTGTTTCTAGTTTTATGTTAGCCTACATTGTGTTGCAATGGTAGCTGCCCTTCAACGTATTAGGCCTGGCACTGAGGCGTGAGGAGAAGTAGAGAGGAAACAGGGATTATGCTACTAATAACCTGTATAACTCGTTAAGGAAACGACAGTTGCTAGAACTACTGTAATCCTATCCAAAAACGACGAAGGTGATGGTGAAATAACTAAAATAAGGTAAAAGTAAAACACAACAAAACAAAAATAAAAAATAATTTAAAAAGGGGTCCTAAGAGCTGTAGGAATTTAAAAGGGGAAAGTAAATAAACAAAAAAAAAATAAAAATAAAAAAAAAAAAAAAAAAATCAATTTGAGTTCATAACTAATCTCACATTTAATACAAATCATTTCGCTGATGGTACATTTGTGCGACACAAATGTAAATAACATGCAATAAATGTAAAAGAGGTAGAATAAGGCAAAACAAAATAACAATACCCAAGTAAAACCCGTATGGGTGGGTCCCACAGGACTGTTGTGGCACAACAGAATTGACCCAGGAGTTGACGGAGAGAGAAGGGAGAGAGAGAGGGAGAGAGAGGTGTGGTTAGAAGTTACACTTTACACGCCTATCAAGTGTTAGTCGTATGCTAACAGCTAGCAGTGAGGTAAAGGGCTTAGCTTAAGAGTTAGCGTTAGTTACACGCAATTCTTTGTTTACACACAGGTCTGTGAAGTGGGTGCTGTTGTCAGATTAACCGGAAGAGTCTGCTCACACTTCCGGGGTCACGTGTTGCTAGGAGACTAATGCAAGCTCACAACAGGTGCAGGTTGAGCAGACTTGCACTGCTGTGAGCATTCATGGGAAACTCATGCATGTCCCATAGAAATTCATTCATTAGTCAAAACAGCACATTCATTTCACAGGCAATGGTGGATTCATAGTTAGCTACAAGCTAGATTAACACCATTAATTTTACGTAAATGTATCACATGTGCGAGTCGAAATGAAATACAATGATACGTAACACTTAATAAGGCCTTAAATTAATGAAATGAGGAGTATAGCTCAGATCACCTACACAGTGCTGACAAAGGGGATTTCTTCGCCCAAGATCAAACCGATTCATTCTGGTACCATTTATAAGAGCTGCTAATCCCGAGATTTCGTCGTCAGAAAATATACTTATGCTCCACTAACAACAGAGATTAGGATTTCTTCGCTAAAATCAGGTTAGTTTCTTATCGTACGATTTAAAAACATTATAGCACTGAAACTTTCTAATACCTGTGGGAAGGCACCTTCAAGCTATAGTTTTATCTGATTATATTCAGAACCTGGTGCGCGCATGTATAAGAGTTACGTAAATGTTTCACATGAGTGGGTCGATATGAATACAATGATACATAACACATACTAAGGCCTTAAATCAGTGAAATGAGGAGCATCGCTCAGATCACCTACACAGTACTGAAGAAGGGGATTTCTTCGCCCAAAATCAGACCGTTTTATTCTGGTACCATTTATATGAGCTGCTAATCCCGAGATTTCGTCGTCAGAAAATAGACTTATGCTCTACTAACACAGAAATTAGGATTTCTTCGCTAAAGTCAGGTTAGTTTCTTATCGTACGATTTAAACACATTATAGCACTGACAACTTCTTACTGCTCGTAGGAAGGTACATTCAAACTATAATTTTATCGGGTTTTGATCAGGAACTGGTATGCGCATGGAGAAGAAGTTACTAACTTATGAAACAGACACATAAGATTGATTACTGGGTCTGCTTGCAAGCAATGTTTAAAACGACTCCACCGTTCTAAATTACTGCTCGTACTGCATAAAGTAGGAAACTATTGTTTTCTGGTTAGCTTGTCAAAGTTTCTGGGGGTCGCATCATGCGCTGCTGCAGGGATGCTTGGAAGGGACCCCCTCCTCTCTGTGGTTGCTGGAGGTATTATGGGTCTGTCTGCTGAGTTGTTAAGCAGAAAGTGCTGGCTCCCCCTTTCGTAGCTTCGTGCACCTGAGGGAGTTTTGCACTGCTGAGTGAGGATGCAGGAGTAGGGTGTTTCTCCCACTGTGTTTCCTTTTGCAGCCTATAAGAGTACCTGAGTTCTCTTTGTACCATGTCAAGTTTGTCTTGAGTGTTGTTCAGCTGCTGGATCAGAGTCTCAATTCTGGCAACTTTGTCTAAGAGCTCAGAATTTGCTGCTTTAATAGTAATTTTGTGTGGGTGTTTCCTTTCCAGGTCCTTTCTGGCTACCTTTTCCAGGTGCTCTTGCTGTTCAGCAGCTGTCAGAGCCTTTTTAAATCTATTGATTTCCTCCTGTAACTCCATTTTGCTGGGGTCCTTGTGGGCTACCGCTGTGATCTGTTGCTTGAGATCATTTACCTCCTGTTTCAGACCCATGAGGTTGTGGGCCACGGAGGGTGATGACCTTGGCGAGCTTTTTTGTAGCCACAACTCTCGCCCGATTCCTGAGTCTGAGGCACACCCCTCTCAGCGTCCAGCCGCTTTCGGCTCAGTAGGTGGACGTCGGGCCTGGGTAAAGGGGGTGTTCCTCACGACGACTGGCCACCCTCGCTGTCGCATTCTTGCAGTTAGTCTGATCATCTGCAACGTTTTGACACACTGGTGTTGAGAGTAAGGGCTAGAGACTACTACAAGATCAAAACAGAGTGTGAATGCTAAAATAGTTTTGGGTCAGCATATGTTTTGCTGAAAAGGACGTAAACAGGATTTTGATTGATGATTTAAGACTACTGTCAAATTATTGTCAAATTATCACTCATAATTTGCTGACGGAGGCACAAAAACAACAGTTCCCCAAACAAGCTTAATCTCGAATGTCTTAAGGAGAAAAGGGAAAAGCAGAAGGATAAGGAGAGCATTTCTATTCAGATTATTCTGATTATTTTTGAAAATAAACAAATCAAAAATAGAAATGTCTCTGGTTCCTTTAGAGGTTCAGAGAGAACATCAAGGGGGCATAACATGTAAATGGATTTAAAATTAGCTGACTGCTATTAACAAAACAAGGTAATCATTCTGGTATTAGGAACAAATAGCAGCACTAGTGATTAGTGTGTTACTAAAGCACCCAATACCTTAATGAGTCTTTCCTCGATAGACAGTTAAGATTTAATTAAATTTAGATTTAATTAACTAGTAACTAAGCAATAGCATTCAGGAAGGATACATCTAGATAGTTAAATTCGCTGAGACGAATTGAAGATTGGGAAACATAGAAAAAGAACAAAAAAATTAAAAGAAAGTGAAAAATCAGAAACCATGGATTAGGTTAATTTCAAATTACTTCACACTGCACACACACACATGTTGTATTTAAGAGCTTCAATTAAAGAGTGTTAAACCCTAATTGTTAAAGCTATTTGAGTAGCTTAGCCTAAAATGAAACTATGCTAAGTCGTGTTAGCTTAGCTGCTTCAAATGGTTTGTTTACAAACATGGCGTGTTGTGCTATGTGACGTTAGCACTTCCTGTGACAAGTTGTTGTCACGGTAACCAATGCATGCCAGTGTAATTAACGCAGTTTAATGTCTGTCTATGTTAAACAGTCATAGTTTTAGAACGTGGTGCTTTCAGTCCTTTAAGACTTGTTGCATTAAATAAGCACTCCGTTGAGTGCTTCTCTAATGTAACAATAAACTTCTTGCACTTGTTTAAAGAATTACAAAACGTGTTTACTGTAAGTTAAAACCGGTTTAAACATATATGTAGTTATGTTTGCCTCACATATGAGTACTAAAGTACAGTATTACACCTTTAATTTCACTCAGCGAGTGAAACACAGTAATGACCACCAGGTTGCTCGGCTTATATATATACAGTCAAAGTGTAGATGAATTGCTTCAATCTAATTATAAACTATAAGGCCTTTATGCTGTAGAAAGTGGAGCAGCGCTCACATCTACCTTGATATAACTGTACTGAGATTTCTTCTTCAAAGAATCTATTTAAACAATACTGCAATTTTGTGAGTTCTTCACTAAAGCATATTACATTATGGTACAGTTGGACATGCGCTGAGCTTAGATTCAGACTTACGCTTTGTCAAGACAGATTTATGCTTTAATACTGAAATTAGGGTTTCTTTGCTAAAATCAGATTAACCTTACACCGATACCATTAAGCATGAAATACATAAAGACTCTCACAATTATAATAGCGGTACCAATTCAAACCCCCACTTTATCTGCATCTCAACAAGCCAGCAAATAGGGACACAACCGGGCATCTGAAGTCACGTCCTATTTTAACCTGGTCTATCAAGCACACACTTTTAAGTTGCCAGTGTTTTAAACTCATAACTTTCGTTTTATCACGCCCGCATTTTCTCCACCAATCTCTGTAGCGAATCAGCTTATGGGAAATATGAATAATTAACCATATCTAGTTATAATTAACTATTCATATTTAGATCCACTGTAGATATTTACTTGACCTCTCAGGGTCAACGGTCTGTTAATGCTATGAATGTTAATTTCCTGGTTAAGGAAATAACTTTCTTACTGTACAATTCTATAAGTTTGTAACGTAATCTGCATGATTATTGACTCCGGTTATAAGTAAACAATGAACACGTCAAGTGTGCTACAAGTAAGGTTTTATTAACTACATAAAAACTTAAACTAGTCCAACATACTACATAAACACATTAAGCCGGTCAACAGACACACACACACACACATACAGTTACAGTTGGTATAGGAAAGGGTTAAATTTTAGCACTAAAGAAAGAGACATAAGGAATGACATTTTTGGAACCATTTTGCATATTCAGCAGATCTAAAACCTGAGGGAAAATGTCATATTCTTAGTTCAAACAAACCTTGTAAAAAGGTGTAACTGATACTTAATGCATCAATTAATATGACTAAGTTTGATACTTGCAAGTCTCTTCTGTCTGAAAATAGATTCCTGATGCACTCTTAAGGCCCAAGATCTTGCTGAAGTTGGTTGATGATAAAGAGCTAGTTTGAGTCAGAATCACTTGATGAATGAAAAGGACTAGGCCTGAGCCTGGCACGAGCTTTGGTATCCTGGAGCGTTTCTCACATCTTCATCTTAGCATCTCACTGAACCACCGACAGGGGCGGGTCACATGGAGTGTGGCCTTTTAAAGCCTGCAGAGATTCACGCCTCTCAAGATGGGTTCGTCCAATGAGGAAGGCTGAAATCCCAAGCGGGAGGTTGGAAATACTGGGGATTTTTATGACTCTTTGTAAGCATGGTATTTTGCATATGTAATTCGCTGGAGTGTTGAGGCACAAATTAGTACCGATTCTTAGAACATCAGTATGTTGCATAGGTATCAACATATAATATACATGCTTGTTTCTATCATATGAAGGCGAATTCATAGATATTAAACACGGTATATGTAAGGTTATATTAATGAGTGTTTTATCGTAAGCATGAATAAAAATAGTCTATAATACAACAGATTAAATACAACACAGCAATAATATACACAATGGCCTGAAGAAAATGGGTGTTCATTCAAAGAAGGTTTTCCTATGAATTAGTTAGTAGAAAAGTCCATTTCTCCTGTGCATTTGTGTCCCTTTGTTTCTGGAGAATGCAGCTAAGTCGTCGGCTCGCATTCCACAAGGTTGTAATTGTATCGGGTTACCATGAAACCAGGGTTTTGTTCTGGCGTCCTGGGGTGTTACAAAGTATTTTTGAAATCTAGCTAACAAAATATATATTGTGTGTTGATTGGTCCAGCCCTACATAGTAATAGAAAGGCAACATTATAATACTTTCTCGTTTGCCATCAACATTCAGCAAATACGCATTTTTTTTTTTATATAACTTTAAAACAAGCTTTGAATGAATATGAACATTAATTTCACAAACCTTCAACTTAGTCCGAATCCAGCTTGTGATATCGTGGGAAGGTGCATTTTGTATCCATGATTTGTATCCAGGATTTTTTGCAAACATTTCTTTGAGTAACATGACCTTAAATATGAACTCACTATTGAATGCAACATGATTAAGGAAGTGCAGGTGCCAATAATTGTGACCCCATACTCGGATAGTGCTCTGCCATTTTACCCATCAAAGTGCACCATCCCACACACCGTGAACACCACCCTGAGCAGTGGGAAGCCCTTTATCTGCGAGCTCCCAGGGGAGCAGTTGGGTGTTCGGTGCCTTGCTCAAGGGCACCTCAGTCGTGGTATTGAAGGTGGGACATTCTGCACTGTACATTCACTCCCCCCACCTACAATCCCTGCCGGTACGAGACTCGAACCCACAACCTTTGGGTTATGAGTCCGACTCTCTAACCATTAGGCCACGACTTTCCCATACACTTTTACTTTTCGTTAAAATCTTTATTAATGCCGAAAATGCTTATTAATGTGTCTTTTTGTTCGCTCGGGCAGCCATGTTGCCGCTGAAGCCGGTTTACGCTGAGATAATTCATACCCCTTTGTTTGAAGTGTGGTCCCGAAAAATCTTTGTTTGAAGGGCCCTTCCCCTACCCCTCCAACCAAAAGAGAATTGAGACACCCCTACCCCTTCACGTGAACGCGCTAAATGGAGGGGTAGGGAAAAGGGGAAGGGCTAAGGGGTAGAATTGGGATTGGGCCTAAACCTGCTTGCTCTGAAATCTGAAAGATGATGTGAATGCAATATAACGGCTTTAATATTTGTCCAGCCTATACCAGCGATGCCAGTTCAGGAGGGTGAAAGTACACTAAAGACATAATCTCCCTCTTAATCTCATTATTAGATTAGTCAATAGGGAAGAGCTTGAGGGGTTGAAACGGAAGGCTCTGGATATCCATTCAGGGCTTTACCATTAGCAAGGTCTAAATGCAAATCTTTGTGGTGCTTCACTGTACAAAAGACATCCAGATAGATCTACTGAGAAGTCCGAGAGAAAATCCTCGGTTCAGATTCATGCAAATGGACTGTGCAGATAAACAACAGCTGTTAAAGCCACTCTGTTATTCCCTAAAGCTTGTTTTTTCACACATATTGAGATGTTCTTAAAACCTGGTTTTTGAACGGTCCCCCAACCCCCAACTCACTAAAAGCATACTCTACTCATATAACCAACCTCCTCTTCCATAAAGAGCAAAGAGTCTTTTTGTGGGAAGCTTTTATTACGTGGTGTACAAATGCCTCCCTTTGTTTAACAAAGTTCAGATGTGAATGTACCATGAAAGTTCATAGATTTGAGTAATAACTGCATCTGTTTTGCCAGGAAATATTATAGAAGGGGTTCATCTGTGGATTAACCTCTAAATAAATCCCAGAGATGTTGTACAGGTCCAATCTGAAGCAGACCGGAGTAATATGAGGGGCAAGTATCTGTAGCTCTGGGAAATAATCGTGATGTTATGAATTCCAGTACTTTCTAATGCCAACCACATGAACCTTTTGCAAAAAACAATGCATCTTTTCTACTAAACTACATCTGCAGCTGCTTAAACTATTGCACAATGTGGGGTAGTTTACATTGGTCTGAATAGATATGAGGATTAAAAAGACAAAAACCACATGACTTTTTTGAGGTTCTGCGAACAAGACTTAAAATAGACCTTCTGTACCTAACTTTGCACATCCATTATCACATTCCACCAAACTCATCCGCTCAGAAAGAATGTGCTTTTTAATCCCTTGAACTTGAATTCCGTCCCATGCCAAAATTCTTGGAGGAACTCTAGAGATAATTTGCCTCTGAAAAGAGATGAAACAACGGGTTGGAAGATGTTATAGAAAGTAAAGTTTAGAGGGCATGATGACTGAAAGTTCAGAAATTCTGGATTGGTAAGAGATTAGAGATCAGTGAGGTTTGTCTGCAAAAGTATGAAGGCCTTCGAATAGACTTTTCTTTTTTTTAAGGGCTGCCAATCGATAAAGAAGTAAAATTGTCTTGAATTCATTGTAAAACATGTCATTAATTTAATTAAGAAATTAGCCCCAAAATGAAAATAATTTAAAAAATATTACATTATTGTGAGTGACATAATTCTGGTGGTGACACTGTTACTCATAGCTTTACTGCATGTTTGCTGTGGTTGTCGTCAACAGTCACTGATTCCATTATAGAACAACAGTGTTATCTCATGTACAGCTCTCATCCACAGCTCACTCACCATTGCAGTGATACCCTAAAATAAAATGCATACAAATACACCCCCACTCGTTACATACATCCACTGACATTCAGGTGCAGTTTTTATATCATATATAAAAGTTTTACAAGTTGCTTCACATTATGCAGGATTCAAATCCAATACTCCTCGCAAGTCAACCTCTAGACCAACAACCAGTGCTTTATAACTAGCTCTTGGCTGCCATGTATTTGAGTGAATTATTTTCTATGGTGAAGGTAGCATTTGTACATTTAAAATGGTGAATTTTTTTCTACCATAATGTTATTAGAATTGTATGTCCTTTTATCTCCTTGACATTAATTCCCTATTAAAGCTAGCATCCTAGTAATGCCACTGGAATCTGGCCTGGCAAAAACATGAAACTCTTCATTACAGAATTTACATATTGTTCAGTCAACCTGTTTAAATGCATTATTTATAATTAATGTAATTGACAAAAAATCTCATTAAATTAACAGCCCAACTATTTCCACCACTTGACACCAACAGTCTACACTTCTGGCTTAAGATAACGTACTAAAAAAGAAAGAACACAGCTGATATATTGTTGTAACAATCACACACACACACACCCCCACACAACACACACACACACACCACACACACACACACACACAACACACACACACAAAAGACTTATCTGGGATGAGCTTCTAAAAAACATAATCCTGACAGTTATTTGTCTGAAGCCAGTTTAGAGAGCCAGAGTGTTTGATTCATCAGACGGCACCTGGAAAGCTTACCACCGCAACTGTTACTGAGATGAACTGACTAAACAATCTAAAGCTCACAGAATCAGGGTTAAGCACAAAAACATCTGAGCCGAACCGGGTTGCGGGGGTGGACACATACACAGGGTTATTTGGCAAAAAAAAAAAAAATTATTTGAAAATTATTTTCCTTGAAAGTAACTAGTAACATATCTGCCCTTGCCATTAGCCCTTGACAGGCTCAGACTACAGATTATGGTGGGCTATTTGAAACAGCAATACCAGGAAAGGTTACTCACTATAATGCAAACACATGTAACATTTAGGATGCTTTTGTTATCAAGTTTTGCTGGTTAGCTTTGTCCTTGACGGGGTACAAGATGACCTACAATCTAAAACGTGAAATTTTGTATTTTTTTTTTGTTCAAAATAAATAATGGTCAATTAAATACTAGGAAATGAATATAAAATAGGAAATATACAAAGACAGTTTACGACAGAAAACTACAGTTCAGTTCAATTGACAACAACAAAATAAACTGCTCCAAGAACTAGTAACTTAAACAGGGTTCGTACAGATACTGCAAAATGAAATTCCAGGACTTTCAAGGACTTTTCAAGCACTACTCTTTTGGTTTTCAAGGACTAAAATCAGATCTCACTTATCAAAAAATATTGTTATTGTCTTTCAAATTCTAATAAATAAACTAATAAAACAATGGTACAAATAAAGTGCAGCACATGCAAAGTATGCAATGACTGTGGCAACTTTAACATTTGAAAGGATACTATGGCAAAGTTATCGCTTTCCTTATTCAAACTGATTTTTTTTTTACAAGTAAATAATTGACCTGAAGAATGAAAGCTGGGCTATATCATACACTTGGAAAATTATGAGCTATATCACCGCTTATCGACACTAGGGGTGTGACAATAAACTTAGCTCACGAGATGAGACAAAATGCATATACTTGGTTCAATAGAACGAGACAATGTTTTAGTACTTTAAAAAGGTCATATGATGCTATTTTAAAGATCATTATTTTGTGTATTTGGTGTAACAGAATATTTTGACATACCTTAATGTTCAAAAAACACTTATTTTTCAAATACTGTAACTATTGTAGGTCCTCTATGCCCCACCTCTCTCAAACACGTCGTTTTCAACAAAGCCCCCTTCTTTAACAAGCGCAGTCTGCTCTGATTGGCCAGCTGACCCAGTGCATTGTGATTGGCCAAACACCACAAGCACGCATCGGAAATGTAACGCCCCTTACCATAATTGCGAGCTTCAGCTTTCAAAGTAAATATCAAGACAGTTAATAATGTCGTTAGTTTTACCATCAATTCAAGCTTGAAAGGGCAACAGAGTCGCGTGACAGACACAGTGATGATGCAGTACACAAACCGCGGTTAAGACCGCTGACGTGCTACGATTTCTGACAGGTAGTTCACTCTCCTGTGATGTGACCCTGTACCCCTCACACACGATGCGTTACTCTGCGCTGCGCAAAACTCCGCATTTGTACAGTCAATAGCAAATACTTAAACTAATAACAAAACATACTTACAGTCGCTGATTCAGAAGTGCCAGATTGTCATAGCAAAGTTGGAATTGACCTTTTTTTTTTTTTTTTTTTTTAGAAATAGCCTTTGTGCACAGCCAGCCTTGTACTCTTCTAGGTTAAAAAAACTGTCGTCCATAAAATGCGTTGCACAGATTCGAACATCTAGGTTGTGCTGTTCTGTTGTAAATAAATCTTAACCAATGATTCCTAATTGCATCTACTTCCGGAAGGCCAAATAAAGTGCTTTTGCTTTCCACTGAAACACACCGTCTCCCTGACATGGCTGCATCAACACTAGTGCTGTGTTCAAAATATCAATATGACGATGTATCGTCACAGAGATTTGACGATACGAGTATCGATACAGCTGGCCCTGTATCGATATTGTGGCACGTGTGCAGCAGTGGACCATGCTTAATTTTACAACATTTTAAAATTTTGTAGAAAAGTGAGGTTTCTAAAAAATAATGAATAGAGCATCTGTTAATAATCTGGCCGCAGAGGAATACAACTGGGTTGCCTGATATAAAGAGATGTAAACCCCAAAACAGAGCTTTACTCTTGCGCAGTACGGAAATATCTGCTAAGTGTGCTACTTATCTTTGTCAACCTGGCAACCCTGTGCACGGCCTCTCTCTCCATGTGGATAAACATGCTTGCTTCTGAAAAATGTTGTGCACACCGCCACGCGAAACGACGTTGCGCGCACTCAAAACGAACTTGCGAACGCTCGAGTATAAATCTCCTTGAGCGTGTTTGCGCTAGATAGAGTGAAGACAGCGCGTTAGTTTAGAACTCTTCTAATTTTTTTTTTTATTGTAGAGAGTGTGTTCATTTGTGCAATGGTAACCTACCAGCAATGTAAATTATTTTTTTTTTAACATATTAGAATGAGTACATTACAATATAAATTTATTAGAACAAGTACATTATTTATGGGCTTAAAAACAAGATGCAAACAATCAGAATATTGTACCTGGTGGGTAGTGCACAATGTAAACATGAAACATGTGCAATTACCTATATTGTACTGTGGTAAAGTTATGGAGGCCCTTCATACTGCAGAGGTCAACTGCCTGCTCTGGCCAATAGTTAAAAAAAAAAAAAACAAAGACGAACTGGCACTATAGTAAGCAGTGTTTAATAAACAGCTGTTTTTCTAAATTCTGCTGAGGTGAAATTCAGTGCAGTCATGTATCGTGATACGTATCGTATCGTGACTTTGCTGGTGATGCACAGCCCTAATCAACACTACTGCTGTTCCTGAAACCACACCTTCTTTCTTTGCATGCACATTATGCTAATATTTCCACATAGTGACGTAGGTATGTTGGGGCGTGTTAGAACGAGGCGTTTTAAGTAGGCGTGGTTGACTCTTAACTTTTCTAAAGAATACCTCTTTGGATTTGAGACTTTAGTCTTTGCAACTTTACAGATCTCTTTATGCACCAAGAGCTTGTAACACTCCAAAGTGAAAGACATTTTTTTTATTGCATCATATGACCCCTTTAAGAAATATTTGAATGGCAAAATATTTGTCTTTTAATTACAAAAAGTAGAACAATGCAGTTATATTTTGAAATGTTTTAAAGGGGTCCTGTTATGCTCTTTTACAAAGTCTTGATTTTGTTTTGGGGGTGTACTAGAACAGTCTCTCATATTAGGTTGTTCGAAAAACATTATTTTTCCACATATTTTACATTACTACAACACCTTGCTCCCCAGTCTGGCATGAATGGCTCGAAAAGTTCCTGAATCAAATGAAAGCCCGCCTTCTGAAACACGAAATGTGCAGTGATTGGTTAGCTGGGCCAGAGTGGTTGTGTTTTGATTGGCACCACTCGGCACTTGGTCGGGAAATGTCATGCCCCTTACCATAGCTGCCTGCGAGCTTCAGTGTAAATATTGCGTCAAAATCAAATCAATTTGAGCGCTATTTAAACCCGGATGATTGTAACCACTCTAAGTCCACTCTAGTACAGCTCAACCGTTCTCGTCCCTTTCGTCGATATTTGTGATATCACAAATCTCTGAAAATATGCGTTGTAGTTCAAACGAGTCATTCATTGTAGCTTTTGAAAAGTGTTTTCTGTTATTAATATCTCCTTGTGATTGGACTTGAGCTTTGTACCTTCGCAATATTTTTATGTTTCAAACCAAACATTACAGACTATCTAAAGTTGAAAAAGTGAAAAGCATAATAGGACCCCTTTAACAAATCGAGGGCTTACTAACAATTATGTTGCTAATCAAGTACTCTCTGACTATTTTGACAAGTTATGTTTTAGCAATACAAATAGAACTAAGTGAAAAACAGGCTTTAACATGACTATATTTATATATAAACTAACGATGAGGCAATAATAATTGGCTCAAATAAATTATCAAAACCAAGTACATGGTTTTATTGAACAACACTGTTGAATACATAATGTAATATGCCCAGTGCATGAAGTGGAAAAAAATAAGTGCCGGTACTTTAGATTTGCTAATCTCTAAGAGCCGGGCAGCTGGGGCTGGGCTAATACAGAAACCATCGTCTTAGTGCGGATACCTGCTGTGCCCATTCTCATTAGCTTTACTGCCAGATTCACTCTACTTGGTCATCTGGGGCTTTATCTGATTGGTCCTGGGTCAAATGGATGAGAGCTGTTAACATCTTATTGGTCAATTGAAAGCTGAACTGAAAACAGAAATGGTATGGGGGTCAGTTGTTTGACTAGACAATGACCAGACATGTCAAAATAAAGCTAACTTTTACTGATGATATTTTTAGTAATCATTTCAATGTTTGACTGGCATGACCAAAGATATGAAATTAATACACACCTGGCACTGTCAATAGAAGGTGTTATTTATAAAAGCAACCTACTTACTTTTGGAAAGGCTACGGGACCGTTACATGGGCAGCCTAGACCATGATCCACTCCCTTTAAGGTTTGAATTAAGCAGTGACTGACTCTACATATGAAATGTGTCAGTGTACGACAGAGGATAGTAAGGAATTAGGTTCTGGGCAGTCTGCTACGACTCTTAAACTCTGAGGGGGTGGGGATTCACTATGAATACTTTAACAGGCCCTGTGAAATAGCATTCACTCCAATTCAACCCACAAAATAAATATTGCACAGGAGACATTTGCCTCTGCCATTTGAGGTTATACAAATGTAATGAAGGGTTGTGTGTTTTACCCTCACATGGCAGAGACCCTATTTCTAAATCCCCTGGCAGCCATATCTTACTGATGAGGTAATTCCACAAAGCACAGCAAGCCTTATCACTAGCCAGACAACCCTGCCTCCCTCCTCAACCACTTTACCCTCAGCACTGGACACATCTAATTCGCTTCAGAATGGATACCCTGACCTAAGGTGAAACCAAAATTCCATTAACAACATTATGATGCCATTAATCTACGTTTTTTTATTGACTAAAGTTTTATGGGAAGAGTAAAATGAGCAAAATTATCTCCTTAGACAGCTCGGGATATATTCACTGAGAGTTTCATCATGTTGAAGGTTGCAGTTAACCCCTTTGCTGTCACCCCCCATTTTCGGCATTAAGACACAAATGACATACCCAAAATAAAAATGTTGCTGCTCATCAGTCTTTCTGACTAGATACATAGTCAGAATCAACATATGTTCACAAAGCTGACACTTCAAAGTATACTGTTCAACAATCAGAATTACTCAGAGTGTTATGATAATAGATATATAATCTCAAACATGAATTCAAAATATTAAAATATATATATTTAAATGTATAAAATATATGTTGCTGTGGTAAATGCTTTTAGAAACACAATGAAGCTAAAGCCACAATTCTACTAATGCTTCATTTCAAATTTCAGGACAATCTCTAAAACTGTGAATTTTATTAAACATTTTCTAAGACCATGTCATGTGTGTTTTTAGAGAAGGGATGCAGCGATTACCGTTTCGGATTAACCGCGTTTTTAAAACGCCATGGTTAAAAAAAAAAAATTCCACTCTAAAGGTGCCGCTAAACGGTGTTTCTGTTACACGAACGGACTGACGCTTGTGCAAAACTAACAAAATGTTACACTACTGTGCACCCTCTTACAATTACGGGGTTACAGAGACCCTGAGTCGACTACCTGCATTATATAACTGTGGACCGAGGGACCAAACAGCAAAGCGTTATCCACCAAGAAATCTTGTCCATAGTGTGGTCCTTTGGGTACACCAAGAATGACCAGTGTGTCATTTAAATATTGCTGTAAAAACTGCTGCTAAAGAGAGAATACATAAGGGATAATACACGGCTTGCTGTACACTGAACGATTTTAAATGCACGACGTGAAGCCAAGAACCACCTGACGCGAAGCTACAGCTCGTTAGCTCAGCATTCTGCCCACTTCAGATCAGAAAGAAATTAAATAGTGCGGTAATATCACATTTATTCGAATTAATCAATTATAACATTTAGCTACTTGAATTAATTATTCGAGAGAAAGAGAGAGAGAGAGAGAGAGAGCGAGAGAGAGAGGAAGAGAGAGTGCGTTGCCGTCTGTGCATTACTACCTCGTCTGTGCGTCTCTCCGTGTCGGCTCTTTTATCTTTAAGTTACTGAATTAATTAAGTCGAGGAGAGAGAGAGAGAGAGAGGTGACAGTTGCCTCTGTGAATTAGCCTACCTGCGTCTGTGCGTCTCTCCTGTAGGCTATTTAATCTATTTTATTAATAATAGTCACGAGGCAGCATTCTCAAAACGTTTGTGTCCTCCTGAATGTTTGTACAAGTGCGCAGCGCGATCTCCGATCTCACAAACCAAAAT
This sequence comes from Sinocyclocheilus anophthalmus, assembly GCA_018155175.1. Classification (NCBI taxonomy): domain Eukaryota; kingdom Metazoa; phylum Chordata; class Actinopteri; order Cypriniformes; family Cyprinidae; genus Sinocyclocheilus; species Sinocyclocheilus anophthalmus. The sequence goes on along the minus strand of JADLZN010004260.1, from coordinate 13,247 downwards.
AATAGACATGATTTTCTCAGGCTACATGTAAAATCATATGAATTATTATTAAAATGAATACGTATGGATGGCAGTTGATTACAATAATATTTCAGTTTTTTTCTATCATTAGTAACAGTTTCCCCTGTGGTACAAATAAAGTGAATATTAGTCGTATATTAATAATAGGCTACTTCATTAACTTTGTTATTTACTATCCCTGTTGTAGTATTATTCATAAGTAAAAACCAACAATATTTTTTTTTTCACCATGTTTCCAAATTCTCTACCCCAGGTCCAAAAGAAATGTAAAGAATGTACAAACTGAAAACATTAAATACTTTTGTGATCTATTTCCATTTGTTATTTTCAAAAGAGGAATACTGTCATGGATGTTTACAGAGCAGAGGTCACCTTTTTTTAATTCCAATGTGAGATGGACTTTTGTTTGTCTTTTTTTATTATTATTTTTTGCTGTATTGTTGTTTACTGTGTTATTTCTGTTTCAAAAGCTAGCAAAAAATAATACTTTAATATCTAAAGTGTGTTCATGTGATTTTATACATTAGTAATGTTGGGAAATGAATAAATGCATAATAATCATCATAATCGTAAAACCGTGATTATTCCTCAGACAATAATCGTACCAACAAAATCTATAATCGTTGCATCCCTATTTTAGAGAAGGCTAATTAAAGGCTAATAAAAAAGATTTATGGCCCCCTGTAAGCTCTCCTGCGTGCTATTATCTCATGTCTGGCCTGGCAAACTGCCCCATTCTTGATTCTATTGTTCTCACGCGACAAAACTTTCACACCTCTGCCAGGTATGAGACATTGTCCTCATTATTCCATTATCATTATTATTTTGTTTTTATTCAGCCATTAGTAGCCTTTATTCTGGCATTACAAGGTTTACCAAGCCACATCGCTTCAATCCCAATACACATTTACCCAACTATTATCAAAAGTCTTTCTAAAAAAATACAACAAAACATTTTCTTGTGTCCTTACATTAATTATTATGACAAAATACATTATGAAGAAGAACTGCACCTGTTCTGCAGCTGCATTAGAGCTAACATTAGCATCAATCTACATAAGACAATTTATGACATACTAGGACACTTTACTCAAAACTAGTGGTCGACGCGCTATTTTTTTTGACAGCCTATGCCGATAGCTTGGGAAAGCGGGGACCAATGGCCATATAAGCTGATATAATGGTATTTATTTTATTTACTATTTACGAAATTTTAAATCCTTTGAAAATGGATAAAAAAAATAAATGTGTAAAATAAACATGCTTATACTTTAAATGACAATGTATTCAAATAAACAAATATTTTAAATACCAATTACTTTAAAAAAGGAATACACACTTGACCCAACAGGGCACTCAGTATTCTGGGAAGTTTGTGTGCATTGGGATCAACCTTTCTCAAAATAAAGCCAAGGTACCCCTCCTTTTTACATACAGCAACACATTGAAAATGACATGAATTATGACATCTCAATGAAGCGGACTCTTCTCCTGTCACGTATTCAATTCGCATGGATCGAGTCGGTGCACGCAGAGTACCTGCAATCATGGCAGGATACACATGCCACCTTTCATAAATTCTCATGCTGGATTCGACTAAGTTTTGCAAGGTTTTTGAAATTAGATGTTCATTAGTCATTCAAAGATTTGTTTAAATTATATAAATGCGTATTTGCTGAATGCTGACGGCAAACGAGAAAGTATTATAATGTTTGCCTTTCTATTACTATTAATATTAAAGTAAGCGTTATAATACTTTTTTACATTTTAATTCCTTTGTTTAACAGTTCTATCTGATTATTAGTAGGGGTGCTCCGATCAGGGTTTTTGAGGCCGATCACCGATCGCCGATCACAGAAAGCAGTATCTGCCGATACCGATTTTTTTTAAAGCCTTCTTTTTATCATTTATAACTATTTATATTGATACTCCAATCAGTATTTTTAGACATTTATTCAGGGCCTGAATTTTATTTTTGAAAATGGGGGGAATTCCCCCTCTTGGGTGTCTCTTGTGAGAGGGGAAGCAGCACGGGCTGTGCTTTCACACAGGAGTCTGCAATTGATCCGTGGCTGTTTACTACAAACACAAACTTTTATCCATTATTTTGATTTCAAATCCAGACGTTGTTTCTGAAAATGCTTTTTCAACATTGTGATTATTTTTTTACACAGTACAGTAATACAGTCTTTCACAGACATGTTTAAACACAATAAATATTAGCAACACATTATGTCAAAATGTTTTTTACTTTTGCATTTACTTCTAGATTTATTTATTAAGTTGCTCAAGCAAGTGGCAAACATTTAAACTACTTTTCTTACGTAATCACAAACTTACCATTGACAGAAATAGTCAGCTCTACTGCCTTTTTGTTTGCACTTAAATCTTTATTACAAGCAATCCTGCTGTTCATAAAGTACTTTGTTTTCCTACCTCCACTAGTGCCATCTATTATTGACTTGTTTATCTAAAAGTGCACTTTTATTTGTTTTAAACCTAGCCAAAAAGTCATGTGTTTTGACTGTGAAACAGTAGACTTTAATAATATGCATTTAAGGTCTAATTACTACATTTTCGTCTCAATCCATGTTCATATTTACTGCAAAAAAAATTCGGTTACTTTAATTCAGGCTTGCAGCGCAGCAATAGACCTCGGTGTCTGGCAAACGATCTCTGCCTGCTCAGACGCGCCACTACTGGAAACGCCCTGCCGGACAGTAACCTTTGCGTGAACGCTTTATGATCTTTACATGACCGGCAAACAAATATCACCCCCTACGGCACTGGGGGGGCAAACGGATTGTGTGTGAAACTTGGCATTATGGTGTGTGTGCTGCCAGTGTGTATGAGGCGCTCCTTCTCCTGAAGAGCGCGAGCGCTGAATGGTTTAACCACTGGCAAGAATTAAAAAGAAAGCAATTTTAAACTTAGTGACGATGTGACACTACATTGCCTCGCGTGCAATGACAATTTCTGTGTCAAACTGTGCAGCTCGCTTCAGCCAGATGGCGATGTGTGGTGATTTGGAGCCACTTGCGTATTTTGAGAGAAAGCGATAGTGTGCGTGTGTGATTCACGTCACGCCGCTTGTGAATGTACTTCTCACACAAAGGTTTTTTCATTACTTTATAAGCTATTTTGGAAAAATATAAGTAAGAAATTACCTTCAGCATTAATAATTATTTCACTCCTCGCCGGAATAGAGACTGCTACGGTGCCAACTGCAGTCGGCCAAACCTCTCACGGCAGCTTCCTCAGCTTGAGATTGTTGTTTTGTTATCGCCTTTTTAGAACCGCCGATCAAACATCCCAACGGTGATACTCGGCGCCGATAGTGATCGGTAGCCGACAATCGAGCACCCTAATTATTAGACAGATTTCTGTCCGTGGACAGAACTGTTAACGAAGACAGCGAACAAGAGGGAGAATATGAGAACTGTGTGCTCAGGCGCTGCTGTTCTCAGCGCCGTCAAAATAAAAGTACCGCCACGAACGCATCGGCCAAACAGAAAAAATGATCGGCCGATGCCGATATTTGAAAAAATGCCCAAAATCGTCCTATATACAGCCTTGGCGCTATACAGTGGGTAAGGTAAGTATTCAGACCCCCTTAAATTTTTTCACTCTTTGTTATATTGCAGCATTTGCTAAAATCATTTAAGAGTTACTTTTTTTTCCTCATTAATGTACACACACAGCACCCCATATTGACAGAAAAACAGAATTGTTGACATTTTTTGCAGATTTTTACTTAAAAAAAGAAAAACTGAAATATCACAATGGTCCTAAGTATTCAGACCCTTTGCTCTGTATTTAGTAGAAGCACCCTTTTGATCTAATACAGCCTTTTTGAGTCTTTTTGGGAAAGATGCAACAGTTTTTCACACCTGGATTTGGGGATCCTCTGCCTTTCCTCCTTGCAGATCCTCTCCAGTTCTGTTAGGTTGGATGGTAAACGTTGGTGGTCAGCCATTTTTAGGTTTCTCCAGAGATGCTCAATTGGGTTTATTCAGGGCTCTGGCTGGGCCGTTCAAGAACAGTCACAGATTTGTTGTGAAGCCACTCCTTCGTTATTTTGTCTGTGTGCTTAGGGTCATTGTCTTGTTGGAAGGTAATCCTTCGGCCCAGTCTGAGTTCCTGAGCACTCTGGAGAAGGTTTTTTCGTCCAGGATATCCCTGTACTTGGACGCATTCATCTTTCCCTCGATTGCAACCATTCGTCCTGTCCCTGCAGCTGAAAAAACACCCCCACAGCATGATGCTGACACCACCATGCTTCACTGTTGGAACTATATTGGACAGGTGATGAGCAGTGCCTTGTTTTCTCCACACATACCTCTTAGAATTAAGGCCAAAAATTTCTACCATGGTCTCATCAGACCAGAGAATCTTATTATTCACCATCTTGGAGTCCTTCAGGTGTTTTTTAGCACACTCCATGCAGGCTTTCATGTGTCTTGCCCTGAGGAGAGGCTTCCATCGGGCCACTCTACCATAAAGCCCTGACTGGTGGAGGGCTACAGTGATGGTTGACTTTCTACAACTTTCTACCATCTCCCGACTGCATCTCTGGAGCTCAGCCACAGTGATTTTTGGGTTCTTCTTTTCCTCTCTCACCAATGCTCTTCTCCCCCGATTGCTCAGTTTGTCCGGACGGCCAGCTCTAGGAAGGTTCTGGTCGTCCCAAACGTCTTCCATTTAAGGATTATGGAGTCCACTGTGCACTTAGGAACCTTAAGTGCAGCAGAATTTTTTTGTAACCGTGGCCAGATCTGTGCCTTGCCACAATTCTGTCTCGTAGCTCTTCAGGCAGTTCCTGACCTCATGATTCTCATTTGCTCTGACATGCACTGTGAGCTGTAAGGGTTTATATAGACAGGTGTGTGGCTTTCCTAATCAAGTCCAATCTGTATATTCAAACACAGCTGGACTCAAATGAAAGGTGTAGAACCATCTCAAGGATGATCAAAGAAATGGACAGCACCTGATTAATATTATGAGTGTCCCAGCAAAGGGTCTGATACTTAGGACCATGTGATATTTCAGTTTTTTTCTTTTTAATACATCTGCAAAAATGTCAACAATTCTGCGTTTTCTGTCAATATGGGGTGCTGTGTGTACATTATTGAGGAAAAAAATTAACTTAAATGATTTTAAGCAAATGGCTGCAATATAACAAAGAGTGAAAATTTAAGGGGATCTGAATACTTTCCATACCCACTGTATCCTGTCGACAACTATTCAAAACTCACTTTAAGCCACCATTGAGTGTTTGTAATAACTTCCTTTTGCGATCTCATGTGGAATTTGGTAATTTACTGTTGTTAAAATATGCTATTTATAGCTTTTTACATCGCTGCACAAATTAGAATTTCAGATGTACACATTCTTTATTGTTATGAAAATACCCCAAATCTCAAGAAAATCACATACAAACCATATACTATCGTAATCGTGTGTTTATTATTTGGATATTTCGTGGGTACAGAGGTTTCTCTGAGTTGTTGTGGTCAGAAATCAACACGGAAGAGTGAAGGGAGCTCGTGACAGGATGAGACGGGGCTTGTTGACAAGGCGACGGACAAATCAGGGTTTCTGTGAGTCACAGCGTGAGAACGGAAGAGTAAACACACAGAGACAGCCCAGTGAGCTGCTAGTTTTTTCATCAGATCGCACAATTCAGTGGAAAATGAATAGAAATTATGATTCTGTCTGAAGAAATATGATGTAAACATGAGTAAATATATCTATATATCTCCATGTATATGCATCTTTGGACTATAAGCCCTTATTGACGCTGTTCAGTGAAGCTACGTGAACACAAATAAAACACTGCAGACGTGACTGAATATGAATGCTTGTTAATATTATATTCCAAATATCACATATACATATTTATTGTTTTGCACTTCTGACATAAATTAATAAATTACTGTCACTGCAACAATGTTTTATCAAAACAGTGGTCAAATATAGAAGCTAGAGTCTTTAATCTTTCTACTGACGTACAGTTTGTCCAGATCAAGTAAGAGTGTGATGTTTTAACGTGCTGTGGAATTGAAACAACAATAATCTGAGGCCACCGCTGATCTTTGACAGTTAAGGGGTTAATGTGGAAAAGGGCTGGGGTAAGGACACTAATTAAGTGCTGTGCACATAACTATGTTCCAGATTAGATAAATCCAGTCTGCTTGGAGCTTTTTGAAGAATGTTGCAACCATAACAGTTTTGGTTACAAAAAATATTTTCTTATTTTCTTTCAGATGTTCCACAAAAAGAAAATTCATACAGGTTTGGAACATTTTGAGGGTGAGTAAATGATGACATAATTTTCATATTTGGGTGAATTATTCCATTAATCTTAAAATCTGGGTGAGGGGTTAGACTTCGTGGTTAGGTTTAGGTTTAGGTTCAGCGCTGTTCGTTTTTGTACAACCTGATTCTTATGCTTTCTCAATCTCGTAAAAAATTATTATGACTTCTCATGAGTAGGGATGTAACGATTCACTCAACTCAACTCACGATTCGATTCACGATTTTGATTTCACGATTCGATTCGATTCACGATTATTATTATTTTTTTACAAAATGAGATTTAAGAAAAATTATAAATTAAATGTGTCCTTTTATTATTGTTTGGACAAAATGCTGCCCATTTCTTTGTGAAATTGAAATATAACACAACACGATACCAATATAGCACTTATTATTATTGCTCTTTTGTTGTTTGATTGCTTCTGTTGTCTTCATTTGTAAATCGCTTTGGATAAAACGGTCCACCGTATTGGCCCGAATATAAGACTACCCCCCTTTTTCCAGATGTACCTTTTTGAAAAAGGCTTTTTAAAAACCAAATCTTGTTTTTTCTCAGTAAAAAACATTTTGTCTCCAATTATTTTCATATTGCATATTTTTACTATTTTAATTTTAGTTTTGAAAGTATGGTAAAAACTGGTAAAATGTACCAACACTCACATCCGAAAGGATCCAGCGACTTATGACATTTAGGCTATCCATCTAATAGTAGTCTACCAAAATTTTATTAACAGTAGAAGTTCAATCTTACTTTAGTCTTCAATTCTGGGTACTGTCTTACGTTTTAAAAATCACAAAGGGAGTTTGGTCCCATCAGGCTAACGTGACAGTCACGACTCCTGCAGCTGTAAGCTTTTCTTTTTCTTATGTTTTTACTTGCAATCTTTACAACACGCATTACATTACTATTTCATGCCCACTCTCGTTTTATGCGTATTTGGCGCCACTTATTGTTGTGGGTGTATTATTGACATTTCAAAGTCTAGACCCTGAATATAAGAGCACCGCATTTTTTCAGATGTATTTCCAAAAAAAAAAAATTGTCTTATATTCGGGTCAATACGGTAATTGAAATTTTAAAACAAGCCCCAATTCAAATAAATAAGTAACACAAATAAATTAAATCTCTTCATATAAACAAACTAAGCCTTTGTCGGGTGCCTCTTTGCATTCAAACTTAGAGGCAACCACTGCATTTGAATCACAATCCAAACAAAGATACTGCATACATGCAACATGAGCAGTTTTTAAACTAAATTAGATTGTATAATTTCGAAATTTGAAGCAAAAACAGAATGGTTTGACTTCAGTTTTGTGAAACTATAAATAAAAATATCTGCATGAAACAGCAGAGCTGAATGAGACGCATATTCACTCTCTGCCAGCTGGTGGCGCTTAAAGCGTTTCCTTGTTTTCTGCTGTAAACAAAGCAGCGCTGAATTTATGAACTTTAATATGCGTTATACAGATGCAAGATGAAAAGAAAAAATACCATCAAAAGACAATTTGATGTTCTCCTCAGACATGCATTCATATAAACTCCTACACCTAAATGAATCGCGATTTGTTTAGCATCTCAACCGATTTTAATCGTCACATATTTAAATCGATTTTCAACCGGCTCGCGGTTAATCGTTACATCCCTACTCATGAGACTGGGTTGGAAAATCATGCTTGAAAGTTCATTTGATCTAAAGCATAGAAGACACAGCTCTGCTAATAAGATCTCAAGCCTTCCTTTTATTCATTTCACCAACTTCCTCTGAAAAACAAGAAGTACAAATCAGGACAACTAGATGCATCAGTGTTCTACTAAACAGATAAAAACCCATATAACTTAAGCAGACCCTGTGTGATAAAAGACAGCTCTCATCATGTCAACATAGCAAAATTAGATACGTGTCTGCAAATGATTTGTGTACACAAAAGGTCAAACAGAGCCACCATCCTACTGAGATACAATAAACCTAGTCTACACCAAGCTGTTTTTAATGTCTTGTAACTTACACATAAGGACTGAAATTTCATGCCACCCTAAGCAAGAGGCTAGAAAAAGCTTTTTATGATTCTCTAAAACATACCACAAATACCAACAAATGTAATAATCTCTCACACTTTGTTATGCAATATGTTACAAGTAAACCAGGACTGTTAAACTGGGACTACAGTCGAGCCGAGTAATATCACATATAATACAAGAACTTGGCAATCAGCTGCTCTTATAAAAGTATTTATCCTGGCAGTTCTAATCTCCTGTTTTGCTCAAGAATGAAAGCCTGGCCTTACATGAAAATTCCTGTATGGTTCTGGACTGACACACAAAACCCAAAATAGAACCAGGAGTATATTTTTTTCTTTTGTTTTTGATTTACCTCTTTTTCTAGAAAGCACCCTGTATGTCAAAGAACTGAAACAAGAAACTCTTTTGATTGGTGAGTGTATAGGTTCCAACTGATACTAAATGCAGAAGTGATGATAAAATACATCAGAAAGTAAAATCAAAAGCAAAAACACTCTCTCACACAGACTCTCTCATACACACATTTTATATCGAAAATATCGATAAAAGTAATTTATTTCACTATTGGCCACTGGCCGATTGTTCACAATCAGCCGATGATCAGGGTCGATTATATCCTGTCAATCAAAAGGCGGTGTCAGACTGCAACTCATACTGTGCGTGAAGAAGATCTCTCTGTTGAATTTAGGGCTGTCAAAATTAACGTGACAACATTAACAGTTAAAAACAGCGACATTAAAGCAGGCTCTATATGACCCTATAATCACCCATAGTTCAAGCCAGGGTTGCCAGATCAGCAGTTTTCTCTACACCAAACAATATTTGTAGCGCGCCTCCCATCCAATAATCGCAAAGAGCTTTGTGCTTTCTTACTTATGATAAGAAACAAAGTCTCAGCTTTCAAATCCTTTACATTTCACAAAATTCAAACAATAAATGCCATTTTGACACTTTTAAATGTGACTTGACAGATCGCTTTATCACCTCATTTCAAGCAGCAGCATGGAGCCCAAGTCTCTTCCAGTTATAGCGCAAAATAAACATGAATGAACATCAGAAGGTATGTTGAAAGATACAGTATAGCTTACCAAAATGTACCATGTCTTACGTAATCGCTCAATCAGTGTTTCGCGGAAAGATGCCAATAAAACAGACTGTGAGCAGTATGCCAATTAATGTGGCATTTACCTCAGCAAAGTTGTCCATGATTCACAGTTCATTAGTTAGCTATAAAACAACACTAAAAAGGAGCTTTTTTTACTTATAATTATGTATGTTTTAATAAATCTGGCATGAAGACAGGCATTTATGAAGACATTTCAATTTTTATTTGAGTATAATTATAAAAATAAATAACAGTTGAATATAATAGCTGGTGTATAGTGAATAGTTGAATGAATGAATAGTTGTTAATTTTAACCATTAATATTATAGTAACGTGCCAAATGATAGGGTTCCCTGTGTAGTTAACAGCATAGGTTAGGAGGTTTTTTCCTTAAAGGGGTCATATAATGCGATTGTCAAGGTGTCCTTCCTTTGGAGTGTTTCCAACTGATTGTGCATAGATAAATGAAGCTATGAGACTGTTCCAATTTTAGGAAAAAAAAAAAAGAACAAATAACAATAATAAAAATACTCTACTCCCACAGATCTGGCTGTTATTGATGCCATAATTTTGGACAATGCAGTGATTTGTTATTTCTTGTTAATTTAGCCACTGTAGTAAAAACTTAGTAAACCTAATTTTTCTGTAGGTATAAACACTATCCTTCCACAGCTTTAAGGGCTGTTCTCTTGAGGGTGCAAGGAAGTGTAGCCTGTGTCAATGGCAGTGCCCATAGCACAAGATTGTTGTACAGTTTATCACAGATACTTCATTTAAATCAATCAACCTCAGTTTACAATCATTTCCTGGGTATGATGAAACAAAGAAAAATGTTATTCCAAAGCATTTCATAATTTAAAGGGAAGCGCAAAAGCTTACTGTATGTGAGACACTACAGAGTCCGAACATCTTTTTTATGAAAGAAATGCACGAATAGAATACGAGCAACATATCTGTCACAAATCCTGTCTGTGGTCTTTCGTCCGCTCGCCACCAGAGGTCGCCCTCACATTACATCGACTCCCACACTAGACAGACTGTTACGTGTCACTCCGGACTACATTCCCCATGTTCCATTGCCCTGATTATGGACTCACCTGCAGCCAAACACGAAAACACTTTTCTATTTTCTTTTTTATTTTCAATACTTTGCATTTTAAAATCAACTTCTAAATGTCTGTTCATTAGTCCCTATAACATGACAATTTGAATTTGTGGTGCTTCTAGGTAAAAAGCTTGCCAATGTTGTACAAAATAATTATCACCACTACTCATCTTTGCACCAATAAAATGTGCAACTCTATGTTTTACTACCAAATTATATGTAATATCTAATTATTATTAATATTTCACATACATTGGAAAGGTTTTCCGTGACCTCTCATGAGATCTCGGCAAAAAGTCTCATGATTTATTTCCACAACATGATGCATGATGGGATTCACTAAGCACTCGAATACCGTTCCAGCGCGGTATCAATATAGGGGATTGAGTGTGCTTAAGCCACTGTGCTTTGCCGTTTTTAGATCGGGACCGTCCCTTGCGCACTTACTTCCTGTCGCGCGCACATGCTCTCAAGTGGCCAAGGCCTCAAGTGTGGGTATTTGGACAAGGCAACTATATAACACCCACTTAGACCTTTCTCAGATCGCTGAGTATTGTTAGCGCTTATCGCTGGTTGGCCGATAGCTACATTACGGAGCCATTCTGTGTTTTTCTGAGTTTAAGTCTAGTCTAGTGCTGTTTATTGCCTCATTCATCCGTGTCTTGGTCCTAGCCTGTTTGCTTCGTCCTGTCTGTTCTCTGCCTGCCTTGGACTTTAGCCTGTCTTGGATTATCCCTTCGTCTTGCTGTTTCGGACTCTGTTTACACCTCGCCTGGACTCTTGCCTGTTTGTAGATTACCTGTTTGTCTTGCCATCTGGATTACGTTTGCCATCGTTTGATCGACGCCTATCTCTGGATTACTCTTTTGTCTTGCCCTCAAAATACCTGTTGGCCATTGTCAGAACCTTGCCTGTTGATGACCACGTCGGTTATCATAAAATGTTTTCGATGAATCCCGCACGCGTCTCTCTTGGCTCCTCCGTAAATGTCACCTTACAGAGCAATAAAATTAAACCCGGGATACATCCCATAAACATATAATCACAAGTACAGACTGTACAAATAATAATGTTTGCACTTTCGCAATAATGTTTTCATGCACTTGTTTTACCTCCCAATACAATAATAATAATAAATAAAATGAACAAGGAGAAAATAAGTATATGTGATAGCATACAGTACATACACATGCACATGCATACATACAAACACAGTAACTTAATAGCAAAACCAGAAAGCACAAGACAAAACCCCAGTAGCTACACAGCAAAACATTAATCAGAAGAAGGCCGGAAATACTGTAAGAAAATGTAGGTTTTTAGTAGAGATTTGAATGATGATATAGTGAGAGTGTCGCGAAGAATTGGTGGAAGAGATTTCCAGAGTTTTGGAGGTACAGCACTGAAAGATCTACCACCCATTGATATGAGACGAAATGAGGTACAGTAAGCAGGTTTGAATCAGATGACCGAAGAGAGCGAGAGGGTCTGTAATAGTGCAACAGTTCAGATAGATAATTGGGAGCAAGTCCATGAAGACATTTGAACATACTGTAACCTCGTAAAAGTTTTGGCTCACAGTCCAATGCGAAGTGAGTTACAGTAATCAAGACGAGAAGTTATTAATGCGTGAATGAGAGTTTCAGTGTCTTTGGTACTGAAAGTAGGATTCAGACGGGCAATATTACGGAGGTGGTAAAATGCAGTCTTGGTAATAGAACTAATATGAGATTGAAATGTAAATGATGAGTCAAATATTACACCCAAATTTCTAATGGAATGATATGGTGTACATATAGCCCCATCAATGGATATGCTCAGTTCAGACTTTTTTAAAGAGACCAAATACAATAAGCTCAGTTTTATCGTTTATTTAGTTTTAGGAAGTTGCTATGTAACCAGATTTTAATGTTCGCAATACAGACATTCCTTGGATTAAGTGGAAGAGTAGAGGCGGAGTGACCTGATATGTAAATGTGCAGGTCATCAGCATAACAATGATAGCTGAGACCATAGCTACAGATAATATGACCTAGGGGAATCAAATAAATGTTGAACAGAAGAGGTTCAACAACCGAGCCTTGAGGGACACCTTTAGAGAGAAAACAAGATGATGATTTAAAGTTATGAACACTAATAAAACAATTGTCCAAAAAATCTCAAATACAAAGCATCAACCACGTGGCCGATTACTTTATCCTTTTATCTTATGATATGATATGATGTTTGTAGCTGTGAAGCAACCACTATTTCAAACAGTTTGGAATTGAAAGGGAGATTAGATATAGGTCTGAAGTTATTCAGAACTGATTAATCTAGTGACCGCAGCCATTTTCAATGATAGCGGAACAGACCTGGAAGTAATAGAACAGTTTATCAAGTCAGCAATAGGAGATGCTATTACATAACAACAGTTTTTAAGAAGTGGGGTAGGCACTGGATTTAACTGGCAAGTAGATGAGCTTGCTTGAATAATTAAGACACTAACAGAGGATGGGCTGGTGAGAGTAAAGTTAGACAGGACATGTTCTATGGACTGAGGTGGAGACCAGTTAGAATAAACATATGATGAATTCATTGAAAATGTTGCGTAAATAGATTTGATTAAATTCTTAAAAAAGTGAAGGAAGGAATTACAAAGGTCAATTGAGCAAATAATATTATGAATTGGAGGGTTA